>CM021107.1:315099378-315420641 GCA_007115665.2 Sequoiadendron giganteum | reverse complement strand
CACACACACACTCACCTCTATCTCCTCTACTATAAGGGTGCAGGGGGAAAATATAGAATTAGGATAGAGGGTGTAGACAAAGAGGGAGAAACTAAATATATAAATAAAACCATATTTCACATAACGCACTCGCATTATAACGTGAGCGTGTGTTTTACTCCACTAAAAATGGTAAAAAAATCTATATACCCATGACTTCAAGGCCCATAGTCTGCATATTCCCCTAGTTCTACATGTGCTCTGACAAAAAGTTGCTTTTTGATGATGTTGTGAAGTGTGCAAGCATGTTTTTCACATTCCATCACCTTTTCCATTATCTTTCTACCACCTTTGCATGAAATAGTAGATTTTCCACGTTGAAAAAAATATAGTATCAATTGAATTTTGAATTCCCTTGAAAACTGATATACAATTGAAGTTTTGAGGGGAACAAGATTTTGAACAAGTCGAATTGTTGTGGAGTTTGAAGAAAGAAGAAGCTCTTAGCTAAGGCTACATAATTGGGTTGAACTCCTCCATTTGAAAGTCTGGTTTTTTAGGTATGTGAAGTCTTTACACATTTTCTTTCATTCTATTATGGCTTGCTTTCATTTTTGTTTGTCATTATAATTTATAACCTTATGTTGTCATTGTAACTATATTTCCCTTCACAACACATTTGATTCATATACTCAAATTAGCATTAAGAGTTCCCAATTCCTTAAGGACCTTCAAAACACCTTGAAAATATTGAAAATAACTGATTACAATCAACTAGGTTCCTCAAAACATCAACCAATGATTATTTCATTCACAAGTTGTCTTAAATCTTCCATAATGGCACCATTGTTTACAAACACAAACTATAATTCTTAAGGCACAACCAAACCATTATTTTCTTAAGAAATATTTGTTTGAGTTAGTACAATAAAAATGAAACCTTTCAAAAGTCTTCCCTTACACACAAAATTAGTTCCTTTGTTCACTGTCCACATTACTAGTAGCCAAGCATCTGCAAACTGTCACATGTATCTCACAAACCATGCACACACTTCGGACTGTGATACTCATTTTTGATGCAGAGTTAGAGGACCCAAAAACATTCAAGATGTCAACTTTCCTTCAAGAGGAATCTAACAAGATTAAAAAGGGCTAATGGACCAATCCGGACAACAAACAAAAACACTATTTCCCACTTTTCACCCTTGGAATCTAGTAGTAGTGCAAAACCAGTTTTGGGCCCTTAACTCCAAAACTTTCCAAAACACCAGGAAAATAAAAGAATGATTCTAGAACCCATTTCAGAGTTGCAAGACATACCTTACCATCACATGACTCCTTTGGGACAACTTTAAGAAAACTGACATTTTCACTGTTTTAGGCCTCCAAGTAGGCTAATTTTACAAAGGAACTACCCTTAGATCCTCACACTAGACTTCCAAACCCAAAAAATGTCTTTAATCAGGTCTCAAAACAAGATATTTTCTAGGTCTTAGGACCTTACCCGCTCAACTAGTCTTCCAATACAAAAACCCCATTTTTCAATGCAAAGAGGGAGGGTTTATAGAAACTCCTATACCTAGGCCTTCCCAGACCATTCCAAAGAATCAAACATCTTCAAAATACCTTGAAAAAGGTCAAAATTTCATTACATAGACCACTCCTTCAACACTTTTTCAAAATCACTCCTTGGTTCCTCAAATTCTCATGGAAAAGTGCTTGTTTCAGCCTAAGAACCCCATCCTATTGTCATTAGTTTCATTCCAAGGCATGTTAAACAATAAAATACCCTACTCTAACAATGTACATGCCATCCCACTGAGAAACAAGTCATAATAGTAGGTGGGATGGTCATTTCATTATTAAATGCTACTCAAACCCTTAACTAGCTTGAAATGAGCAGTTTCAAAAAATTCTCAATTGCTCCCTTCAAACGTACTGTTAAGCCCTCAGAACTAATACATTAGAGAGTTATGAAATTTTCCTACAATATTCTATTAGTTTTTTTATCAAAGGGAGGCTATACAGATCCATACAAGTGCAGGAATGTGCAAAAAACCTAGTGAATTTATGGAAAACAACATTTTTTTATCATAAAAATGGATTTCAAAATGAACAATACTCCTCCCTTCAAGCCAATGGAGGTTGTTTAAACCTTTTTCAATGAAAACCAACTCCCCCCAATTCCTATAACTAAAAAACAACCACCTTTGAAAGCATATAAAAACTTTGTCTATGCTTCCATAGTTTGTACACATTTGTCTATGGTAGGTTAACTTTTGTACATGATGATTGTAAGTATTATTTAAATGAATCCTTAAATGACATATATTTTTCAATTAACTTGAATGGATACATTTGTTAGGAACTAATATTCATCTCATTACCATGGTACAGATAAAATTATCCGCCATGCCGAAGAAAAAGACAAAGAGGAAACTAACAGACGAAGAGAACAAAACCTTCAAAGAAAATGAGAGTTCGGATGGCAGCATATCATGAAAAGAAGAAATTGGAAATGATTGATATAAAAAATCCAATTGTTGAGGAACCTCAACTGTCAAAAAGAGAACGGGAATTGGCAGCACATCAGGCATGAATGCGAAAGCATCGTCGTAAGATAGATTTGGATACCGTAGTTGGAGACAAACCCTCAACGACAAGTGAATATGAAGGGACACCATTAAGCACAAGAAAATATGGAGGGACACCATCTAGCACAAGTGAATATGGATGGACACCATCTACTGCAAGTGAATATGGAGGGACACCATGTACCACAAGTGAATATTGTTGGACACCATCCAACACATCTCAAGTTGACAGTACATCATCACTCGGAATTAACGAAGAAGGTATACCATCATCCCCATGTGAACCTCAAGGTATGTCTTCTTCTCCACCCTCGATCGAAGGTACACAATCTAGCCCACCTCAATTAAATATTGATGAAATTCCTAATGTTGAGATGTATGTACCTAGGAGAACACCACCTAGAATTTTGCATAGAAAGCCAAAGTATTTGATTAGTATTGATGATGAGATTTTGTAGCACATGGAAGGTAAGATTTCAACACGCACTTGTAGAAGATATGCTGATAAGATTTGGGAATGATTCTTTGAAAGGCTAAATGAGACTGCAAGATGTCAACTATTTGTTGAAATGATGCGGGGTGTAAAGTATAGGAACATCATGAAGACTCTTGGGTTGAGAAAATCGAATGCATCGAGTGAAGACACTATTGTGAAGAATCTAATGGATGCTTATGAGAGTGTGGGTAAGACCTCACACTCAAGGGATAGTAATGTCACCCGATGTGTCATTACATTGACTTTGGTAAGCTATCAAACAAAGAGAGCTCATCTAATTAAAAAGACTAGTGAACAAACGGGAATTAGTAGAAAAACTTTATCAAGAGCCATTCAAAGGCGGCAAAGAATTGAGGGAAATGATACAAATGAATTATGGGAATTCTCAGGGAGACTATCATGAAAAGATAAAGAAGCTATCGAAGCCTTGAGAACACTAATTGAAGAGTATTGGAAGAATAACACAATGCCATCTTTGAATCAAAGGGATGTGGTAAGAAGGAGAATCGGTAGTCAGAATCATGAGCCACATCCAAAGCATTTTTTGGATATGACTCAAACCCAATTTTTTCGGAAATTTGAAAATGATTAGCCTCAAATTAGTATTTCTCAAAGATTTTTTGAACTGCTTAAACCTTTTTATGTCAAGATAAATCACACACGCACTACTTGTTGTTCTAGACTACATATTGAATTTTCTAACCATTATGATGTTTATCATTCTATATGTTTAGATTTGCATACTAACGATGTTTTGCAAGATTGTGGCATAGAAGCCCCACCAAAATCTTCAAGAGAGTTCTTATCAAAAAAATTAAGTGAAATAGAGGATGGCCATATATTCTATAGGACAACATATTTGGATGGTTCATGCGAGCGTTGCGGTGGCTTCCAGTGTATGCCAATATGTCAACATATGGAAAGCACAGATGAGGTGGGACATAAACTAGTAGAGTTCGGGAAGTATAAAATAGTGGCATATGCTACAAAAGATGGGTCTCAAGAAAAAAGGTGTGATTTGGTTATTGAGAAGATACCAGTGTACCGATTTATGACCACATTTCATGACAGTATACTGCCTGAGTATGCAATGCATACCCATAGAGCCCGATGGTTGGACACGCAGTTCAAGCTATGCAAGGACACCTTTCCAGTTCAAAGCATAGTGTATGTGGTTGAATTTGCAAAGAACTACACTCTACAACCACAACATGAGGTGCAGTCACAGTATTACAACTCCACACAAGTTTCGATATTTGTGCACATAACATTCATTCATGCATCTGACAGTACAGATGAGCAAAGGAAGGTATTGAGGGAGTACCACTTTTACATTAGTGATGATCACACACATTCTCCAGAGTTCGTGCAAGGTTGCTTCCAGATGTTCTATAGTGGTTTGGCTCAGAGGGGCATAAAATACGATCAACATATAATATGGTCTGATAACTATGCAGCACAGTTCAAGAACTCACACATGTTCTACTGGTTGTGCAGGATGCATGTCATTATAGGTGTTCAACATATGTGGAACTTTTGTGAGGCTAGACATGGAAAGGGGGAGCATGATGGTGCAGGAGCATGTGTGAAAAGAGCATTAGCACGAGAATAGTTAAAGTATAAAGATAGTGCAAAGTTGACGGATGCAAAATCAATCGTCGAGTGGTGTAAGGCTTTGATGGGTCCAGGTAATGAAGGTACATCTTTAGTTCGTATATTTTTTTGGTTGATGGATGATACTAACATTGCACCATATGAAGACTATTGTACACTAACATGATCGAGTGAGGTACACTCTTTCCCTAGCTCAAGTGCAGGTTCATGGAGTATCGATACATGAAAGATGGCATGCTTTTGTTCTTCATGTACAATGCAAGCCTAGAATGATTGTGAGTCAGGGGAGTGGGTTGACAAATGGTTCACAAGTTATCTTAGCCCACTTCACACGTATTGCCCTCCGATGGCATTGGAACTGACACAGATGGAATCATTGGTTGACTTTGACCATGTATCAGATCTAGTTCAACCAGGTGATATATCTTCTTTCTTAGTTGTTGAAATTCCATATCGTTATCTTACTTTGTACTGTATTCGTGATGTTGATAAATTTCAAGAGATTTTTTGCACATATCAATGCAAGGCATGTTTATGCAGTTATTCCAGATGAAGACAATGAAGAGGGAACAAACTATTACCTGTGTCATTGTGTTGAGACCAAAAAAAAATTGGAGGCCCCAGTTATAGATGGAGAAAACATTGAACACCCTACAGGATCAGTTGTGGTTACTGGAACATGGCTTAGAAGGTAACCACATTCAAGTGTTAAACATTGGCTATTTTAGGACTTTGACATGCATCGTAAGATTCTTCATTACTCGAACCTTGTCATGGCATCCAATGTTCATTTGACCAAATATGGGGGTAGACCTTTGAACAAGACATTATGGAAGGTCCATGAATCTGAACATGAGGCAATACTTGACACAATAAAGAGTAGAGCATACCCAGATGGTTCGTTGGATTAATTTGTAAGTATATACACATTGGTTCTTATTAATTTATACTTGTATGCACATTAATTTGTTTGATGCCAATGCTATCATCTTATTTTACAGTGATTGGTGTCCCCTTGCAAAAAATGCAGATATATGAGCCATCCAAGAGAATGTCAGCCAAAAAAGCAATGCAACATCCTTATATTGATGCCTACATGCAACATCTATAAGTTTCTTCCATCTATTTTTATTTCATTTCCATTTTGGATGCTCTTTCTTTTTCTCTTTTACTTTGCGTATTTGTAAGTAAACTACTAAAATTTGATTGATCTTTCATTGCAGAAAATGTTGATTTAAGAGCCATCAAAGAGAATCTCATCCAAAAAAGCAATGCAACATCCTTATTTTGATGATCTTGACAAATATCAATTTTGATTTCAAGCCATTATAAAAGAGCATGTGAAGCTTAGCGAGGGAATCACAAGTTACTCATTTGAAGTTAACCTCATAATGAGCACCTGTGATGTAGACATTTAAAGAGAATCTTGAATGTATGAGTGACATTGTAAAAGATTTGTGAGAACGAAGTGCCAGAGGCATTGTACTAATATTTTATTACATAATCAGATACACTCAAATATTGTAAGGTTTGAGTTCATGTTTGGTGTAGTAGCACCTTGTTTTGTAAATGCCTTGAATAGGAAAATTTGCAAACTTTGAATTTTGAAATGTAAACAATGTGAAAAAGGTCATATAAAGGTCATGTAAACAATTGGAAACTTTCTTTCTGCAACTCGTGTGACCAAGTGGATTGTTCCAACACATCTGAATAGGTATGTTTATGCTAGGCACGGTCCTCTTTCTTACCGAAACACGTAGAATCACTCTGAGCTATGTTCCACCGGATTGATCCCTTAAGGGTCCAAAGTGCAAAATGGCTGCAAAATTCAGCATGATATTACTTGGATACCATGATACTTAGAAACTTATCATCTGATCCTACAAGATCACGTTGGACCTTTCTAGAAAAACCTATCTCGGTTTTGGCTATCTCAGAGTGGTTTTCTCGTGGTGGCGGATTTTCAGTTGATAGAAAAAGTGTCAAATTCAAGTTGTGCAAAGTTGCAAAGTGGTGCAACTTTCGCTCTGCAACTCGTGTGACCAAAATAACTGCTCCAACGCATCTGAATAGGTATGTTTATGCTAGGAATGGTCCTCTTTCGCACTGAAACACGTGGAAACGCTCTGAGCTATGTTCCACCAGATTGATCCCTTAAGGGTCCAAAGTGCAAAATGGTTGCAAACTTCAGCATGCTATTACTCAGATACCATGATGCTTAGAAACTTATCATCTGATCCTATAGGATTGCATTGATCCCCTCTACAAAAACTCTCTCAGTTTTGGCTATCTCGGAGTGGTTTTCCCGTGGTGGTGGATTTTCACTTGATGGAAAAAACATCAAATGCAAGCAATGCAAAGTTGCAAAGTGGTGCAACTTTCATTCCGCAACTTGTGTGACCAAGTGGAATTTTCCAACATGTCTGAAAAGGTATGTTTATGCTAGGCACGGTCCTCTTTTGCACTGAAACATGTGGAATCACTCTGAGCTATGTTCCACCGAATCGATCCCTGAAGGGTCGAGAGTGCAAAATGGCTGCAAACTTTAGCATATTATTACTTGGATAACGTTACACTTAGAAAATTCTCATCTAATCCTATAGGAATTCGTTACGCCCCTCTAGAAAAACCTCTCTTGGTTTTGGCTATCTTGGAGTGGTTTTCTCGTGGCCGCAGATTTTCACTTGATGGAAAAAGTGTCAAATTCAAGTTGTGCAAAGTTGCAAAGTGGTGCAACTTTCGCTTTGCAACTTGTATGACCAAACTAATTGTTCCAATGTGTCCAAATAGGTATGTTTATGCTATGAATGGTCTTGTTTCACACTGAAACACGTGGAATCGCTCCGAGCTACGTTCCACCAGATCGATCCCTTAAGGGTCCAAAGTGCAAAATGGCTGCAAACTTCAGCATGCTATTACTCGGATACCGTGATACTTAGAAACTTCTCGCCAAATCCTATAGGATCATGTTGAGCCCCTCTACAAAAACCTCTCTCAGTTTTGGCTATCTCGAAGTGATTTTCCCATGGTGGCGGATTTTCACTTGATGGAAAAAGCATCAAATGCAAGCAGTGCAAAGTTGCAAAGTGGTGCAACTTTCGTTCTGAAACTTGTGTGACCAAGTAGACTATTCCAACATGTCCGAATAGGTATTTTTATGCTATACATGGTCCTCTTTCACACCGAAACATGTGGAATCACTCTGAGCTATCTTCCACCAAATCGATCCTTGAAGGGTCTAAAGTGCAAAATGGGTGCAAACTTCAGCATGCTATTACTTGGATAGCGTTACACTTAGAAACTTCTTGTCTGATCCTACAGGAAGGCATTGGGCTCCACTAGAAAATCCTCTCTCGGTTTTGGCTATCTTGGAGTGGGTTTCTCGTGGCAGCGGATTTTCACTTGATGGAAAAAGTGTCAAATTCAAGTTGTGCAAAGTTGCAAAGTGGTGCAACTTTCGTTGTGCAACTCGTATGACCAAACTAATTGTTCCAATGTGTCTGAATAGGTGTTTTTTTGCTAGGCATGGTCTTTTTTTGCACTAAAACACGTGGAATCGCTTTGAGCTACGTTCCACTGGATCGATCCCTTAAGGGTCCAAAGTGCAAAATGGCTGCAAACTTCATCATGCTATTACTCGGATACTGTGATGCTTAGAAACTTCTCGTATGATCCTATAGGATTGCATTGAGACCCTCTACAAAAACCTCTCTCGGTTTTGGCTATCTCGGAGTGGTTTTCCCATGGTGGGGGATTTTCACTTGATGGAAAAAGCATCAAATGCAGGCAGTGCAAAGTTGCAAAGTGGTGCAACTTTCGTTCTGCAACTTGTGTGACCAAGTGGACTATTCCAACACGTCCAAATAGGTATGTTTACGCTATTCATGGTCCTTTTTCGCACCAAAACACATGGAATCACTCTGAGCTATGTTCCACCGGATCGATCCCTTAGGTTGGAGGAGTCTAAAGTTGTAAATTTGTAAGTTGCTTAAAGCAACAAGTTTGAAATGCAACAATTACTTGTTTTGAAAGTTGGTTTTTAGTTAGTTGAGGGCATGGATCAGTTAGACAAGGGTGTAAAACACTATGTAAAGCCTTGAGAGGCTTGAATGGAGGTTGTTGATGAACTTTTGGAGAAGATAAGATAAGAATTATTCACATTGTTCTTTGTTTTTTAGATTTTTTATACAAACTTGTTGATCCCATACTTGGTACGACCTCCAGCTTCCTGTACGGTCCCAAGGCTGACATGGATTGAAAGAGGGTTGAGTTCACAAGAACCCATCTCTCATGATAATGAATGGCCCACTTAGCACTCATTGCATGTAGGTGAGGCACTAAGCCTTCCCAGGAGGTCACCCATCCCAGTACTACTCCAGCTCAAGTGCTTAACCACAAAGTTTTTCCCCCAAGGTTAAGCCCACTTAGCTTGCAACCCCATTTGCAAAACCTTCAGCAAGTGTTGTGCCTTATGAAAAATTCATTATAGAGCCCCTTTAGCTCATCAATTAATAAGTAGGAGGTATTTTCTACAATGTGTCAAATTGTGATATTGGTATTAGGATTCAATTGTGTAGTTTTCGAGTATAAAAGAGAATAAGAAGGGAAAATCAGGGTAATCAATTTACGGACTTATTTTTATTATTAAATTACCTAGTGTGGGATTGGTCTATATGAGAAAAAAATTATAATATGGGAGTATACGTTTCAAGCATATAATCCAGAAAGGACTCAAAGTTAGATGCATGAGTACAAAGTATCGATCAGGAAAGGCATCCCAATTCTCAAGGCCTATATATCAATGATAGGCAGATTTATATTCAAAGCTAGCACATGATTTTAATTGATTAATTAGAAACAACTATTATATTTATTTATCAAATTTCCATTATCAAATTAATATTTGAATTAGATTTCATATTCAGAATTTATTTGATTTATAATTTGGGGACTCCGTTATCTATCTTAATAATATTGGATGACAAACTTTGTCAATCCAATAAGAAATAAATCAAAAATCTATTGATCCAGAGCTCAAGTCATTGCAGTGGTATTAGAGCGAATGAACCTGCTAGCCTTTGGGTATTGCAACAAATTGACTTTCCATTAGAAGCATGGCAACCGATGATAGTAGTTGGCATTACTCAAGAAGGATGAACATCTTAAAGACATTTGTGGAAATCGGGACAAGTAACCTTCTTGTGGACTTAGGGTTGCAATATTTGATCTACAACATGTTCCACCATTTCTTCAGTAGGATCAAGAACACACATAATGAAGGTTTGTTTGCAGCTATGAAAGATTATGGTTCGAACTATCCAAAAGAGTGATCTTTTATCTCAACCACCCATATCTATACCATGGTTTGTTTGGAAACAAGGATGGGTTCTCTCTTCATCGGCATATACATTATTCCTTGATGTGTTCACACTAGTGTTACAAGACTTGGACTCACCTCAGACTTGACAAGCCAATTTTTGACTTGGACACAGGCTCAGAGCCCAGACTCTACAAATAGAAAAAACTAAGAAATTCAAAGATTTTTAAGGATTTAAAACTTGTTTCATGCACCCTTTAATAAATAAACCTTAAAGACACAATAGCATCATCAAATAGAAATCACTATGATCCCATACAAAAACATACATCAATCACGTAAGTAAAGCATCAATAAAAGATATTTGTATTAACATAGAAATTACCTTGAATACACGTAACTCATAACTATTGAACCATCAATTTAGAATGCAAATATGGATAGGCATCGATAAAAGATATTTGTATTAACCAAATAGCCATGTAGGAATACATCAATATATGTCGATATAAGTATGAAATACATGTACAAAATAGCCATATAGGCTTACGAGAATGCCATATAGGCATACAATGTCAAATATGTCCAATAAAAAATATGTACAAAACTGCCATGTAGGCATACAATAAAGGACTCTGGAATCAAAAGTCATTGCTCTCCATGCCCTGGAAATAAAATATTTCCCTTTCCTTTTCATTCGGATGGCAATAGTTCTATCACTTATTTTTTCTGCGCTCGTGGAGTGCTCCTGCTACTCCTCCTAGGGTTTAGTTCATGGTGAAGTTTTAACTGTTACAATAAGAAGTAAATACATGAATATATAGAAACTACATTATAAAAAATGATATATTTGACAAAATAATCACTTACATCCATCTCACGATCTCTCTCCACAAGGGAAATATTCTCATGCCCATGCTTAGGCATGCTCAAGCCCTGTATAAACCATACAAATAGAAATTAAAGTACGTGAATCAACAATGGTTTGATTTTTCACTAACTAACATCTATAATAACGAATGTAAATTGAAATTTACTAATTTACCTCAAACCTCTTCTGTCAGAGTCATTGAGGATTGTATAGCAGATGTCACACCAATATCCATTTCCCTCATCACATTCAGAGGTGTGTCATCTTGCAACAACTGAAAATAAAACAACAAAATAATCAACATAATCAACGATGTGCATATAAACTACACAAACCTATTAAGTACTTGATTCATTAGTTAAACTCTTTATTCTATTGCCCATGTGAAGGTTTGAGTAAATCCACCGCCACTGGGTAGTGTTCCATCAAAACCTCCAATATTAGTTTGCTCAACATCCAAAATCGCATATTAAATTATCAATGCCATATGCCTTATGCAAAATTTCAGCGGCCCTCTCCATCTCCATAGCTACAAATAGATCCTGCGTACCAGTCTCCTGAGTGTCAGTGGGGTCATATGAACAAGTAGCCCCGCAAGATTGACACACATGTGTTCGAAGGCCACTGATGAGACAAGTTTTTGGCACATCTAGATCACACTTTTACAAACACTTTTATGCTTTTTCATTATGCTAAAACAAACATTCGGTGCTGATTATGGGATAAACCACAAACTTTTTATGCTTAATATAATAAGTATATTACACTAAGTCTTCCATGATTATTACTTTAAATATTTTGTTAGTTTGATGAATACCTTATAAACCTTGTGTGATGATAAACCTTTCCTGCAACCTCTACTGTTGAACTTCCTGCAGCCATGCCTGCAATAATGTTTGCTTTAGATTAATGCTTAAATAGATGAACAAATGAAGTGATGAATCATCTTAAATGTTGAATGTGTTGAGCTAACTCTCTACCTCAGGAATAGCTGGCAGGATATTTTCTAGGTACCATGATTGGAGGAAGGAATTCAATTCCCACTCGTGGGTAGAAGACCAAATCAATGAAGACCGGTTCAGCTGCAGAAGAATAGGGAGGCAGTTTCAACTCATCTGCCATGCAAGAGGGGTGTTTCATAAATCTAGCTTAGGCATCTTGATGGCGCATAAATCTAGGATGATGGCACTTTAAGACTGATAAACTGAGTTGACTTAGTTTATTCATTTCTATACACTGCTTTGCTAAGTTAGTTGAATGTAATAAAGACCTCCCAATTTATAAGGGAAGGTTAGTTAGTAGTTAGATTTAGTTTCAATAAATAGCCCATTCTCCTTCAAAGAATGGGTTGGAAGATTGCTGTTGTAAACACATTTTCAGTTTCAGAAATACAATCAAGAGATTGCGTTCTATATATTGGTTTTCCTTGAATCAATAAAGTTTATGAAGTTTTTCGCCTAATCTATTGTCTACTTCTGGCATTACCTAAGGGGGCCCATAGGGAACTACCTATACTTTCATTCTGCAAGTTAGGATAGCTGCACTTTCTTTTATAGAGGTTAATGTGACTGTTCATGCAGCTGGCAAAAACACAAAGCTGTCAACTGTTCCTGCAGCCACTAGATGCAGAATAGTTTTATCTTTCAGTTTTCATTTCCAAAGTAAGTATTCCAGTAAAGTTATTCCAGTAATTAGAATTCCAGTATGAAACATCTTAGGAAATCATGCATGTCTGGAAAGGTGATTAGTGCATATATTGTGTTGACCCATTTCAAGTTCACATCCTCGGGTTGATAATTAAATGAGGTTCTTTAGTAGATTATGGCTATTAGTTGTGATACAATCCCTAAGTAGAGGAATTCATGTTCCTAGTTATTAAGATGATTAAAGAACACTACAACCACCACTCAAAGACTCCCCTGGATGGCGTTGTAGAATAGGTGTAGTATGATGGATGACACTCTGGGTCAAAGTGTTGATTGCCTGCAATGTCTCTACGTCAACACTTTCCTTCATGATGGAAGGCATAACAATGTGCTCATGAGGTGGCCTAGCAAGAGTTTGTCTACCTTGCCACATAGGATCCGGCTATGCACCAGGTCTATCCCAAGTTGACCCCCACCTCTCCCCTAGAAATCCCTCATATCAAAATAATTTGGGATTTTGTTCAATATGAACTCACTATATAGTTTCTTGAGGAATATTGCAGGACCTTGCAATTTTTGCACAGTGGGTAATCGAAGACCATGTACCATCTATCATAAAACTGGTCCCTAATCTATTGGTGGTGGCACCAATGGATAGGAAACCTCTTCGCAATGAGGGTAAGATTTTAATTTGTGCGTGGGTCGATGAATAATGAGCACAAATCACCTTTTGTAATTTTTAAATCCTTCACATCCTTGTATGATAGTTTATTTGCATAATAATCCCTAGTCGCCTGCCTCCTATCTTTCCATCCAATTTTTTGTCTGCTAATTGAATCTACATTTTTTAATATATCTTTTAATGAATTTTCTAGGGTCATTCTTTTTGCGGTTGAACCATTTGGATCACTCGACCTACTAATCAAATCCTCAATTCTCTTTTTGTTGTTCTCAATTTCACTCATTAAATTTTGTTGAGTGCCAGGAGCGAGTTGAGTCATTGGTGGAGGAGGTTGATGTTGTGGTTGATTTTGATCTTGAGGATATGGTTGGTCTTCTTGTTGAGGATTTTGAGGGTTTGTAGGTTGATTTGCATCTCCTAAAAATTCAAACAAATAGATATCAAATTCAACCTAGAACTAACAAATTCAACCTAAAACTAACTAATTCAAAACAAAAACCATAGAATCCTTACCTCTCACAGCTCCTCGTCATCGTGGCGCCACTGTTGCGAAGAAATAGGGATTGTTGGTGAAGAAATTTGTTGAAATTCTCCTCCTAGAATGCGAGCACGGAATTATGGTGGTTTTGGCCACGGCTGCAAAAAAAAACTAGTCGAAATCCTAAAGAGAGATTTGCATTTCTTTTTTTTTGCTTTTAACAATCAATAACGCGAGCACGTTATAACACACTCGCGTTATTGGTTTGTAGTTGCCGAGCCTCAGGATCAGCATAACGAGCCATAACGCGAGCGCATTATAATGCGCACACATTATGGTTTTCCAAATTTTTTTTAGGGGGTGTCCATGGAATTGCTACCCATTTCCATGCACCTTCCCATTAGCTTTCTAAGGATACAAAGTTTTCAAAAATTGGATGTCATATGCTCAAGTTATGAATTTTTGAAAAAAGGGATAAATTGTTATTTGTAATGATTTTTGGCCTAGATTGTGTGAGATTTTTTGCATAAAAAAATCTCACACAATCTAAGCCAGAAATCATTACAAAGAACATTATGGATAGTGGAAACTTGATATAATTGAGGGATAAATTGTGTTAGCCGACAATCTAGGCATGACCCTTCTAATTTGATTTCTAGAAAATTTACTTATTGCATGCAAAAACTAATGGATACCCAAAAAATATTTTGATTCTAAGAATAATAATCAGAAATATTTTTTTGATGAAACAAGAAAAAGATGAAAAAATGAATTTTATTTAACCTTCAACCTCTAGAAAAAATGATATGTGACACTTTTCAGACAACATTTTTTTATAGATCTACTCAAGATATGCAAAATCTAAAAGATACCTCGATGAGGTTTCGACCCTAGCTACAAAACCTAGAAATTGTTTTTCCTACAAATGAGTGGAAGCTTGATTTTTGAAGCAAAAATGAAAATAGCTCCAATAAAAAATGGCTTGCATCAAACCCTTGCAGATCTGACAAAATATGTCAGATTTTGACGAAATGAAAGTCAATTCTAACTTTCTTTGACCTGGATTCAATGGCAAGGTTCTCAATAGCTTAACTCACACCCAACAAGACTTTCACACCAAGATTGGTCCCTCAGATCTAGGAAGAAGTTTGCAGCATTGAAGCTCTGATACCATGTAGGAGTTTATGGTGAACTCAAACACTCCAGAATCACTTGCAAAAAAAAATAACTTCCACAAGAGAGAAATGACAACAATATCATGCTATCACTAAGGATGCAAGAATGTCAAACTCAATATGAAAAAATACATATGATGCCTTGCTTATATAGGCAAGGTGGTGAACAGCATTAGACAAGATCATGAAAAGTGTCTTAATACTATCACATGAGACAACTAAGTCCTAACAACCTAGGATAAGACAAGTTTTAGAAGATAACTCATCCTTCTAGAAGGAATCTTAGAGCCTAAGTAAACTTAACATTTGAATATCTCCCCTAATTACCTAGTGAATGAATTAACTAGGTACAAGACTTTAATTCACTTTAATAGAAAATTATATATATTTATATGTTTCTCTATCATATCTTGATAGTAGGGCATTGCATGCTCATGTTAGAAATGCGTGTAGATATATCAGGTTGTACTGGGGTTCCCTCCTGCTTATTGTTTCGAAGTTGCTAAGTATTCCGTGTAGGGTTGGGTATTCTTCATGTTAGGAAGAATTTTGGGGAAGTGTAAGGTTTGTGGTTGAGTGGAAAAGCGCTTGAGCCATGTTCTCATCTCTCAAACCCATGGATGATTGTGATGGTTGGTGGAGGTCAAAGACTATATTTCTTGTGTTTAGATATCATTCTTAAATCATTACTTGTATCTGTATTTCAATATTTTTTAATTAGTTGACTACATGGCATGGGAGCCCGAGTTGTACTTTTGTATATCATATATATTATGTGATTTTACCTAGATTATGCACTACACATATGAGGATGTGACATGACATCATTTTTCTAATTAAGTTGTTACATTTAAATTCCATATTTGTGAGATATTGAGTTACTATTTATTTTTGTGATATTTTTTAGGGTTTTGATTCTTACATTTGGTATAAAAGCTCTAGGATTAACACTAGGGCCTTTTGTTTATGATGCTAAGTTGCAACTCTATGTTTTCAAGATTTTTGATTTACATTCATGGTGCAATTTAGGAAAAATGATCATGGTGGACCAAGCAATGAGCAAAATGATAGGTTGGACCAAATCCTCAACCTTCTAATTGAAATGAAAAATAGTATGGATAACTTGGAGCAGCAAGTTATAGAAACCGAGAAGAACATAACCTAGGGAATGAAGACTAGAGAAATAACCATGGAAGGATTGTAGAAGAATTGGGTAAAGACCTCAAGAAGGTTGCTCTAGCCAAATTTGATGGCAAAACCAACAAAGATGGAGAAATAATTTGAGCTCCAAAATCTATCCAATGAGACCAAGGCTATGTGGGTTGTGTACAAAATCACTGGTGCAGTAGCTACCTAGTGGGACAATGAGAAAGTTGAGAAGAAGTTGTTACCTAAAGAGACCACCTAGGAAAATTTTCTTGCATTTTTTAGGAAAATGTGGTTACCTCAACTCTTCTTTGACAAGAAGATGACTGAATTCTAGAACTTGGCTCAAGTGGCCTAATGGTGACTCAATATTATGAGAATTTTACCCATTTTTTCAAGTATGTACTATAGTATCAAATGGATGAATGATTTTTCATTCAAGAGTTCATCTTGGGATTGAAGCCTCAAATTGGAGTAGATATAGATATCCATAACCCTTTGACTATGGATGAAGTTTTTGAGAAAGTTACCAAACAATAGAAAAAACTTTTGCATGTGGCCAAATATCATAAGAGTCAAGACATGCTAGGTTTGGATCTGGGAATAATAAATTTCAAAATAATAACTAGTTGGGAGGCAATAGTCGTCAAATTCAAAACCTAAAGCATGGAAAAATTCTCAAGATAGAGTTTAAGGGAATTTTAATGGAAACAATAAGAGAGCTAATTACTATAACACCAATAATAGGAAGGATAGGCCTAAAGGGTCAAGAGAAACTCGTAATGAATGCCTTGTGTCTAGAGGAGAGCATTATTCTAATGTTTTCCATTAGTGGTCAATGGGACCAAAGGGAAAGAATAAGTAAGGGGCACCTCAACACCAAATTCATGCAACTGTGGATAACAAGCAAGCAGATTTCCAGTCTTCACCAATCCAGTTTTTCGGTAAGCTCTATGTAAAATATTTTTCTATATTGATTGATACTAGAGCAATTGAATGCTCTGTAGATCCTAAAATAATTTCCAAATTACCAATTATACTAGGACACATGGCTATTTCATGGATGGTTCAATATGAGAATCAACAAGAAAAGAGGGTAAATTCTTGTCTTTCTTGCAATGAGTTAGAACTTCCTATTTTTCATACTCAAGTCAACCTTAATGTAGCACCCTTAGGAACATATATGATATGATTTTTGGAATCAATTGGTTGATCTAACATAAGTCTATATTCAATTGTGAAGATAATATTGTAAGTTATTTAGATGACTTTAGGAATCATGTTGAGATTCATGGATTTCAAAAACCTTTGAAGCTTAGGAAAATTTCAACTATGAAACTAAAGAAGGCCCGAAGGAAGGGGAGTTCCATGCATGTCATTCACACTAGTTACCTTGATATATGAAGCCAATACTTGATTACTACCTTGTCCTTAAAGAATTTTGGGATGTGTTTCTAGATGAATTAACAAAGTTACCACGTAAAAGGGAATTTGGCTTTTCTATTCAAATGTTACCTAGAATTGAGCCTCTATCCAAGGCTCCCTATAGGATGACCACTATCAAGCTAGATGAATTGAAGACCCAACTACAAGGGTTGTAGAACCAGGGTTTTATAAGACCTAGTGTGTCAAGTTGGGGTACACTAGTCATTTTTTGTGAAGAAGGATGGAACATTGTGCTTGTGAATTGACTATAGGATGTTGAACAAGGAAAATATCAAGAACAAGTACCCCATTCTAAGAATTGATGAGCTCTTTGATCGAATGAAAGGAGCTATAGTATTCTCCAAGATAGATCTAAGGTTCGAATATCATCAATTGAAGATTAAGGAGGACAATTTTTCTAAGACATCTTTTAGGACTCATTATGATGACTATGAATTTGTCGTAGTACCATTCAAGTTGACCAATGCTCTCACAACTTTCATGAACTTAATGAACAATGTATTTAGAGATTGCTTAGATGATTTTGTGCTCATATTCTTGGATGATATCTTGATTTATTCTGGAAAAATATTGAGGAGCATGAAAAGAATTTAAGGATAGTGTTACAATGCTTAAGGGAGAGAATGTTTTTGGAAAGCTATCCAAGTGTACCTTCTATCAGGAAAAAGTACATTATCTAGGCCATGTCATTTCATTAGAAGGGATTTTTGTAGATCCAGAGAAAATCAAGGCAATTATGGAATGGCCTACACCACAAAATGCAACTAAAGTTTGAAGCTTCATGGGACTTGCAGGATACTACCGAAAGTTTGTAGAATGGTTTTTCAAAATTGCAACACCAATCACTTAACTCAAAGAGAAAGGGAAAAATATTTGAGTGGACTGACAAGTGTGAGCAAGATTTCCAAATTTTGAAGGAAAATCTCACTATAGCTCCGATTTTGACATACCTGATCCAAATGGGAAATGCACAATG
Source organism: Sequoiadendron giganteum (assembly GCA_007115665.2). NCBI lineage: Eukaryota > Viridiplantae > Streptophyta > Pinopsida > Cupressales > Cupressaceae > Sequoiadendron > Sequoiadendron giganteum. The sequence continues at coordinate 315,402,221 of CM021107.1, read as the reverse complement.
ATAACTAGTGCATCCAGAGAAGGTGTAGGAGTGCTAATACAAAATGAGCAAGTGGTGGCTTATGAATCAAGAAATTTAAAGCAATATGAGTTGAATTATGCACCACATGATTTAGAGTTGTTAGCCATAGTTCATGCCTTACAAATGTGGAGACATTACCATTTTGGGAAGTCATTTGAGTTTAAGACATCTAACCTAGGACTCAAGTATACTTGTACATAGCCCAATCTCAATGCTCGATAAAGAAGATGGTTGGATTTCCTCAACGAATATGACTTTAGCATTGAGTATATCAAGGGGAAAGAAAATAGAGTGTATTTTTCACTTAGTAGAAGAAGGCATATAATATCCATGACTACATCAAGATACAATTGAAACAACAAATGATTTAGAATCTATAAGGAGATGAGCACTATTATAGAGTAAAGTAAGCCTTAGAGAAGAACCCTACAAACCATCATTTTGATGCTTATGTGTTTGAATCAAATGGAATTTTGAGATACCAAGGAAGAATGTACATTCCAAATTAAGGGGATTTGAGGAAATTGGTCCTAGAATAAATCCACAACACACCTTATTCGGGGTGACCTAGAGTAACCATGATGGTAGCAAAATTGAGATCTCTATAGTTTTGGTGAAGACTCAAGAAGGATGTAATTGAATATATGGCTCAATTATTGGAGTGTCAATGAGTGAAGGTTCAGCATGTGTGTCCATTGGGTCTTTTGTACCAAGATGACATACCTGAGTATAAGTGACAAGAGATTAGAATATACTTAATTCAAGGGTTTCCTAGATTTCCAACAACAAGCAAGCTATCATTTTGGTAGTTATGGATAAGTTAACTAAGGTGGCAGACTTCATTGCAGGGAATCTCAAAAATGGTTCTTTGACTTTGGATAAGAGGTTTTTCCAAGATATCTTTCATTTGCATGGATTACTTGAGATGATCATATCAGATTGAGATACTCACATGACATCTAGATTTTGGATAACATTGAATGTAGCATTGGGAACAAGGTTTAACTTCAGTTCAACATACCACCCCCAAACAAATGGACAAACAAAGAGAGTGAACCAAGTAGTTGAAGACCTCCTTAGGATCAACATTTGTATAGAGAAACAATATGAATGGGAGGAGTATCTTCCATTGGTCGAATTTGCATATAATAACTCCTACCATTCATCTTTGGGGATGACACCATTTAAAGCTCTTTATGGGTGAAATTTTCACACAGGTCTATCAGTTGGGATAAGGTGGAAGATAGAATTTTGATTGGTCCAGATATGCTTAGAGAGATGGATGATCAAATGAAATTGATCAAGGGGAGATTGAAGGAAGCAATAGATAGGAAAATGAGTTATGCTGATAAGAATAAGACTTTCAAGTAGTTTTCAATAGGGGACAAAGTCTTTTTGAGTGTCAAGCCTCATAAGAGTTCCATATCATTTAGTGAATTATCCAAACTTGCTCCTAGATTTGTGGGTTTGTTTGATTTGCTGGAAGTGATCAATCTAGTTGCTTATAGAATTTCTCTACCACCTACTCTCACCTAAATCCATAATGTGTTTCATGTGTCTATGCTTAATCTGTATCATCTTGAATTTACCCATATACTTGATTCGCATGCTTTACAAGTGCAAGATCCAGGAGTGGTGTTGGTGGAGCCCACTCAAATTATGGAATGACACAATATTAATTTATGCAATAGAGATATGGTGTAATATAAGGTCCAACGAGACCAGTATTTTGTGGATAGTGCCAGATGGGAGAATGTTGAGGATATAGACCATTCTTTTCCATTTGAGTACATAGTTTTGATATACTTTGTCTACATAGTGAGATACTTTGTTACATTTGTGTTCTACTCTTATTATTTCAATGTGGGTCTAATAAGTGATGGGGAGTACTATCTCTCAAGATCACATTTTCTCTTTCTAAGACCTACTCTTTGGTCTTACTAGGGTATTCTTCTCTACCCCACTCAGAGGTCACTCCTAAGATCCCTATCTCCTTATAGAACTTTCCACCAACTTCAAACACTCACCTTTGCTCTCACACCCCTACTAAGCACCTTTGGGCTCAAATTTTCCACAATGTTCCCCAAGCCATTCTTGAGACTAGGAATAGGTCTTCCAACTATTCCTTGGTTGATCTTACTTCACTCTGATCCATCTTGTTTTGGTCAATTAGGCCTCCTAAAACCAGTGCTCTTGGAATAACCCCAAGAATTCCTTAAGAAACCCCCAAACTCTTTAGGGATTCTCTCTATAGACCTCCTAGGCTCTGAGATTTCCTAGGTTTTAGACCTTCTTGGTGTTCATACATAGGTCTGTCACCAAACCCCAATTTTCAAGGGTTTCTTGGGCATGTGACACATTCTGGTTTCTTTAACTTAATTGAGTGCTTTAATGGCCTCCTCTACACTTCTCCTTGCATACACATGTCCAAGTCACATACCCCTACACCTCTACACCATTGATTGGCACAAACCAATCCGTTAAGCAAGCCCTCTTTCTTTTGTTATGCTCAAGCACCTAGCCAGAATGCCCCTGCACTCGCCTAGAACTTGATGGAATTACTAGATCTCCTACAAAAAAAGAATCCACAGTCCATATTTACACTATATACAAGGTCCCCTACTTGATTCCAAGAGGCCATGGAAGTTCAACCATGATAATTCAAGTGGGGTGCATCTTTTACAAAATTGGCCCTGAACCGAGCAATGAAACAGATGAACACAAAGAATTTACAAACTGTTAACTAGTCATGCCAAAAAACTAAACCAATACCACACAAGGTAGTTACATGTCACAAATTAAAGATTCAATGCATTAGTTCAGTCCTTTCAATCCATTAATTTGACTGGATCAAGGCTCTGTTTCAAAAACACAATCAAGAAAAACTTGTTCTTTTCAAGACACAATCCATACAATAGTACTTCCAACTCTTCCAACTCTTCCCACTGTTAGGTTAGGGTTTTTCTAACCTTATATATCCTATTCCCACATGTTGGGACCCTTAGGTTGAGCTGAGAATAACATAAATTCTTTCTAGTGTTTAGGAACAGTTGTCATGACAACTTTGCAGGATGTCCTAAGAATACACAAAACTCAAGACTCTAAACAAAATTGCCAGAACACACACACCAAATCAACCTTGGGACTTTATCAAATAGTCCTTATTACCTTGGTGGTTGGCTAGAACCACCTACAAGCCAAAATTTCCTAAGATCTTTCAAAAGACCTTAAGGTACTCCTGCACCATTCTCCCCCCTGCAGCAAGGAAGTTAAGGAACCTATGGTGTTAAGAACTCCTCACTGATACCATGCTTCTTGAATTCACTCTATGCTATCCAGGTAGCCTCTGACTCTAGTTGGTGTCTCCATTTCACTAGGTGCTCCATGTATGTCTTGTGCCTAGTCTTCTTCTTCACCCTTGAATCCAAAATCTTGTCAACCTGTGGTATGATCTGATTAGTTACCTTGAGTTCTTCCACATCCTTACTCACTTCAGTACTGTACTGCTCATCATTCATCTCTGGTCCTTTATATTTCACCAAGTCTTTCACATTGAAAATAGGAGAAATGCACAGCTCCTTGGGTAGTTCCACCTTGTAGGAATTTTGACCATATTTAGTCAACACTTTGCATGGCCCTATCCTTTTCATATGTAGCTTACCTGGGATGCCCTTTTGTATTCTAGCCTTGTTCAAGTATACCATTACCAAATCACCCGTCTCAAATTGTAGATCTCTCCTCCCTTCATCTCTTTTAGCTTTCAACTTTCGATTAACCTCCATTAGTGTCTTCTTTACTTGCTCATGAACCTCTCTCATTGATTGAGCAAAATCATCAGCATGACCACTGATTCCTTCATAACCCTTTAGGTCTCTTAGCTCAAGTACACCTCTTGGATGTAGCCCATATACAATTTCAAATGGACTCTTACTAGTAGTCCTGTTTGTGCTATCATTATAGGAAAATTATGCCTGTGGAATAACTTGTTCCCATCCTTGTCAATACTCTTTAGTTAGACACCTCAACAAGTTACCAAGTACGCTATTTATCACCTCTGTCTGTCCATCCATTTGAGGATAATATGCAGATCTATGAGACAAGTTGGTTCCTAGCCTCCTCCAAAGTGTCTTCCAGAAGTTTCCCATGAACTTCACATCTCTGTCCGCAACTATGCTCATTGGCAACCCATGTATCCTTAGTATCTCCTTGAAGAATAGATGGGAAATGTGACTAGCATCATGTGTTGTTTTGCATGGGATGAAATGAATCATCTTAGTGAATCTGTCTACTACCACAAACACGTTGTCCAAACCAGTTGGTGTCCTAGGTAGCACTACTATGAAATCCATACTTATGCACTCCCATGGTCTATTTGGGATAGGAAATGGTTGGTAAAGACCTACATTTTTTGATGTCCCCTTTTCCTTCTAACACACTCCACATTGGTCAACATACCTTCTTACATCTCTCTGCATTTTAGGCCACCAATAGAACCTCTCCACTAAGTCTAGGGTCTAGTTTAACCCAAAGTATCCACTCAAACTGCCATTGTGCTTTTCTTGGATGAGGTTCTCCCTCACGGAACCTCTTGGAACACATAGTTGTTTCCCTCTAAACAATAAACCATTCTGTAAAGTGTAGTCTACATACTCACTATGAAAGTGATTTTCAAAATCAGTACACACCTTATAGATCTCTGAGAAATCAGAATCTCCCTCATAAAGATCCTTGAACCCCTCAACCCTTGTACTCTGTAGCTGTATCTCCTGATTGGTATGTAACCTTTTGCTAAGGGCATCTGCAACTTTGTTATTGACCCCTTTCTTGTGCTTGATAGTAAAAGTGTATGATTGTAGAAACTCCATCCACTTTATATGCCTCAAACTAAGCTTCTCTTGTGTGTTTATGTAGCTTAAGGCCTGCTTATTAGTGTATACCACAAATTCTTTAGGCAACAAATAGTGCCTCTACTTCTTAAGGGCTTGTACTAAAGCATATAGCTCTAAGTCATAGGATGAATATCTAGACTTTGCTTCATTTAGCCTCTCACTAAAGAATGCCACTGGCCTGCCTTCTTGGCTTAGGACTGCACCCACTGCTATGTTGCTTCCATCACATTCCACTATGAATAGTTTGTCAAAACTTGGTAAAACCAGTATTGGTTGGGTAGCTACTTCCTTTTTCAATCTCTCAAACCCCTCATTGGCTTCTTTGGTCCACACAAACTTTTTCTTAAGTCCTCCTTTGATGGTGTCAAGGATGGGTCCACAAATTTCACTAAATCTTCTAATAAACTTCCTATAGAATTGGGCTAGCCCATGGAAATTTCTGACTTTAGTCCCTGTCTTGGGAATAGGCCAACTGAGAATGGCTTCAACCTTTCTCTTATCCATGTTCAAGCCCCCTTGAGATACTACAAATCCTAGGTAGACTAGCTCTTGTTTCATAAACTCACTCTTCTCAAGATTTATGGTGAGCTTCTCCTCTTGAAGTTTCTTCAACACAAGTTCCAGGTCCTTCATATGTTCCTCTTTTGTTTTACTAAAGATGAGGATATCATCTAAGTAGACTACCACAAAGACTCCTATATAGTCCTTCAAGACCTCATTCATCACCCTCATAAAAGTGCTAGGTGCATTTGTAAGCCCAAATGGCATTACCAACCACTCATATAACCCCTCTATGGTCTTAAAATCCAACTTCCATTCATCTCCCTCTTTCATCCTGAAGTGATAGTAGCCACTTTTTAAATCAATCTTGGAGTAATACTTAGCACCCCCTAAACAATCCATTAAATCTTCTATTCTAGGAATAAGAAACCTATATCTAATAGTTATCCTATTTATTGCCCTAGAATCAATACACATTCTCCACTTATCTCCATTCTTAGGAGCCAACACCACTAGGACAGCACATGGGCTTATGCTTTTTCTGATCAACCCTTGGTCCAAGAGTTCTTGAACCTGCCTTGCTATCACTTTTTTCTACTGTAGTGTCATCTTGTATGCAGCCTTGTTAGGCAATTTTGCTCCTGGCACAAAGTCTATTTGATGACTAATTGCCCTCTTAGGTGGTAGTGTGGCTGGTGTACCTTCACAAATAATGTCCTTGAACTGGTCTAACAGTTGCTTCACTTCTGCTGAAATAGGTGACTGACTAGGTGACTCCTCCTCCTTTGGCTTCAACATGATAGCATAGCCAACTCCTTCTTCCTCCATGTCTTTTAAGAATTCCTTCCCACTCATCAAAAGTGTATGGGATTCTACCTTCTCCACTGTACCTTCTTCTATTAAAGACCGAAGCTTATAAGTTACTCCATTCTTTTTGAATGAGTACTTGTTCTCCTTGACATGGTGTACTGCCTCCCTTTCATATTGCCATGGTCTACCAAGCAACAGATGGCATGCATCCATTGGTAACACATCACATAGTATCCTATCTTGATACTTCCCTATGGTAAACTAAACCCATACTTTCTCATTGACCAATATATTTTGCCCCTTATTCAACCAAGTAACTTTATAGGGACACACATGAGGTATCTTAGTGAGGTTCAACTTCTGTACTGCCTCCTCTATGATGCCATTATCCGTGGATCCTGAATCAATGATGACCTTGCATACCTTGCCTAGTATTTTGCACTTGACTCTAGAAAGAGCCCTCCTCTATTTGTGTTCATCCTCTGTAGGTGCTTTGATCAAGATCCTTCTCAACATGAGATTCTCTCCTTTCTCTGAATCTAAACTCACCTCTAAGTATTTAGAACAGTCCTCGTCTTGGACATAAGTAATCCTTTTCTCACCTTGTGAAGATGTTGGCTTATCAGGACACCTATATGCAGGGTGACCCAATTGCCAACAATTGTAACACTTCATGGAAGCAAAGTGAGAGTTTCTCCCAAATCCTCCTGATCTGCCTCTTCCACCATTGTGAGAACTTCTACCTCTGTATCCCCCTCTACTATTTGTCTCATGGGTTTGTTCATCAACCTTAGAATCTCCTTGGCCTCTGTTCTCATTGCTCCTTCCACCAAAACCTCCTCTATGTCCACCTCTAGGGTCTCTGCCTTTTCCTCTACCCCTAGTAATTGAATCTTGTTTCTTTTTCAATTTTTCTTCCACTTTAATAGCCATCTGATAACAAATATGGAGGGTATTAAGTGTAAAGAGAATCAACTCTTCTTGTATGTTCCATCTAAGGGTGTTTAGATACCTGGCAACCTTAATGCTTTCACTTTCTTGCACTCTAGACCTCAAGCTTAGTTTTTGGAACTCTTCTGTGTAGGCAACTACATCTAGTTCTCTCTGTCTGAGATTTTGCCTCTTCTTATGCAATTGGATTTCATAATCCTCAAGTAGATAGTTTTCCTTTACTTTAGCCACCATAGTTTTCCAATTTCCTATTGGCTTCTTGCCTTCCTTCTCTCTTTCTTCTTCAAAAAACTTCCACCAAGTTAATGACTATCCTCTTAGCCTAGATTTGGCTATCTTCACCTTTTGTGCCTCTGTAACCCAATCACATTCAAAGTGATTTTCCATTCCCTTAATCCATTCCATAAGTAATTTTGCATTCATTCTTCCTATGAAAATAGGGATGCCTTCTAGTGCCTTGCCACTTAGTGCCTTTAATGCTTTGAGGAAGGGTTCCTCTACTAATGGAGGGTCAGGTTCTGGTTCTATTTCTTCCTCAACTTGGTTCTTACCCTTGTCTTTAACCCCTGCTAACTGCACTTTCATCTTTCCTATAGTCTCTATAACCTCTTCTAGTTTGTGCTTCATCTCCTCCACAATTTCTTCAAGATGTCTGTTATTTTCTTCTTGCTCTGTCAAATCTCTAGCTAGTTCTGCAATGGTCGCCATGGTGCTGTCTCCTATGGATTCATGTCCCTCTGACATACATTTCTCAATTCCCAAGCCTTTTAAATCGCTCTGATACCAATTTGATGGGGAGTACTATCTCTCAAGAGCATATTTTCTCTTTCTAAGACCTACTCTTTGGTCTTACTAGGGTATTCTTCTCTGCCCCACTCAGAGGTCACTCCTACGACCCCTATCTCCTTATAGAACTCTCCACCAACTTCAAAAACTCACCTTTTCTCTCACACCCCTACTAAGCACCTTTGGGCTCAACTTTTCCACAATGTTCCCCAAGCCATTCTTGGGACTAGGAATAGGTCTTCCAACTATTCCTTGGTTGATCTTACTTCACTCTGATCCATCTTGTTTTGGTCAATTAGGCCTCCTAAAACCAGTGCTATTGGAATAACCCCAAGACTTCCTTAAGAAACCCCCAAACTATTTAGGGATTCTCTCTATAGACCTCCTAGGCTCCAAGATTTCCTAGGTTTTAGACCTTCTTGGTGTTCGTACATAGGTCTGTCACCAAACCCCTATTTTGAAGGGTTTCTTGGGCATGTGACACATTTTGGTTTCTTTAACTTAATTGAGTACTTTAATGGCCTCCTCTGCACTTCTCCTTGCATACACATGTCCAAGTCACATACCCCTACATCTCTACACCATTTATTGGAACAAACCAATCCGTTAAGCAAGCCCTCTTGCTTCTTTTTTGTTCAAGCACCTAGCCAGAATGCCCCTGCACTCACCTAGAGCTTGATGGAATTACTAGCTCTCCAGAAAACAAAGACTCCACAGTCTATATTTACACTATATACAAGGTCCCCTACTTGATTCCAAGAGGCCATGGAAGTTCAGCCATGAGAATTCAAGTGGGGTGCATCTTTTACAAAACTGACCCTGAACCAAGCAGTGCAACAGATGAACACAAAGAATTTAGAAACGGTTAACCAGTCATGCCAAACAACTAAAACAATGCCACACAAGGTAGTTACATGTCACAAATCAAAGATTCAATGCATTAGTTCAGTCCTTTCAATCCATTAATTTGACTGGATCAAGGCTCTGTTTCAAAAACACAGTTAAGAAAAACTTGTTCTTTTCAAGATACAATCCGTACAATAGTACTTCCAACTCTTCCAACTCTTCCCACTGTCAGGTTAGGGTTTTTATGACCTTATATATCCTAGTCCCACATGTTGCGACCCTTAGGTCGGGCTTAGAACAACATAAATGCTTCCTAGTGTTTAGGAACAATTGTCATGGCAACTTTGCAGGATATCCTAAGAATACACAAAACTCAAGACTCTAAACAAACTTGCCACAACACACACACCAAATCAACCTTGGGAGTTTATCAAATAGTCCTTATTACCTTGGTGGTTTGCTAGAACCACCTACAAGCCAAAATTTTCTAAGACCTTTCAAAAGACCTTAAGGTGCTCCTGCACCAATAAGACATCGGGATGATGTCTCTTCCTAGTGGAGAAGGATATCACATCTCCTTTTACTTGCATAAACTTAATTAATAATAAAAGGAATTGATTGAGACTATTCGATGATTATCTTAGGATTTTTTTATTATGGGTAATGTGTTTTTAAATTAAATTATATTTTAAATGTATAAAATTCAAATTCAAATGGAGATGAGATGTTATATGCATGTGCTTCGTCTATGGTTTTATGGACTAACCTATTGACATAAAAGTGTAGGAATGTGTTGAAGATGAGAACATGGTTGAGGTAGAAATATCCTAGTTGCTTGGTAATGATTAATATGATGGAAACCCAAAACAAACACACTCACATAGTTGCATCCATCTTGCATTGTATGATTATGATTGCATTGTGTTGTCTGAATATGTTATTTACAAAATGTTATGATTTAATTAATTAATATGCCTATGGTTATTATGTTTTTGAAAATAAAAATAGTTTCCAAAAATAAAAGTGTCTTATGGTTATTTTTTTCGAAAATTAAATTAATTGGTCGAAAAAAAAATATTTATTATAATAAAATGCATAATTTATATTTATATATATTAATAATTGTTAGAATTGGCTATGGATGCCAAGATCTTTGGACCAAATGGAAAGCGCAAAAAAGAGAATAGAATGTGACAAGAATAAACTGTATTCTCATCAATATGATTCAATGATATGGTATTATTGTTTTACAATGAGAGACCCCTTGGTTATGTTAGAGTAATAAGTTATTATGCTTAATTAATTATATCATACTATTTAATTAATTTAGTCACTTATTCCTCTAGTTGCTTAAGCTAAACTTAGGCACATTAATAATTATTTATTAATTATTAAGTGTGCACACTAGGGTTTCATTTAGGGTTTCCCTTTTAGGGTTTCTTTATCTCCTTCATAAGGATTGATCTCTTTGTAATATTGAGATTCTGATAATGCATTTTACACTTTGAGGTTTACAGATCTTGTTTGTTCTGAATGTCTTTTGCACGTGACAGGTATCCATTTGCATGTAGGTGAGCTTGGATTCAAACATGGTATTAGAGCTCCAGACCTGCCGCTGCCTGCTCGTGATCTGAAGATATGGCTTCTCAGTGAGTTTCAAATGCAAGGGTTTCCACAGGCATCTTTTCTGCAAGATCTGGGGGTAGCCAATTTTTTAGCACACTATGGGCTCAAACAGACGTCGCCATCGTGTTCGCAGCGCCTCAAAACCCTAGGAACTCCTGTCATTTGGTTAATTTTGGTGAAGTTGGTCTGGGAGGCAAAATCAATTTGCCAGGGAAGCCATACGGCCTCCCCAACACGCGTTCCGAGGCACGAAAATCGAAAAAAATTTAAAAAAAGTTCAATCTCGGGATTTGCACCAGCGCTCATTATGCAAACCGGCTCCACCACCAGGTGGCCACTGGGCGGCCACCAGGCGGCCACTCGTCCACCGCCGCCGTCGGTGGCTGCCCCTTCTGCTCCGCCGGCTCCGCCAGCCCTTGAGGGCTCTTGCGCTGCAGCCACGGTCCCATGGAGAACCGACCACCAGATCCAACCCCCACGGGCTCCAAATGCATTGGCCGCAAGTTCTATGGGTGAACAGACCCCTCGCGCTCGGCCCTGGCCCACTGCAGCCCCCGCCCACAGTCATATGGCGACCAAGGGCCGAAATTTTTTTTGCAAGGAGTGTTTTTTTGTGCGACGACCTCCAGGCCGTCAAATTTAGGCTCGTGAACCACTAACGTGAGCATGATGTCAGTGTCTGTACGGCGATGTTTGTCCCCTCCTAACCCTAGTTTTCTCTAAAGAAGCAATTTTTTTGTTTTTTGCATAACTTGGGCATACGGTATCGAAATTCGGCAAATGAGTTATTGCCGAAAAGCTGGTTCCAAGTACTTTCATTTCGTGCTATTTATTTTATAGTATTTTCCTGTTTTACTGCATTTATTACTATTTGAAGTTAGATGTACTTTTTATGCTTTCGAGCTCATAACTTTTTGCCACGATCTCCGATTTTCGCTATCTTTGCGGCGTTGGAAAGGTATTGAGGAGTGGTTTCTAACATGGTATCAGAGCACTGGAAAATGTCAGGTTTGGCTTTCATTTTTCAAATTTTGGTCATCATTTGCCAGATCTATGAGGGTTTCAGTTTTGGTGATTTTTTGGAAGCTCTAGAGGTCACCATTTTTTTGGAGCATTTTGAGCAGAAATGGAGGTCACCATTGCATTCACAGCGGCCAAAAACCCTAAGATTGCTTGTCAAATCATCCATTTTCGAGCAGTTGGTTTCTGAGGAAGAATTTTTTTGCTAAAGAGGTCGTACACCTCCCTGGCATGCTTCACGAGGAACAAACTTCGAAAAAAAAATTAAAAAATGAAGTTTTTTGGGATTCGGGCTGCACTCACAGTTTGGAGGGTTCCACCGCCGGGCAACCACTGGGCAACCACCAGGCGGCCGCCGCCATCGGTGGCTCCCCATGCAGCATCGCCGCCAGGCCTTCAGCCCCTGCGGGCCCAAACAGCCCCACCAGGGTCATATGGGAGACCGGGAGCTCCACGCCTGGCCCTCGGCCCACTCCAGCCCCCGCCGACGGTCATATGGCAACCAGGGGCCGAAATTTTGCGCCGACGGCCAGATGGCCATCAAATTTTTTGCAGTGAAGTGCTGACGTCAGCATGAAGTCATCGGTCGTACGGCAGTTTATCCCCCTAACCCTTATTTGCCTTAAAAGAGTAGTTTTTTTGTTTTTGGCATAACTTGGGCATACAGTATCGAAATAAGGCAAACGAGATATTGCCGGAAAGCTAGTTCCAAGAACTTTCATTTGGTATAGTTTATTTTATAGTATTTTCTTGTTTTACTAAATTTATTTCTGGTTGAAGTCAGATGTACTTTTTATGCTTTCGAGCTCATAACTTTTTGCCACGATCTCCGATATTCGCTATCTTTCCATCGTTGGAAAGGTATTGAGGAGCTCTATGTTTCTATCCATGCACTTTTTTCTGTATCTGTCCCAAGTTTTTCATTAATCCATATTTGGCCTGATGGGTGTTTTGGAGATTACCTGGATATTTTGGCAGTTGGGAGAGTGTCTTTTGCATCTTTGCACTTCATTTTCAGTGATTCATCATTCAATAATCGACTGCTGCTTCATAGATTTCAGTGTTGTTCTCGTTTGGAGTTTTTGAATGTTCCGTGGCATCGGGTCTATTGTCACATTATGATGATTCTGATATGGTTTCTTGTAGACAGAAGTATCTTTCCTTGCTTGCCAGATTGCGGTTCCAGTGTTACTCTACAGTGTTCTTCCAATGCTTCTTTCCAGCATGTCATATCATTGTAGGGGGGTTTTGTCCCACTGGGTTTTCCTCCTCTACCTCTTCCTTGCATTTGTAAATGGGTACCTGATCAGGCCTAGTTGTCGGGACCCATCTTTTCTTTCATGCATCTTATTCTAGTGTTTTAGCTTCTTCCTAAGTTCATCTTAAGGGGGGGTGTTAGAGTAATAAGTTATTATGCTTAATTAATTATATCATACTAGTTAATTAATTAAGTCACTTATTCCTCTAGTTGCTTAAGCTAAACTTAGGCGCATTAATAATTATTTATTAATTGTTAAGTGTGCCCACTAGGGTTTCCCTTTTAGGGTTTCTTGATCTCCTTCATAAGGATTGATCTCCTTGTAATATTGAGATTCTAATAATGCATTTTACACTTTGAGGTTTACAGATCTTGTTTGTTCTGAATGTCTTTTGCATATGATAGGTATCCATTTGCATGCAGGTGATCTTGGATTCTAACAGGTTATATAGCCAAGGTGAGTACATAGGAGCGAATAAGATTATGACAAATGTCATAATATTATGACATGAGACAACTGTGAAAAGCTATCACTCCACCTAAAGTGGAAAAGTGATAATGTGATAATCACCACAAAAGATGGAGAGGTAATCACATGATATGTCCATAAAAGGTGGAAGTGATAAAGTAATAACATGATAAGTCCACCAAAGGTGGAAAAGCTACAACTACCTCCTATGTGGTCCCTAAGTAAACTTAACTAAGGTGTAATCATGACCTAGGACAAGGTACAACATATTTAATTACACCAACACCCCCCTCAAGTGCAAATTAGGGAGAATGTAGAAAAAAGAAAACAATGCAAGATGGGCCCTGACAACTAGGCCATTTTAGGTACCCATGTACGAATGCAAAGAAATCTCTCACAAACGAAGAAAAGGAGAAAACCCAGTGGGACAAAACTCCTCCCCAAAAGAGAGATAAAAGATACAATAAATAAATCCTCTCAATGAGGAATGAGAAGGTAAAAACCCCATGAGAGGAAAAAGACCCCCCCATAAGAGAGAAGTAGAAGAGAGACAAGGCAGCCCCCCCTCAATGTTGAGTCTCCTACAATGATGGTAGAAGCTCAACATTGAATGTTGAAGATGATCCAATCTTCCCGAACAACGTTCCTTCCCTTAGGAAGAAACAAAACCATGGATGTATGCATGATGTCAGGAATATGGATGATGTATGATGTCTTTGAAGCATGCTCAAGAGTCTCCATGTTGATGCCGAAATTTGACACACTCCAAACAGGTGTTCTAGGCCACACTGCTGAAGAGGACAATCCAAAATCTAGTAGAGATGAATGTAGAACATAATCTAAAGACGATGATATTCCCTCTAAAGATAAAGAAGCCTCCTCCAAATATTGTTCAAAAGTATCCACACTCACGTCAAACTGCAAAGAATGATCATGTAGAGAATGAACAAGAGGGTCAGAGTATTCCCTCACAACAACTGAAGAAGGAGCATCTTCATCAAAGAGAAGATGAATGTCATCAATGATGTCCCTCAAATTTGCAAGATGAGACTCAAGAAACAATTCTGAAATACCCGTCAAGAAGTCATCCAAAGTAGCCAAATTTGAAAGACAATGAGGTATGTCCTATTGCATTGAATCACTAGGAACCAAAAATGTGGAATCACAAGTATCATCAACTGCAATAGTAGGTGGAGGAGATGCAATGTATGAATCAAGAATTGGATATGATGTGAGAACTCCCAAGTTCAAGTAGCCAAATGTCTCCTCTAAATCATGGTTCATATGATCAACAGTCGAAGGAACAATGTCACCATCATAATCAAAATTTGCAAAGGTATACAACCGAGATGAATGATCAACCACCCTAGTAGCAATGATCTCTCTACTTTCCAAGTCTCGAATGATGACTAAATCATGTGTGAAATCCACAATTCTCCCATCTCCACTATGTGTAATCCGATATATGGAAAGAAGATTGCTCGTCAAATGAGGAACACACAAGACATCTTGGAAAGTGTTGTCCCCAAAACTAATAGGTCCCTTCCAAATTACACTCATGTATGTATTGTTTCCCATCAAGATAAGAGACATAGTACAAGGCTGAAATGAAGAGAATATAGACTACGAAGATGCCATATGATGAGATGCTCTTGAATCTAGAAGCCATCTCCCTAATCCTGGACTTGAAAAAGCACAAAGATCTTGTCCTTTATTTCCTGATGTAGATACCAAATTAACTTTTCCCTTAGACTGTTTTGAGGAAGGAGAAGAAGATTCAGACATTCCAGAAGGCAAATCAATGTGATTCCTTTTGAGAAGATTTTTCAATTCATCAATATCCTTCTTATAACAATAGTGTTCTTCATGTCCATCCTTCTTGCAATATGCACACAAAGGTCTCTCCTTCTTAGATGACTCTCCTTTAGAGTGATTGGATTTTGATTCTTTATGTGGCTTATTTTTTTCATCTTTTGCTTCTTATCAAGATTCCTTGATTCTTTATGTGCCTTAGACTCACTAACCATTAACGCATGTGGCTTGGAAGACTTGATTAGACCCATGTTCATTAACTTAGCCTCCTCTTGGATTAGGAGATTGGAAAAGTCATCAAACTTAGGATCAACATATGATGCTCCCATAAAAATTCGATGGGTATCAAAGCCAAAAACAAGCACTGAATACTCAGGACCAAGCTTGGATAGCACATTTAGAATCAATTGTAAATCCTCTTTTTCAATGCTGCATTCTTTCAACTGTGTTCTTAGTTGCTTGATTTTGGAGATGTAGTCTTGGATGTGGTCAAAACTTTTAGGATCAAGATTCATCAAATCATTATCAATCTGATATCCCCTAATCTTATTTGTTTTACCATACAAATTTTCAAAATTCTCCCATGCTTTTTTAGGTGTTTAACATAATTCAATATGAAATTGCAAATCAAATGAGACTAATGAACATATGCATCCAAGTGTTTTCTCTTGATCAATTTCTCATTTTGCCAATTCTTTAGCATCAGTAGGTTTTTGAATAGTGTCCTTTAGATGACCTATTAGACCTTTCATCATGAGATAGTTCCATACTAATTTTATCCATGTAGCATAATTATGTGGAGTTAGGAGTTCAATTTGAGATTTCCCCATTGCAAGAACACAAACCAAGATAAAGAATGCAACCAACCACTGCAAGATTACCCCCCCAAATCACTCAATAATGAAACCCCCCAAGCAATATCTGATTTGGAACTTTATATTTAGTGTGTTTATAGTTGCCACTTGCCAAAAATAGCGAAGTGGACTTTGATCTTGGTACATGCAAATTGCCAAAATAGGCCTCAAGTTTAAAGTGAAAAAATTACAGCATATGAGATAAATCTGATTACACCACTAGAAATTACATGAAAAATCATGCACTTTAAAAAAAAATTCACCCAAAAATGTTACCATAGGAGCAAGATATGAGCTCCTGAAGTTCCCAAAATGAGGACGAAGCAACAACTCCTGTGAGAATCTACACATTCTGGAAAAATGAAAAGCCAAAACCAAAAATGGATTGCACCACTGTGAAGACCATGAAAAATTAGCCCAGAGCAAAAAAAATTGCTCCAAAAAAGGAGCCAAAATGATCGAGTTATGAGGCTTCAAAGATTAGCTGCAAAATTGAAAATGCAAATGAGAGGGGGGCAATTTTTTTTTAAAAACGCTGATGCAGTGCTGACGTCAACCAACCACTGGATTAAATTTGATATCTGAACACCCGTCAAAAGCGAATATACTCCCTTGGTGGAATATTCTCAGACTCTTGGGCTTAAAGTTGATGGGAATCAAAAGGTTGTCGGTCCGGAGAAATATTCGGTGAATCTTGTTGGAATATTCTTTGTTGGTCACCGGTCGACGGATTCAGAATATTCGCGAGATTCTTTGACTTGATCGTTGGATTTTTAAAGAATGTCGGGCAATTTTTTTAAGCTGTCAAAGTTTTCAAACAATGACCGTCGGTTATGAAAAGCTGGTAGCGGTGAGTGATGGGCTCACTGCGGCTAGTGAGGGTGCTCCACCGGGTGGGTGGTAGACTGGCCGCTAGTACCTTTTTAGGTACTACAAAGTACAAGTCTACGATCTGTATTTCGTAGGTACACTATGAAAAACAAATCCGTAGAAAAAAAATCCTTTTCTATATTTTTATTTTATTTTTAAATCAAACTTTTACAAATAAAATTTATTTGCTAGATTTTAAGTTTTCAAAAGAAAAAATTCAAAAACATTTCAATGAAATTTTTTTTTTTAATTTTTGAAAAAATCGTACCATTAACGCATTAATGGAAACCTGGGGGGCCATATGGCTCCCTGGGCAATTTTTTTTTGCCTCACTAGACAACTTGCTCCAAAATGGATGAATTCACAGTCAATCTTAAGGTTTTTGGCCCCTCTAGACGAGATGGCAAGGTCAGATTTGACCTAAAGTGCTCCAAAAATGTAGCTACCTTCTGGATCTGGCAACCACTCTTCAACTTCAAACCCTCATAGATTTGGCCTCATATGTCCGATTTGGATGAAACAAAAGGCAAAATCGACTTTCTCAAACCTTCTGAACGCAATGGTAAGCATAGATTTACACCAACAAGCTTTGATATAAACCTGCAAAAAAGAGCCAAAAATGGAACCTCCCCAAATCTGGTATCTCTCTTCAAAAAAGACTCTCCAATGGCACCCAACCCGCTCTGATACCATGTTATAATTGGCTATGGATGCCAAGATCTTTGGACCAAATAGAAAGCACAAAAAAGAGAATAGAATGTGACAAGAATAAACTATATTCTCATCAATATGATTAAATGATATGAGATGATTGTTTTATAATGAGAGACCCCTTGGTTATATAGCCAAGGTGAGTACATAGGAGCACATAAGATTATGACAAGTGTCATGATATTATGACATGAGACAACTGTGAAAAGCTATCAGTCCACCTAAAGTGGAAAAGTGATAATGTGATAATCACCACAAAAGGTGGAGAGGTAATCACATGATATGTCCACGAAAGGTGGAAGTGATAAAGTAATAACATGATAAGTCCACCAAAGGTGGAAAAGCTCCAACTACATACTATGTGGTCCCTTAGTAAACTTAACTAAGGTGTAATCATGACCTAGGACAAGGTACAACACAACATAATTGCATCCATCTTGCATGTATGATTATGATTGCACTGTGTTGTCTAAATATTTTATTTGTATGTTATGATTTAATTAATGAATATGCCTATGGTTATTATGTTTGTGAAACTAAAAATAATTTCCAAAAATAAAAGTGTCTTATGGTTATTTTTTTTCAAAAATTAAATTAATTGGTCGAAAAAAATAAAATTGATTATAATAAAATGCATAATTTATATTTATATATATTAATAATAATATAATATTATTTCTTTTGATATGGTAAGCAAAATTTATAGGGTGTTGTACCCTAAACACAGAGAGTCACTAGGGCCAAAAAAGATCAAGTCCAAAAAACATTAAAGACCAAGCCAGAAAATATACACCGCGGACCAGCAACAGACAAACAAAAAACAAACCAACAACAGACTAACTAGAATTTTCCCAATTCTTAGACATGAGATTAACAACATCATCCCTAAACCATTCCTAGCCATCATCAGCATACATCTTGTCCATTTCATCCTTCATAACCACAGACAGGGTGCTAGTAACACAATGGACCAGCTTGACAGTGAAACGAGTCAAGCCACAAAATTTCTTATCCATCTTTTCCATTCTTTCCTGTAGCACACGGAGCTCCTCCCCATAATATGCAGCCTTCATAGTAGAAACACGCTCCATGTCCAGCGGTTCCAAGGACTGGGAAGCCGAGTTCTCTTTCTACACTTTACTAATATCTAGAGTGGTGTGGGGCCCACCAACATACTCCTCCTCCTCATCCCCAAACACCTCCTCGCCACTGTAATATTTTCTATCAGGTCGCTCCTCTTCCGAATCCAAGTCATTAACCTGAACTTTCTTATTATTCTTAGCCAGTCTACCAGACCTCCTGATGTGGTATCACCACTTATCACCAACGTAGCCACAACCATCGTGTCACCCTTACAATCCCTACCCATCACATTTTTACAATTGTTGTCCCTGGTCGGAGGCTCCATCAAAACCTTCACATCATCCTTACCTTTCTTCTACGGGGTGGGTTTGCTAGCAGTCTTGGTAGGGGTCGACTTGAGTTCATAGAGACTAGCCACAACACTAGTTTGGGCATTTCCCACATTCCCCTTAAGATTCTTAGCAACAGGTTTAGGCTTATGAGCATTAGTAGAAACCGGATTGGTTTTCCTGATGGGACCTTTGGAATTGATCGAGGATATATTGGTCATAGAAGGAGGTTCAATTTCCATAACACAAACAACAAAAATGGGTTTGGGTGGGAATAATGCAAGATGGAAGTGGTACAGTCTCATAATGAGGCCCTGGTGAAGCAGCGGGGGAGGGGTATCATCAGTGTTTAGGCTAGAAACCTCAATTCTTTTTTCAACAGAGCTCTCTAAATCCTTAAGAAGGAAGAAAATAAAGACTAACAAAATTTTATGCCAGAGGTGATTTAAAAGAGGGAAATGGTAGAAGTAGTAGGTTTTGTATCTACCTTCCAGGGTCATGCACTTTAAAAGGGTGAGGTAGACTTGGTCCCATGGTTGCGAAAGAGCCTCTCTCTCAAACCTCGACTAGTTACGAATTGGTTTCTTCTTCCCCACAAAGAAAGCATTTAGAATTTCATTATCTTCCAAGCCTATGTATGCTTCAGGTACTTCTTACCAGTACTCAACAGCCCTGTCGCCTGCACTATCACTTCCTCATTCACTTCAGAGGAAATACCGCCCAGTCACTCTGCAATCTTTCCAAGAGTTAGAAAAATGTGCAAATAAATTAGGGTTGTGACCCACCAGACTCTCCATCAGGGGAGTCAAACCTCCTTCAACACATATGTGCCACACTAACGGATCTTTACAAAATTTTCCATAATTGTCGGGCTCCGTTCACACCCTATCTTCACCCATAATGCCTCTTTGCACACGGAATAACTAGAAAACCTGTGGGAGAAAAAGGTTAGAGAAAATGGTTAAGTGAAAGGTCACATACACACTTAGAATTTTAAACCAAACTAAGCAGCCTTGTGTAATCAAAGCAATGTATAGGTCGCACTCTTGAGGAGATAATTCCCTAAAATTAATCTTGGTGGACTCATAAATGAAAATCTTCAAACACTTCTGGCTAGGTAAGCTTGACATGATGGGAATGGAAGGTTTTCCTTCCATGTTGTATTTACACAGAAACCAAGGCAAGATGGATGTGGGGCCAAATTTAGAAACACCTAAGAACCTGACCTTTAGAAGAGGAGACAAAATAGAGAAAAGGATAGAACCAATTAGGAGCTTTTAATCATAATTATTAGTCACATCAATATTAAAATTAAAAAAAAATCATGAAAAAATGATAGCTTAGCACAATCCCCAAAATTAGATTACGTAAGGTATAGCCTTGCTTGGCCTTAATCATAAAGTACCCGCCATAATTCCTCATGATGCCTTTTTTAAAAATGGACTTCGCCCCATTATTCAAAATTTTCCACTTGTAGGACACCTCAGCATTTACACTCGTCCTCATAGCCCATAAGACAAGCATGTGGACCCCCATAAATCCCATAAGAATGCATGATTATTTATTATCATTGATCAAGTAAGGGCTTTGCTCCTTCAAGATTGGACCTTGAATATCTACCGGTAGGTTCACCAAATTACGCCAACACTTAGAGAATTTCTAATTTTTTCCAAAGTTGGCTAAGGCATTAGCCACTTGATTTCCCTCCTATTAAATGTCGATAGTAATCATCAAATCCAACTTAGACATGAAGAGCCTTATGTCTAATAAAATGTCTTTATTACTCCACCCCAGTAATTTGCCAAAGTTAACAATATCAATACTAGACTTAGAATCACCTTCGATATGAAGGTTCTCAATCCCCATAGAAACAACTAACTATAAGCCCTTTAGCAGCGCTCTAGCTTCCACAATCATACAAGATTGGATACCAATCCCCCCAAAGTAACCAACCATAAAATTTACTTTGCAATATCTGATAACACCTCCTATGCTAGCTCTGCCTAAGTTGCCTTTGGCTGCCTTATCAAAATTAAGTTTATACCAACCATTATTCAGAGTCTTCCAGATAGTGTTTCTTCTAGCTAGGGATTTGGAGTTATTATAGGAGCTTGCTTCTAGGTTTTGATGCCAAGCTTTGGCCATAATAATTTCCCTCTCAGTTGAACCTTTGTCCGAGGTATTGCCTTTGAAGAGTGAAATTTTTTCAACAATGATCCGAGAACCAATATCAAAAACCTCCTTCGAACTCATCTCAATGTTCCTGAAAATCTTATTGTTTCTCTCTTTCCATAAGCACCAGCAGATAATGGAGGAACCTGGTTCCAAAATTCACAAGGTAAGGGGTGGATGAAGGGTCCAATCCAGCTCAATATAAAGGATTTAATATCCTTACACATAGTCCAATGAATTCCCAAATGTTCTATAGCTAGCTCCCACACACCAATAGAAAACATGTAGTGTAACAACAAGTGGTCCATCGATTCTTCATTGCACTTGCATAAAAAACATCTGCTAGGGATCTGGAATCCCCTTTTCCTCAAATTGTCCTGAGTAAGAATCCTGTTATGGTAGGTAGTCCACCAAAAGAAGTTAACTTTTGGGTTCATGTTTTGATTCCAAACCCTCTTCCAAAGGTTAAGGACAACACCCCGTTCTGTCAACAGATTGTAATCCGACTTAACTAAAAGATCTCCTTGCTTATCATGAGTCCAAAAGAATTCATTGCCCAAGTTGGTTGAAGAAATTCTAGTAAGGGAGAGTAAATCTTGCATGGAATTGGCAAGGAGGCTCAGTTTAGGGGATAAAGGGCAGAAAAGGGCCAAAACATTCCACTTCCTAGCACCATGTGAGCCAAGGAGGTAATCACTAATATGAACACCAAAGAACCGTTGTGCTAGCCTAATAAGATTTTTAAATTTAGAGTTTTCCAGAGGGGTATTAAGTAGCCAGGGGTCCTCCTAGAATCTTATTTTATTACCATTACCAATCTTCCATTTCATCCCAGTCCTAAGCAAACCCCGTAGACTGCAAATTCTCCTCCAGTCCAAGGAACCCGAAGGATGAACCTCCAAGAGACAGTCAATCAAAGGTCTATTTTGAAGATACTTAGCATTCATAATCTTGCACCAATCCTTTCCATTCCTCAGTTGGTCCCAACCCACTTTGGCTATCAAAGCCTTATTGGTATTAGAGACAATCCCAATCCCAAGCCCACCACAATGTTTAGGTTGACAGACTTTGTCCCATTTAACTAGAGCAAATTTATTCTATTCCTTGGTCTCAGACTAGAGGAAATTCCTTAGAATTTTCTCAAATTTCTCAGCTATATATCTAGGGATCTTGAATATGGAGAGGAAGTAGACAAGGATACCTTAAAGAGCATCATATAGGAGCTATAGTTTACCAATATGGCTAAGGATGGAGCCTTTCCACCCAACCAGTTTTCTTTGGATCCTTTCAAGGACCGGATTCCAAAAGTCAAGAGTGACTTCCTTGACAGTAAGGGGTAAACCAAGATAAACCAAAGGAAGAGAATCACTCATACATCCCAGAACAATAGTCACCTAAGCTTGCAGGTAAGGAGTGTTGTTGAAGAAGTAAATCATACTTTTATTATAGTTAATGCACTAACCAAAACAAGCAACGTAGTTGTTAAGATAGTTTTTCCATTTCCTAGCTTCAATCACAAAGGCTTGCCCAAATAGGAAAGTACCATCCACAAATTTTTGGATCACAATCGGATCTAAGGAAGAGGCAACCTTGATTCCCTTAAGAGACCCTTTTGACAAAAAAAAAAAGAAAAATTCCTGCTTAAGACATCCACAATCATGATAAATAAATAGGGTGAAAGGGGGTCACCCTGTTTGATACCTCTCCCAGTAGAGAATAACCCAAAAGGAGTCCCATCAACCAGAACAGAGTACTTTACCATTGTTACACATTCCATTATGAGTTTCTTCATAGATTGGTTAAACCCAAACTTAGCTAAGACTTTAGGGATAAAGTCCCAAATCACCTTATCATAGGCTTTTGAAATATCTAATTTGAGGGCCATACCAGTATAGTTGCATCTATCCATGGAATGGAGTAATTCATGGGTGGTTATGGTAGCATCAAGGATATGACAACTAGGCACAAACCCTTTTTGAGTGGGGCTAATAAGTTTTTCAAGGAGAGGTTTGATGCGGTTCACTAGAATTTTAGAGAGGATTTTATAAAAGGTATTGCAAAGTCTAATGGGACAAAAATCATTCATAGACCGAGGATCAGAAATCTTCGAAATTAAGGCTATAAAGGTGTGGTTCATTTGTTTGAGAATCTTACCAGATTTTAAAAATTCATGACCAATTAAGACGAGGTCCTCACCAACAATCTCCCAAAAGATCTGAAAGAAGGCCGATGGAAAACCATCTGGGTCAGGCGCTTTGTAAGCCCCCATATTTAAAGTAGGGAACCTGACCTCCTCAAGAGTGAAAACACTGAGGATCCCAAGGTTATCATTCTAGGTAATGATGCTTGGTAGAGGCTCCAACAACAGACTGTCCAGAGTTGGATTAGGAGCCTCAATAGGAGCCAAATAAGCCATTTGAAAATAATCTACGACCAATAGACCGATCTGGGTGGGCATATTGATCACATCCGCCTGATCATTATGCAATTTAGTTATTTGATTCCTTTTCTTATTTTTAATGGCAGAAACATGAAAAAAAAAGGTATACTTGTCACCTTCTTTCAACCATTGGACCCTGGATTTTTGTTTCTAGAAAATTTCCTCTTTTCTTACAATTTTCTCCCACTCCCTCTGGTCTCTTTTTCCTGGTTTCAAGTAGGTAGACTAACACCCCCTCCTCCATTTTATTTTGTATAATTTCTAATTTATCCCCAACAACATTTTTTTTCTAGAAAACGTCCCCAAAAACTCTTTTGTTCTAGCCTTTCACAATACATTTGATATGTTTAAGTTTTAAAAAGATCTTGAACATGGGTGAGCCATGAACAAGAATATTCCACCATTCAACAACTTTATTCTTGAATTCAGGGTGGGAATTCCACATTATCTCAAATTGGAAAGGGAACGGTCCAACGACAGAATGGTCATCCGAGATTAGCAACAGAAGATTGTGATCTGACACCATCCTGGGCAGAGCCTGAAGATTTGCACTGAGCAGGCCAGTCTATTTACTGGAGCAAAGGAATCTATCTAATCTTACTTGAATTAAGTCCTCCCCAAGATGTTTGTTGGTCCAAGTAAAAGCTTGGCCTGATAATTCAATGTTAATTAGGCCAGTAGAACTCAGAAAGTTAGCCAAATCAACCATGCTATCAGAATAATCCCATCACTTTTCTCTGAAGGATATAAGGGGGAGTTGAATTCCCCAGCCACCAACCAATGAGAACCGCTATTGTTTTTAACCCAAATAGAAAGAAACTTCCATAAGGCATTCCTAGCATTTCTCTAGTTGGCAACATAGACATTGATAAGCAACGAAGAGCCGCCTGGGTAGGAAAAAGAAACTCCCACACTACTTTGGTAGCAAAATATTTTAGAGCCATTAAACCTAGAGGGGTTCCACAGCACAGTAAGACCACCCGATGCCCCTTCAGCATCACTATAGGAGTAAGTGGCCCTCATCCATAAATACTTAGCAATATTATAAAAATTATCTTTATTCATCTTGGTTTCTTGTAAAAGTAACACATCAATCTTATGTTCTAAAACATAGTTCTCCAGAGCTAGCTGCTTTTGGGAGTTGTTCATCCCTCGCACATTCCATGACATGACCTTCATTTTTGACCTTTTTTGGAGGACACTTCCAATGTCCTATGTTTACCAAGGGCTATTTTGTTTGTAGTCTCTCTCAACCTAGCTTGTCTTTGGCTAGGTCTACCAGGTTTGGAGTCACCTCCCACATCCACCTTCTTCTTCCTCCCTCTTTTCTTTGGGGTTACCCAGTTATCCTCTTCTACAAATTTATCCTGAATCAATCCCTCTAAACTTAAAGTTGTCTCTTTAATAACTCCAGTACCCTCATCCTCCCAAATTTCACCCTCTTCACCCATAGTATCACTAGTCCCAAAAGAACCCTCCTCCAACAAGGAGCCTCCTACTAACTCATCCCACCCAAGAGTTGGGCTAGAGGATAGAGCATCAACATCCAAAATCTTATCAACTGCCTCATTCATAGTCAAAGTAGGAATAGCAAGGCTCAAAGCTGGATGTACACTAGAAATTTTCATCCCACTAAGAGGATCCCTAGAGATTGGGGGTTCAACCAAAACTAGTGAGGTAGACTTGGCTGAAGAGTCACCATCCTTTAGAATGTCATTTTCTAAAATAGGGTGAGCATTTGCAGCAAAGACTCATGGGTTAGGCTCTTGATTAAAGGAAGATTTACAATTAGAGATAAGGTGGCCAGGTTTAGCACACTTTTGATAGTAAATCACAACATTTTCATAGCACACAGGTTGGACCCAGGTACCAAACTTAGAGCACAACTTCACAGAGTTAGGAAGTGTCTTATTCACACTAATATTCACACAAAGGTCGGCAAACACTAACCTGGATTTGGTTATGGTGATGGAGTCTGAAGTAATGAACTGTCCCAAGGAATCCCCAATGCTTTTGAAGATGGATTCATCCCAGTATTCCAAGGGCAACCCAGGCAAAAAAACCCAGACTGGTGCCGATTTATTTAGATCCATTGCAGGTTCAAACCTGGCTTCCAGTGGCATAATGCCAAACTATGCTTTCCATACAGCCAAGGCCTAGAAGAGAGAACCACAAATAAGTCTTCTGAGGCCATGAACTTCAAAAGGAAGAGACCACCCGACATTGCAAAAATATCCACACTTCCTTTGAGGTTTCATTTAGCGACTACCCATCTTCAAACCATGTCCATAGTGGGATGAAAAGAGAGAAAATGACCCACAATTATCTTCTCCATGGAGGAGAGAATCCTATCATTGACTATATAAGACATAGCGATATCCATTCTTGAAGCTTTGACTTCCTCTTCAAAAAGAGTTGAATGATTTGAGATCTATTTACCATTGGTCAGTACATCCTTCCAACCTATAGTTTTCGGAAGAATCTCATCCGTCGACACTTCCACACTAGACAAGACTGAAATCACAGGTGACTCCGATAGACCCATAATCAAAGGAATAGACCCTCTAGGAGTTTCTCTTGAGGGACACAAGTCTGCATGTGACAAGGCGAGGCTCAGGTCAAGAGGGGACAGAGGGGGACCGTCGGGTACCCCTAGAGCAGAATCCACCATGCGTGCAAGTTGTTCAAATGTGGACAGAGGAGAGAGGAGCGACAAAAAAATAAATATAATATTATTGTTATTTACATAAATAAATAAATATATGAAAATATTGTTAGTAAAATATATATATTTTTTAAATTCAATTACATTATTATTATTAAAATAAGAAAATAAAATTGATTAAATAACTTTTAAATAAAAATTAAAAGTAAATTAAATAAGTTTAAAAATTCAAATAAAAAATTGCATGAAAAAGCATGCATTCAAAGTCCAATTTTAAATAAAGGAGCAGAGTCAATATTTTTTTAATTACATGAGAAAACTAAAATCATAAATAAAGGAAATCAAAAAGATAAAGACATGATAGGGAAAATTAGCAGTAACTATGGAAATTAATAGCATTGGCAGTAGCTAGAAAGGAATTCATTCAACGGAAGGAAATTGATACACAAGAAAGTCCAGTCATTATTTTTGGATTGCGAAGGACACCAAGTATGTATAACTTCATTCTTCGTTCATACAAATAAATCAGCATGATAAAATAAAGTGGATGCCAACTCATACCTTGTCAATGAATTCACAGTTTGCATTTTAGGGCAAAAATTTCCTTCAACCTTTTTTGTCAAAGAATTCTCACTCCTGCTCTACACTCTCTCATTTTGCTTGCATGTATGCCAGTTTATGTTTATGGGTCAGCAATTATAATTTTATTTTGAGTGCAATGGTTAGGTGTTTCTGTCATTGAAAATTACCTACTTTCTTTTATACTGCACCATGGCTTGTTACCAACGATGTTCGAAATTAGAGACTTGTAGTAAGGATATGAATTAACTTATAAGGTTTAAGCACACCCATTTCTTTTATTATTGCCATGAGCTATTTTTGGTTTGGTACTATTGTCACAAAGATTGCACCGAGATGCTAAGTTTAAATGCTCACCAATCTTGTGAAACATTGAAACACCTTCGAGCCTGTGGGTATGCTCATAGCGAAGATGAATCTCCAGATTATGGGTTGGTTCCCCTTTTGATTTTTCTAGAAACTAATAAATCTCGAAGGAAAAGGTAAGAAAGATGACTAATTTGAAAATGAAAACTAACTCTTGGAGGTGATTGCACCAAAAATGATATTTAAAGGGAAAACTGATTCACAATTACTAATTTAAATATTTATTCACATAACTCAATGAATGACCATTTTATCACATAAGTATTTCAAGGGGAGGCTCAATGATCTATCTCTTAGCAGGAAAGCTATGTTTCACAACTTGAAAGGCAAGATAATTGTTAGCACAACCTAAGACCTAAAATTTTAATTGCATTTGTGTGCTTGCAACAATGAATGAAACAAGATTAAAGGGTTTGATTGGTAAAACACATTTAAATTTCATCCAAATTATTCATTAAGGCATATACACAAATATGAGAAGGTATAATATAGATCTTTTAAGTAATGAAAGGAAAATGCTACCAAAATGACAAGATATAACGTGTAAAACCCATTGTTCTATATAAGACTATAAAAGTGCATTATAAAATCTTCTTCTCTCTGCAATGCACAAGAGAGCAAAAAGGAAAGAACTAAGAAAAAACATAAGGTTTTTCCCATGTATACAAAATATGACTCCAAAGTGCTAAGAGGTGGCACTTGCAGTTAACTATATCTAAAAATATCTCTAAAATATCTCATCCACAAGAAAATATGAAAAGCCTCAGAATGAGGGCCCAAAACTGATGTAAGATGAGCCAAAATAGCTCCAAACTCTGCCTCATGATCAGTTTGACCAAAGAGGACTCAAAAACCACTCCAGTTTGACCTTGAGTAAAAAAGAATCGAGAAAAGGATTGATTATTTAACTAAACTTAAATCCTCATTTTTGCATGTTTAGAGGGTCTCTACTAGTTTATTTTAGCATGAATTAAGGAAATTAACTGATAATTAATCTTAGTTGATGTTAGGATAAACTAGTGCATGCCTTGTAGGCATGTGGAAACGATGATGTATGTTTAGTTAACTCCACTGAGTAGTTGCTTAGATCTAGAAAAAGGATCTCAAGCCTTGCAAGACTTGACTCAAGTCATACAAGAAGCTTGAAATTACAATCTCAAGTGAACAAAATGTAATAATTCCCCTTATGCATTAATATAAGGCATATTTTTTAAAAATAAAGGGAAAAAATCCCCTAACTTGGTCGGCCAAGTTAGGGTAAAATAAATAAACTAAAAGATAGAAGCCAACCCTAACTCAACCTCATTATGACTTCACTTCTTTTTGCTCAAGCTTGAGACTAAATTTGTTCTTCAGTATGGTAGCTATCTTGCTACAGTTTACTTCTCTTCACTATGAGTCTTCTTGTCACTCTCCAAGGACTTCTAATTGCTTCAAATCAATAGAAATGTTGCTTCATAACAATTAGGCTTCTTCTAAGATGAAAAGATCCTGAGATCTCTGTTGTTTTCTGGGGAAAAAGTGATGGAACTTTATATTTGTACTCGGCTATCTACAAATAATATGAATTTAATTATTCTATTTTTTATCTCACTTTGCTCGATTCTTTGACTTCAAGAAAATCGTGAGGAAATCCTATAGGTCTATATCTATTTTTGTAAGTCGTGGTTTTCGAAGTTTTGCATATCTTGACTTGGCCTCACATTTTCAATGGTCACAACTATGAATACTCGCACTGGGTTTCATTTATTTGCACAAATGAGGGTTTGTTCATTTTCTTTAGGTACCAAGGGTTAAATGTGAAACCTTAAGCTGAGCCTAAGAGTTTCACCTTTAGAATGCTTTGTCTTACTCAAAACCTTAAAATAAATCTACAATTTTGTAGGGTTTCATTGCATATTTTATGTATTCCAACTTCACAAAACCTAGGCCATGCTTCACTTGGTCTTCTCTTTTCTGACTTGGTTGTGGCTTCAATAAATGAAACTTTGATTGAAACTTTGCATTTTGGGTATTTTCTCTACAAAGAAATACAATGATTCTTCTTAATGTGGCCAAAATTTTAATTCATTGTTATTATAGCTCTATTATGGTTTTCTTTTTGAAAATATGGGTAGAAACCTCTTCATCGTGCCCAAGCCTCTTGGCCTTTTTCGGTTTATTTCTCAATGCATCAAGGGTTTTCTCATTTCGTGGTTGAGCTTTTCCTCCTCGCTATCTTGAAAAGAATCAACAATCCTCCTTTTGATTTTCACTATGCTCTGTGTAGAGATCATTTTCCCACTCCTCTATTCAACATGACTATGGAATCTCTCTTATCACTGTGTTACTTCACTTGTTATAATTCTAGTTATTGTTCTTTAATGGAGAGGTTGCTATCCATATTCTATAAATTTCCATCCTAAATGCTTGTTTGTACTTTCATTGCTCAGGAAAGGCTATAATGAATAACCATTGTCCTTATAGAATAAAATGTTGATGTCCCTTTATAAGATCACTCCATTTGACTTTATGGCACTGTTCCTCTATAGGAAAACATTCCAAACATAGCTTATAACTTTGATTCCATACACTCATAATAGTTATGAATGTATAAAGGCACTGCATTAATTTCTTCTATTGTATTGCATTTCTCAATGGAATACAGTGTATAAAGTGCCAAAACTTGCTATCATTCATTGCTGCTATTTAATGATATTATTTAGCAACAATATATTGTCTCTTGATGATTGGGATTTTCCTTTAATCATTAATGACTACGATCACTATACTTCTTGGATGAAATATGTTTTTATATTCTCCAGCTGTTATTTTGAAATCACATTGGCATACTTTAGGCTGCATATTGTATTTTTGTAGATAGCAACTTATCCTTTGTATTGTACATGATAAACTTGCATTGTATTTGATTGTTATTTATCCTTTGAGGTGACTATACTTATCAACATGCTCATGATTAAATTTTCAAGGCATCATTTTGGCAGTAGACAGTTACCAGAGCTAGGAGACTCCTCATCTTATATAAAACTGTCTATTATCTTGAAATTTTCCTTTTGCATTGGCTGCTCCAAGTTTTAATGAGCCTTCTCTTGGCTTTGGTAACTTTATATTTTCATTGTTTACATTCTTTTGATGGCACTCCTATTAATAGTGACTGCAAATTGAATACCTATGCATTAATTTCTATAGCCTTTAGCATGTTGGGCTCGACCCTTGTGGGAGCCCATTTCCCTCTACATGTTGTGAATCCAGAAAGATGAATCATGAAATGATAAATGAACCTATACCTACAGAATGAATAAACAAGTTATATAAAACAATGAAGCTCAATGCTCTTCTTGATGATTTGACTTTCAGGCTCTCTTGATACATGTGACAATTGATAACTGATTTAATGCATCCTAAATGAAGGTTATATTTTTGTTGGTAGGACATATGGTCATAGTTTATATCCAAAGCTCTAACCAAAACTTTTCATCATGATGCAGGTACATCTGAAGATCGGGAACAAGGAGGAGATGAAGATAAAGAAGATCAAAACAAAATTCTACCACAGGAAATGATTGATAGATTCTCTTTCCATGTGTTTTCCTTTATTTCATATCTTCAGATATATAACTTTCCCTTATGTTGTATTAAATCAATCATGCCCATGGCTTGTGTGGGAGATTCAAACATTCTTTCTTATACAGTGAATAAAACAATAAATTTCTATGCAAACTTATGTGAATCTTATGTGTTGTAAAGAACATTTGCATAATGAATCTGAATTGCATTTGAAAGCTCCTTTGTGCAATGGTTTAAGCATAGCAAAAATTTGTTTGTATACTTTTCACTTTTTAAAGCAATCAACTATCTCAGCTCTACCAAATTGAGCTTTAAGTGAAATTTTGCTAACATTTCTGGTGATTTTTATTGAATGCTTTCCTGCTAAGCATGGTGGGCTAGTTGCCTAAACAATCCATTGGGCATGGAGTCAAATTTGATGGGCATGGAGTCAAATTTGATCCCCCTCAAACTCAAAAAACCAATGTAACTCAGCTATTTGGGACATGAACAATAGAACAAAACAAAAAAAAACAACTACAATGGCACTATTTAAGACATGGCCAACAAACATGTGCATTTTCACTTATTAAAAAAAAATAGAACTGAAATGCATGTGCCATAGGCACTTATTAACTAAAAATTTATATTTAACTATGTACATCTGCAAACTTTGATCTTTAGTAGCATTGTTTGAGGTGAATCCCATTGACAAGGATTGGCAACATCCCTCCATCCAGCTTTGAGAGATTGAATGCATTATGTTGTTTGTATTTAGTGATAATGTATGGGCCATCCCACATGGCATCAAACTTGGTGTGTTTACCAAGTCTTCTCTTAAGTTCATCCCATTTAAATGTCAGATCACCCTCTTTGAAAGCTCTTGGGAATGCTTTCTTATCAAATGTTCTTTTCATCTAATCTTGGTGGATCTCCAAATTCCTTAATGATTCTTTTCTTCTTTCTTCCAACTCCATTAGTTGTGCAAGCCTAATTTCCATAGGTTCCTCTTCTAATAAATTCAGTTCCTTGATCATGTTCAAGGTTGGAAATTCAATTGAGATAGGAATTTTTTCCTTTTCCATATGTAAGAATATAAGGTGAATTACCTGTAGCTCTCTTAGGTGTTATCCTATCATCCCAAAGGGATAACTTTAGTTTATCATGCTAGGTCCTCTGGTTTTCTTGGATTGTCTTCTTGATGATCTTGATTAAGTTCTTATTAGTGGACTCTACCTATCCATTACCCTGAGGGTAATAATTAGAAGAAGTATTCAAATATATGTTGTTCTTAACTGACCAATCTAAAAACTTTAAACCTATTAATGCTAATGCATTATCAGATATGATAGAATTTGGAGTACCAAACCTAGAAACCAAGTCCTGATAGAAATTCAAAACAAAAGTCTCATTTGACTCCTTCAATTCAATAGCTTTTGTCCACTTTGTAAAATAGTTTGTTGCTATTAATATCTATTTATGGCCTACACTTTAATGTGGGTTAATGGGACTAATGAAGTCAAGAACCTATTTTGCAAAAGGTTTTTCTACCTAAATCGGGTGTAATGGAAAGGCCGCAAGCCTCTGCTTTCCTACAAATACTAAAAATTTATTGCATTTTCTAACCCAAGCATGTGCACCTTTAAGTAAATCAGGCCAATAATACCCAACTCTCATAATCTTAAGAGTTGTGGTTCTTGGTGCAAAATGGCCTCCAAAGGGTCCATCATGAAATTCTTTCAGAATTTTATCAATCTAATTTGGTTCAATGCATCTAAGTAAAACGCCATGAAAATCCCTTTTACATATAATTCCATCAATTACAACATAAGGGATGGATTGAAGCCTATAATACCATCTCTTTGACTTTTCCAAACCTTCAAGAAAGTCACCAGTATGTAAGTAATGAATCATTTGTTGAATCCAATTTGTAGATGAAATTGGAACAATCACTTGTTCCTCATTATTAAGCATTGTTGTAGCTTGCTCATCAATTGCTTCGTTATTCTCTTCATTACCTACAAGCTATACACATAAAAATTTGCCTCTAACTAGCTTAGTAACCTTAATATTAATGCCATACTCCATTACTTTTGTAATCTAGCCTGGTAATATATGGTTGATATATTTACTAAGCAAAAAATCCTTAATTGTTGGATGGGAAACCAACAACTAGATTTTATTGTTTGAGAGCATATGCCAAAATTTCTTAAGGATTCTTACTACAACTAGCACATGTTTTTTCTACAAATGAGTATCTTACTTCATAATCATGGAGAAATTTGCTAAATAAAGCCACAAGTTGTTCTAATCCTTCATTCTACTAACAAAGCATAGCTAAAATTGTGTCAACACTCCCAAATGCATATAATATAAAATATTTATCAAACTTTGGGTTAATAAGTGTTGGGACTGTTGCAAGGGCCTCCTTGATTTCTTCAAAACTCTTCTTACCTTCCTTAGTCTAGCTAAAAGGAATGTTCCTTTTAAGCATAGTTGTAA
The DNA here is from genome assembly GCA_007115665.2 of Sequoiadendron giganteum. Classification (NCBI taxonomy): domain Eukaryota; kingdom Viridiplantae; phylum Streptophyta; class Pinopsida; order Cupressales; family Cupressaceae; genus Sequoiadendron; species Sequoiadendron giganteum. The sequence continues at coordinate 315,369,115 of CM021107.1, read as the reverse complement.
GGGGCTACAATAATGTTGCAATGTTAGGTATGAACCTCCTTACGAAATTGATCCTACCTAGAAAGCTTTGTAATCTTTTCTTATGAGTTAGCATGGGTAATGCTAGAATGGATGTGATTCTTTCTGGATCTATGGATATTACATCCTTGGAAATTATATGTCCAAGAAGCTTTCCTTCATGTACAAAAAAAATGCTCTTTTTCGGGTTAAGTGAAACCTTGTATTCTCTGTATCTTTCAAAGATTTGTCTTAGATGATCAAAATGTTTGTTTGTTTTCTTTGAAAATATAGTAATTTCATGTAAATAAAAAAGTACAAACTTGTTAATGAGGCCTTGGAAATCCATGTCTATTGTTGTCTGAAAGGTTGCTCCTACATTGGAAAAATTGAAAGGCATCTTCTAGTAAGCCATGGTACCCCATTTGGTAGTAAAGGTAGTTTTGAACTAGTCTTCCTCTTTTACTAAAATCTGATTATATCTTGAATAACCATCCAATAGTGAGAACCTTTCTGAACTTGAAACAACTTGTAAAATATACTCCATTAAAGGCAGTGGATAATGATCTTTACGAGAGGCTCTATTTAAAACACGGAAATCAACACACAACCTAATCTCACCATTATTTTTTCTAATAGGTACCAAGTTAGAAACACAAGATGTATGCTTTATCAGAAAGATAATGTTGCCTTCAATCAGTTTGTTCAACTTTGTTTTCATGAGATGCTTCAACTTGGGATTTAGAGGCATTTTCTTCTACCTCATTGGTTTTGCTTTGGGCTCAAACTCAATGGTGTTTTGAACTAATTCAAGGTTAAAAACCTTTGAATATCTATACTCCCAAGAAAAAATACCACTAAATTCTTGGAAAAGAAAGATAAAATCTTGGTGTTCCTCTTCGGTACATATCTTACCAAGTTTGAGGAGCTTATCTCTTAATATCTCAATCGGTTCATAGTGCTCTTGTTTCACTGGCATGTTGGCTTTATCCTTTCTAACTTGATCAATAGTGTTAAAAATTGACTCTAAGGTTACCAAACCTAGGCAGCTTATTAGACTTCAATTGCAAGATCTGATATTCATATTGTTGCTCAAATTTTTGCTGGTTTCCAACAACAAACTTTGCTTCCTCCATTAGAAAATTAATAATCTTCTCATCGCTTTCAAAAACCTGCCAACTAACATTGTTATCTGGTATAGATGGTCTCAAAACCACTTTATCTAGTACAGATGGTCTCACAACCACTTTTACATACTGTTGTACCTCAACATTATGAATATCAGTTGGAATATCAAACTATGACCCTATGGCAGCAAGCTTATCAGCTTGTTTATTCTGATTTCTAGGAATAGATAGCAGATTGAACACATCAAATTCCTCAATTAAATCCCAAGCCCTATTCTTATACAACTTAAGCAAATCATTTTTGTAACATTCAAGTTTCTAACAAGATTTTCTATCAACTCAGAGTCACCAAAAACTTGCAAACACTTAATACCTTTCTTTCTAACCCATTCTAGGGCATGAATGAGTGTCTTGTATTCAGTAGTATTGTTTGAGCAACTGAAGGTGTATTCAGTAGTATTGTTTGAGCAACTGAAGGCAAAGCGAAGTGTTGAATAATATTTTTTTCCATTAGGGGAAATCATCATGGCTCCTCCACCAGTTCCCACCTTTCTTTTTGAGCCATCAAAATATAACTTCCAAAGTTGATTACCTTATTGTTCTAGTTGTTTTTCATCTTTAACTAGATTTGGAACAACTACATCATGCTCCTGAATCATGTAAATTCCTGATCCTACCTCATCCATGTGACTGAGAGGGTCAACTTCATGATTCTCGGCTTCCCACTCATCTAAATTTATATCAAGTATGCCATCAATAGTTATGTTGGAGTCTAGGGTCATGGATTGATCATCCTGCTCATGGATGGATAGGTTTGCATTTACAACACTTGGCACATATGGTTCTATATGATCTTTAGCTTGTGGTTCTAATTTTATGGTCACTCTTGAGCCATATCTTGTTCTAAAAAATAGATGTGACCAATCAAAAGATAGAAACCCACCCAACTTAACAGTAAAATCCCTAGAAAGACATGGAAAAGTAAGTGTTGGAAAAATAAGGGCTGACAACAAAGAGGGAGGGGGTGAATCAGTTGTCCCAAAATTTTAAACTTATTAATCTTATTAACCTTAATTCTCATATCTGATTATTAATAGTGAATGCATGAATCAACAACACATTAGAAACACACATAACACCAAGATTTTTTGCATGGAAACCCTGTTAGGGGAAAAACCACAGTGGAGGTTAATCCAGAAGTTTTACCCTATTAAAAGTATAAGAATAATATAAGAGGAATGCACATGCATTTAGGTGCACTACCTAGAGCTCATTGCTCAAAGGAAGACTCACTATCTTACATAAAATATTTAGATTAAAACCATCTAAAGAAATTGAACTGAGAGAGTAGCATCTGCAAATTCCTGAGTACAGCTCTAGTTAAGCACATGAACACTTCTTCACTATCTTTCACACTTCTTCACACTTTGCTCTACCTTCAAATGATCTAACCCTTATTCACACATAGCACTCACATACTTCACAATACACATACATCAAATGATATAAACAATCGCTTATATATATCCACAACAAGAAATTAGATTGCTTTATGTTGGCTTCAACAAAATAATAGAATGAATGCAATTTGTCAGCCCAAAACAATAAATATTATCAATGTGCATCGACCAAAGTCCACCACAACATAGTAGGGACCTAAAAAATATATCCTCAAACACAAAACACCTTAGAATATTCTTCCTTGAAGATCCACAACATGCTTCAAACACCTTGTCATCCATGAACATGAAAAACATGAACACGCAAGAGAAAATCTCAGATCGTGAGCATAATGATCAATGCAGATGTGCAAAACAAATAGAAACTGATCTAGAAACATCCATGAATGTCGTAGGAACATAGGCAACAACTCAGATTACCAAAATCACATTGTCTTCTTCCATGAACACCATTTGTAGTAACAAAATAGCTGTTAGAACACATAAACTTAGAACTTCCTCAGATCTTCATGCGCACCTTTGAAACTTACGTAATAGAAACTATATATAGGCTTGAAAAAAAACCCTTTAATCTGTAACATCTAGTTTACAACATACTAAATTTTCCTCCATACTGATCTTCACTACTCCACAGACAACCTGTAACATATTTATTTCAATTTTCTCAATATCCTTGACATATAAAACCTTAAAGACATTTATGCTAATAGTTTTGACATCAATGACAACCACATATCAACAACTCAACCACAACATCCAACAATCTCCCCCTTTTGCATTGATGGCAACACATGATGTGAAAAATACACCATCAATGCAACTAACTCTTCTTCCAACAATCTCCCCTTTACACATTGCTCTTCTCATACTGTTCTTCTCCCCCTTACATTTAGCTCTTCCATAGTTTTTCACATTACTCTTCTCCCCATTTAACATCAATGGAAAAGGTACACAAGCTTTGAACCACATATCTAAATCATCTAACTACTCCCCTTGAGTAGCAGCCACCACAACATCAATCTGGATCAAGATATGACTATGAATGCACAAACTGATGAAAAGACTATGCATATTAGTTCTAATTAGGAGGGGTAATCACCCCTAACTTCTCTCTGAGATACTCAAAAGTATCTTTAGGAAAAGGATTAGTAAAGATGTCTGCAATCTATTCCTTAGTAGGCACATACTCCAGTCTGACTTCCTTATCACTAACTTTATCTCTCAAAAAGTGGTACTTGATAGATATATGCTTTGTATTTGAATGCAGCACCAGATTGTTAGAAATGTTTATAGCACTTGAGTTATCACAGACTATGGTAGTACGTTCATCATACACAACTCTTATATCTTTTAGCATCTACTTCATCCACAATACTTGAGTACAATTGTTAGCAACATCAATATATTATGCCTCTACAGTAGACAAGGAAACGACATTCTAATTTTTTCTTAACCATGAAATCAATTTATTTCCCAAGAAAAATGTGCCACCACTAGTACTTTTCCTGTCATTCACATCTCCTGCCCAATCAGCATCAGTAAAGGAACTTAAAGTAAGATCATAATCTTTAGGATACCATAGACCAAAATCAATTGTTCCCTTCAAGTATCTAAAAATTATCTTCACAACAGTCACATGAGATTCCTTAGGATCAGCTTGAAATCTAGAAACAATGCACACAACATTCATGATATCAGGTCTAGTTTGAGTCAAATACAACAATCCACCAATCATTGATTTGTATCTAGTTTGATTTTCTTTCGGAGAATCATCATCTTGTGTCAACTTGCATCTGGTCACCATGGGTGTACAATTGGTTTTGAATCTTCCATACCAAACTTCTTCAGTAGTTCTCTCACATACTTGCACTAAGATATAAAAATCCCTTCATCTACCTGAGTAATTTGCAATCCCAAAAAGAATTTTAACTCTCCAATCATTGACATCTCAAACTCATTCTGCATATCATTAGCAAACTTCATGCACAAACCATCATCTCCTCCAAAAATGATATCATCAACAAAGACCTCCACAAAAAATATTTATCATCATCAATCTTGAAATACAGATTACTATTAGCAGTACCTTTGTTAAATCCGAGCTTCATCAAGTACTTATCTAATCTGGCATACGAAGCTCTAGGGGCTTGTTTGATTCCATACAATTATTTCTTCAACTAAAAAATCATATCTCTTTGATTAGTCAATTAAAATCCATCAGGTTGCTCAATATACACCTCTTCCTCTAATTCACCATTTAGAAATGCTGACTTGAAATCCATCTGATAAACTTTATAGTTTTTATAAGCAACATAAGCAAGAAACAATCTCACAGCTTCAATTTTAGCAATAGGAGGAAAGGTTTCTTCAAATTCAATACCTTCCATCTGAGAGTATCCTTTACATACCAATCTTGCTTTGTTTCTGATAACTTCACCTTGTTCATTAATTTATTTCTAAAGACCCATTTAGTTCCAATTAAATTTTTATCTTTAGGTCTAGGAACAAGAATCCATGTATTATTCTTCTCAATTTTCTATAGTTCTTCTTTCATAGCTTCAATCCAATGTTCATATTTGCATGATTCATTGACATTACTTGGCTCAGCTTTTGAAATTAAGCAATATTCTTCTACAATTCTTCTCCTAGTTTGAACACCCTTGTTCTTATCTCTTATAATCTGATTTTCTGAATGATTCAATCTCACATACCTTGGAGTCTTAGAGTGTTCTAGAATTTCAGGCTCTTGAGGTCTTTCTTCTGTACTTTCACCAGTCTCTACTTCTTCTTGTTCTTCTTGATTCACCAGAATCATCTGAACTTGATTTGAAGTCTGACTCTTGTTTGTACTGTCATTTTGATCATCAGAATCATATCCACAGGTTTTGGAGGGTCTGGCAATGTCTTCATCAACCTTAAAATTTGCACTTTCAACCATTTAATTCAATCTCTTGTTGTAGCACCAGTAGGCCTTGCTCTTAGTAGAATAACCAAGAAATATTCCTTCATCACTTCTAGCATCAAAATTTCCTAGATCTTCATCTCTTCTGATATAGTATTTTCTCCCAAAGATTTTGAAATATCTAACGATAGGTTTATGACCAAACCATAGCTCAGAAGGAGTCTTACCAGTATTACCTTTGATTTCTGGTTAAGGATATAGATAATAGTACTCACAACTTCTCTCCAATGGATATGAGGGACATTTCCTTCCAACATCATAGTTCTATTAGCAACTTGAACTGTCCTATTCCTTTTTTCTATAGCTCCATTTTGTTGAGGGGTTTGTGGTGTAGATAATTGTCTCTTTATCCCATGCTCTTCACAAAAATAATTAAACTCACTAGAAGTGAATTCACCACCTTTATCTGATCTCAGACACTTAATCTTCAGACCTGACTCTATCTCAACCATAGCCTTAAAGATCTTGAACTTTTATAGATCTTCAGATTTCTCCCTTAAGAAAGTAACCCACATCATCCTAGAGTAATCATCAATAAGCAACATGAAGTACCTATAACCTTGTAGACTTATGATTCTAGCAGGACCACACAAGTCAATATTCACAAGCTCCAACAATTCATTTGGACAATGTTGTTTGTTGTGAAATGAAATTCTAGTTTTTTTTCCTGATTGACATTCCTTGCATATGGTATTAGTAGGCTTCACCAACTTAGGAAGATCTCTTACTCCATGTGATAAACTTATCTTGATAATACTATCAAATTTTACATGACACATTCTTCTATGCCATAACCAACTTTCATCAACTTGAGCAATCAGACAACTTTTACTATCAGCATTCAAATGAAAGATGTTACCTTTTGTTTTTGTACCTGAAGCAATCACATTTCCAGATCAACTTCCTAGTATGCTACACTTTCCGTCTTTGAATTGAATATTGTAACCCTTATCAACCATATGTCCAACACTTAGAAGATTATGCTTCAAACCTTCAACATAAAGAGCAACATCAGTATTATGCTTACCATCAAAAGAAATGCATCCTCTACCATGGATTATACCACCATTGTTATCACCAAATCTTACAAAACCACCATCTTACTTCTCCAGGATTAATAATTTACTCTTATCACCTATCATGTGATGTGAACATCCACTTTCAATTACCCATTCATCTTTTTCTTCAACTTGGTCAGCTAGGGCTTTCTCCACATTTGTACAACTAGTAGATTTAGTAGACATAGAATTATTTTATTTGATAGCAATTAACACAAAATCACCTTCACTTGCACTCCCTTTTTCAGATTCATCATCTGTCACACCTTCATCAACAACATAGTAATACTTGTTTTAAAATTTAGGCTTGTAAGGTCTTGGCTTAGGAACTCTTTCTAGACATCTTGATGCAAAATGACTTATCTAGTTGCAAGAAAAACACTTAATAGGAAACTTTCCTTTATACTTACCTTCTCCTTTGGCTTCCCTTTTGACAATAAGTGCTTCAAGCTCATTCAGTTCTCTTTCTTCCTCTTCAATCTGTCTCATTTCTTCCTCATATCTGAATACCTTTCTAGAAGAAATTTCACCTGGATCATATCTCTTCTTGTCTCTCCTGAAAGTAGTAGCTTTAAATGCATATTCTATCTTAGGAAGGGCATGACCAAATTCATTCAACTCAAAAGCAATAAGTTTACCAACAAACATAGCTCTAGTTATATTTGTCACAGTTCGAAGCTCATCAATGGCTGCAACTTTATTTTTTTATGCGTCAGGCAAAGTTGTAAGCACTTTAGCAACAATCTCTTGTTCATCTACCTATCCACCAGCACATCTAAGACCACACACAAGTTCATTCAATCTCTACATGTAAGTAACAATATTCTCATAATTTCCCATCTTCAATAGTTTATATTTTCCTTTCAGACACTGTAGCTTAGCCATCTTCACATTAGCATCACCTTCATATAAAGTTTCCAACTTTTTCTAGATCTCATAAGCAGTCTTCAGATCCATAATATTTGTCATCTCAGTATCAATCAAAACACTCAACAATTCTTCCTTAGCCCTGATGTTATATTCAGCATCCCTAATCTTAGCAGTAGTAGTAGGACCATTTGGAGGGATAACATACATATTGCATGTAATGCGGCATTAGGATTCACCAATGCATCTCATATGACACTCCATTCGATTCTTCCACAGAGAATAGTTTGTTCCATTAAATATTGGACTATCCTTCTTGTATGTCATCATTGCAGATCACCTCAAGTTGTTAAAATTCTTCTAAGGAACCTGCTCTGATACCAATTGTTGGAAACACAAGGGCTGACAACTGAAAAGGGGGGGTGAATCAGTTGTCCCAAAATTTCAAACTTTTTAATATTATTAACCTTAATTCTCAGATCTGATTATTAAAGGTCAAAGCATGAGTCAACAACACATCAAAAACACACATAACACCAAGATTTTTTGTGTGGAAACCATGTTAGGGGAACAACCATGGTGGAGGTTAATCCACAAGTTATACCCTATTAAAAGTATAAGAATAATATAAGAGGAATGCACATGTTCAGGCACACTATCTAGAGCTCACTACTCAAAGGAAGACTCACTGTCTTATAGAAAATATTCAGATTAAAACCATCTGAAGAAATTGAACTGAGAGAGTAGCATTTGCAAATGCCTGAGTATAGTTCTAGTTAACCACATGAACACTTCTTCACTATCTTTCACTCTTCTTCACACTCTGCTCTGCCTTCAAATGATCTGACCCTTATTCGCATATAACACTCACATACTTTGCATTACACATACATCAAATGAGATTAAAAATCACTTATATATATCTGCAACAAGAATTTACATTGCTTTATGTCAACTTCAACAAAATAATAGAATGAATGCAAACTGTCAGCCCAAAACAATAAATATTATCAATACGCATCAACCAATGTCAGCCACAACATAGTAGAGACCTAAAAAAATATTCCCGAACACAAAACACCTTCAAAGATTCTTCCTTGAAGATCCACAACACGTTTCAAACACCTTGTCAGTCATGAACATGAAAAATATGAACACACAAGAGAAAATCTTGGATCACGAGCACAATGATCAATGCAGACATTTAACATAGATAAAACATGATCTAGAAACATCCACTAACATCATAGGAACATACACAACAACTCAGATTACTAAAATCACATTGTCTTCTTCCATGAACACCATTTGTAGTAACATAATAGTTGTCATAACACAAAAACTTATAACTTCCTCAAATCTTCATGTGCACCTCTAAAACTTATGGAGTAGAAACTAGATAGGCTTGAAAACAAATCCTTTAATCCGCAACATCTAGTTTACAACATATTGAATTTTCCTCAATATTGATCTTCACTGTTTCACAGACAACATGTAACATATTTATTTCAATTTTCTCAATATCCTCGACATATACAGCCTTAAATACATTTATGCTAATAGTGTTGACATCAATGACAACCACATATCAGCAACTCAACCACAATATCCAACAGTAAGATGGTAGGCCTATAACATAGATATCATGTGGGATTGCAAAATATGGGCATGCATGCAAGGTAAGAGCTAAATTTTTAACCACCCCAGCTATCTTAACAATAGAACCATCTAATTGAATTACTCCCTTTGAAAGAGGCTCATATGTTAATCCTAGCTTATCAGCTAGACTCTTAGGCATTATAGAACTACATGCACATGAACCAATCATGTATTTTTGCACTAATTTTTCATCAATGATCAAAATTACATAAAATGGAGGTGGTTTTGCCTCTTGGGCTGGCTGCTCACTCTTGCCTTCATGGATTTTTGCAAGCGCAACTTTGGGCTACTCTTTAGTAGGTAAATATGAAATTGAAATCTTAGCCAAAGCCTCTTGCAATAAATATTTTTGCCCAGGAATATGCAATGCATCCAACATAGACAAGCTAACAGTGACCTTTTTTATATGATCAACAATATTAAATGCAGAAGTACTAACCTTTCATTGTCCCTTAGAAATAGCAGCATCATTTTGTGTTGGTAAAGGTTGTGTTTGAACCTTAGGTTGCTCTTTACCAGTCACAGCTTAACCCCTTGGAAAAATATGAATATTCTAAGAATTGGAAGGTTGAATCTAACCTTTCTCGGCTATAGAAGTATGATTTTTATCTTTACCAACTTGTTGTTGACCTCTATATGCATTTTTTCCTAGATCAACAACCCTTTTCTTTGATCTAGTGTTGCTTGCAATAGATGTATTTGACTGATTTTTTCCTTGGAGATGATTAACTCCCCAAAACTCATTACCTTTCCAATTCATTAAAGAAACATCAAGATCATTTTTCCTATTTTGTGAACCTTGTTGTTCATGGTTTTCCTTTGTCACATTTTCAGAAGCAACATAGTTGCTTTGTACCATAAGAGCCTAATTGACCACTCCATTCATGCATGTAGCCTAGTTGTGAGGCTAATTACATGGATAGCACCACACATAATATTCTGCCATATTTTTCTACACAGGTACAAGCTCTTTTGAAGAGCTGGCAACATTGGGATTAAATGGCTAAAAAGGCCTAGGATTGTAATCTCTTCTCTGTCCTTGGAAATCAACTTGATAAGGTGGCCTATTTTCTTGGTATGGGGCTTGGTAATGTCTAGAATCTTGACCAACCTACTTCTTGATATTTACAAAATCATTACCAAATTTTTTAATATATTTTTTATCTCCTACAACTCTTGAGATTGGGCTGGAACAACACTATTTTGAGTAGATTCTTGATAACCTAAGGTTGGAATAGTAGGTAATAGAGCAATGGGAGGTATTTGGATAGGCATTAGAGGTTGAATATCAGGGGAAATAGGCATAAGAGGCCTTGGTGAAATTTTTACAATCCAAATAAGACTATTCTCAGCTCTAATAGCAATATCAAATGCCCCTGGTAATGTCACTCCGCCCATTGATTGAACCATTACAACAATATCACTATTTAATGCTCTAAGGTAATATAGAAATGCATGATTAGGTAAAGGTATTACCATTGTTAGAATTTTGTTCTAATTTTTTTGAAACCAGAAATTAAAATTTGTCATCTGCTCATGTGGAGCTCTTTTAATGGTTATCATCTACTCAACATGGGATAGATGATCTATTTTTTTCTGAAAATACCTATTCAATTTATCTCTCAATTCATCCCATGTTGCAATAGTGTTCACAAGTAAACCTCTAAACCACTGGAGTGCTTGACTTTGAATGAAGTGGCTAGAAGTCTTAATGCCACATTCTCTTCTGTAACGTGATGAACTCCACAAAGTGAAGCTACATCTCTTATATGCTCTATTGGTGTAGTGTGATCTTCACCAATAAAAATGGGTAAACTTTTGAGTGAAACCATTGGTATATCATCATTATGTTATAGATTCAATGTGCTATCCCCATTTAATGGTACAGATATATGAGCTCTGGCCATTGGCGATGTTGGAACTCTTAGATTTGGAACTTGAACTATTGGCATAGGACGTACTGGAAATACTGGTACAAAACTTGCAAGCCTAAGACTAGGAGGTGTTGAATGTGATCTAGGTGTTGAACGTGATCTAGATCTCCTTCTTACTATTGTACCTCTTCTCTTGGGTGATGAAAGTTGCAAGTATTCGAAAGGATCGATACTTCTTCTTGTTTGAATTCTTCTCATGTGTTGCTTTGACTACATCTATATATAAAACCATAAAATGGAGTCACCACGTATGAATTTTAACCTCTGAAAGGTAAAACACTGTTGTATATACTACAAAAATAGCTTGAAAATTGAATTATTTCTCTGAAGTGAGCTTCAAAGTCCCATTGAGCGTGCCAAAAAATTTTCTCATGGAGATTACACCCGGATGCTAAGTTTAAATGCTTCGTAATCTCATTAAACATGGAAACACCTTCAGGCCTGTGGGTATGCTCATAGCGAAGATGAATCTCTAGATTATGGGATGGTTCCCCTTTTCATTATTTTAGAGACTAATGAATCTTGAAGGAAAAACGTAAGGAAGATGACTGATTTGAAAATGAAAACCAACTCTTGGAGGTGATTGCACCAAAAACGATATTTAAAGGGTAGACTGATTCACAACTACTACTTTAAAGATTTCTTCACACAACTCAATGAATGGAAATTTTATCACATAAGTATTTCAAATGGAAGCTCAATGATTTGTCTCTTAGTAGGAAAGCTATGTTTCACAACTTGAAAGGCAAGATAACTATTTGCACAATCTAAGACCTGAAATTTCAATTGCATCTATGTGCTTGCACCAATGAATGAGATAATATTAAATGTTTTGATTGTTAAAACACATTTAAATTTCATCCAAATCATGCATTAAGGAATATACACAGATATGAGAAGGTAAAATATAGATATTTCAAGCAATGAAAGGAAAATGCTACCAAAACGACAAAGATATAACCTATAAAACCTATTGTTTTGTATAAAACTGTAAAAGTGAGTTACACAATCTTCTTCTCTTTACAATGCACAAGAGAGAAAAAAGGAAAGAACTAAGAAAAAACATAAGTTCTTTCCCATATATACAAAATATGACTCCAAAGTGCCAAGAGGTGGCATATCCAGTTAAATGTATCTAAAAATATCTCTAAAATATCTCATCCATGAGAAAATATGAAAAGCCTCAAAAAGAGGGCCCAAAGCTGATGTAAGATGAGCTAAAATAGCTCCAAACTCTGCTTCATGATCAGTTTGACCAAAGAGGACTCAAAAACCACTCCAATTTGACCTTAAGTCAAAAGAAATCGCCAAAAGCATTGATTATTTAACCGAACTTAACTCCTAATTTTTGCATGTTTAGAGGGTCTCTACTAGTTTATTTTAGCATGAATTAAGGAAATTAACTAATAATTAACCTTAATTGATGTTAGGATAAACTAGTGCATGCCTTGTATGCATGTAGAAATGATGATGTATGTTTAGTTAACTCCACTGAGTAGGCGCCTAGATCTGAAAAAAGGATCTCAAGCCTTGCAAGACTTGACTCAAGTCATACAAGAAGCTTGAAATTACAATCTCAAGCGAAAAAATGTAATAATTCCCCTTATGCATTAATAAAAGGCAAATTTTTAAAAAATAAAGGGAAAAAATCCCCTAACTTGGTCGGCCAAGTTAGGGTAAAATGAATGAACCAAAGGATAGAAGCTAACCCTAACTCGGCATCATTATGACTTCACTTCTTTTTTGCTTGAGCTTGAGACTGAAGTTGCTCTTCATTGTTTTCATTATCATTCTTAGGTTTGCTTCTCTTCACTATGAGTCTTCTTGTTGTTCTCCAAGGGCTTCTAACTGCTTCAAATCACTAGAAATGTTGCTTCATAATAGGTAGGCTTCTTCTGAGATGGAAAGGTCTTGAGATCTCTATTGTTTTCTACGAAAAAAGTGATGTAACTTTATATGTGTACTCGGCTATCTACAAATAATATGAATTTTATCATTCTATTTTTATCTCACTTTTTCTCGATCCTTTCACTTCAAGAAAATTGTGAGGAAATCCTGTAGGTCTATATCTATTTTTGCAAGCTATGGTTTTCAATGTTCTACATAGCTTGGCTTGGCCTCACATTTTTCATGGCCATGACTATGAATACTCACACTGTGTTTCATTTATTTGCACAAATGAGGGTTTGTTCATTTTCTTCAGGTACCAAGGGTTAAATGTGAAACCCTAAGCTGAGCCTAATAGTTTCACCTTTAGAATGCTTTGTCTTGATCAAAACCTTAAAATAAATTTTCAACTCTGTAGGGTTTCATTGTATATTTTTTGTATTTGGCCTTCACAAAACCCGAGCCATGCTTCACTTTTTCTTCTCTTTTCTGACCTTGTCGTGACTTCAATAAATGAAAATTTAATTGAAACTTTTTATTTTGAGTGTTTTCTCTACAAATAAATACAATGATTCTTCTTAATGTGGCTAAAATTTAATTCACTGTTATTGTAGCTCTGTTATGGTTTTCTTTTTGAAAATATGGGTAGAAACCTCTTCATCATGGCCAAGCCTCCATCCTTTATGGGTTTCTTTCTCAATGCATCAAGGGTTTTCTCATTTCGTGGTCGAGCTTTTCCTCCTCACTATCTTGAAAAGAATCAGCAACCCTCCTTTTGATTTTCACTTTGTTCTGTGTAGAGATCATTTTCCCACTCCCTCTATTCAACATGAATATGGCATCTCTCTTATCACTGCATTACTTCACTTGTTATAATTCCAATCATTGTTCTTTAATTGGGAGGTTGTTATCCATATTCTATAAATTGTCATCCTAAATGTTTGTTTGCACTTTCATTTCTCAGGAAAGGCTATAATGAATAACCATTTTCTTTATAGAATAAAATTGTGTTTTCCCTTTTATAAGATCACACCATTTGACTTTATGGCACTATTCCTCTATAGGAAAACATTCCAAACATAGCTTATAACTTTCATTCCATACACACATAACAGTTATGAATGTATAAGGCACTGCATTAATTTCTTCTATAGTATTTATTTTCTCAATGGAATACAATATATAAAGAGCTAGAACTTGCTATCATTCATTGTTGTTATTTAATGATATTCTTTAGCAACAATTTGTTCTCTATTGATGATTGAGATTTTCCTTTAATCATTAATAACTGTGATCACTATACTTTCCTAGATGAATTATGTTTTTATATTCTCCTGCTATTATTTTCAAATCACATTGGCATACTTTAGGCTACATATTATATTTTTGTAGATGGAAGCTTATCCTTTGTATTGTGCATGGTAAACTTGTATTGTATTTGATTGTTCTTTATCCTTTGAGGTGACTATCCTTATCAACATGCTCATGATTAAATTGTCCATGCATCATTTTGGCAATAGACAGTTACCAAAGCTAGGAGACTGCTCATCTTATATAAAACTGTCTATTATCTTGAAATTCTACTCCTACATTGGCTGCTCTAATATTTAATGAGCCTTCTCTTAGCTTTGGTAACTATCTACTGTCATTGTTTGCATTCTTTTGATGGCACTCTTGTCAATAGTGATTGCAAATTGTATACTTGTGCATTATTTTTTTGTAGCCTTTAGCATGTTGGGCTCAACCCTTGTGGGATCCCATTTCCCTCCACATGCTATGATGCCAAACAAGATGAATCATGAAATGATAAATGAACCTGTACCTGTACAATGAACAAACAAGTTAGATAAAGCAATAAAGCTCAATGCTCTTCCTAATGATTTGACTTTTAGGCTCTCTTGATACATGTGAAAATTGATAATTGATTTAATGTATCCTAATGAAGGTTATATTTTTGTTGGTAGGACATATGGTCAAATTTTATATCTGGAGCTCTAACCAAAAAAAATCATCATGATGCAAGTACATCTGAAGATCAGGAATAAGGAGGAGCTGAAGAAAAAGAAGATCAACACAAAATTCTGCCATAGGCAATGATGGACATATTCTCTTTCCATGTGTTTTTATTTATTTCATATCTTCAGATATATAGCTTTCCTTTATGTTGTCTTAAATCAATCATGCCCATTGCTTGTGTGGGACATTCAAACATTATTTCTTATACAATGAATAAAACAAAAAAAAATTATGCAAACTTATGTGAATCTTTTGTGTTGTAAAGAACATTTGCATAATGAATCTGAATTTTGTTTGAAATCTCCTTTGTGTAATGGTTTAAGCATAGAAAAAATTGTTTGTATAATTTTCACTTTTTAAAGAAATCAACTGTATCAGCTCTACCAAATTGAGTTGTAAGTGAAATTTTGGTAACAAGCACCTCTATGATTGGTGACCTATTGAATTTCACAAGCATGTCATAAGCATTTGAACCAGATCATTGACCTTGTATCAGATGTATTCATAGCTATGTTATAAATACCTGTGAAATGAATATATATAGTGTCGATAACATATCGATTTTGATATATATATATATGTAAATCCATATATCATGAATAATATACCCGAACTAGTGATTTGAAGATGATTATAACCTTACTCAAATTCTTATTGTTGTTCTAAACATCTATTTTGTTCCATAAACATTGCATATATCAATAGTAGTATATGATCATAGTTTATTTGAACAGTAGTGTACTAACAAAGATTTCATATATGATGTGATAATTGCACAACAAAATTGTAAAGTTGTATAAATGAAATTGTCATTTCATTTCATGGATTCTTTTATTTCAAATAGGCATACCAACTTGAATGATTATAGTTATATATATGTACATATATATACATAACTGTATATATGCATACACATATAGCTATATGTATATATACAATAGTGCAAGTATGTGTGCATATTAAAAATTCATTTCTTATGGTTAAATCTATAAGGCATTAAAATTAGTTAATTATTGCATGAAAATGAAAATAATATTACATTTGCATTGAATGTTGTAGGACAATGAGAATAGTAATGCATGTACTTTAATTATTGGATGAAATAGAGAAATATCATTAAAGATCAATTTGCATGTTTATAACTAGTCATATATAAAAGGTGAATTGCATGACAATTATACATTTTATCATTATTGTGCATGAAAAGATTTAAATAATGAAAGATTTTCATATAATAATTTGCATGAATGGAAAAAGGGTGTTTACTTAGCTTTATAATATTTCGATATGCATGTTATTCTATATGTGAATTGGGTTTACCTTCCAAGATAAGGTGTCGAATATGGACCAACAGAGAAGGCCGATCCTCTTTTTAGGATCTTTTGATTTATGCTAGTGCTTTAACAAAAGCCATATTTTAATTATCTAGTGTAAGAAAAATTATTCCTTTTTCACACTTAATTTGGGAATGAGTAATTAATAAATAAATGAGCTTAATGATGCCTTAATTTGGTGTTGTAATATGTATTTTACATATTCACATTAAGTTTAGGGCCCTTTTAATTAAAATTGACTTAGTTGTGCCTTATTTTGGTGTAGTAAGGTGTAACTTTACACTTCCACACTAATCTAGGGTGTTGTTAATTGATTAAGGTTAATTTTCCTTAATTGGCCCCTTTAATTCAAATCCAAGCCTAATTAATTGCATTTTTTGAGTGATAAAACTCGACATTCATAAATTCCTTAACATAAGGTTTAACATTGAGCAATGTGTGTCCTACGCAAGTGGCCTATGACCCATTCACCATAGGGAGAGTGGGTCCTCACTTGTACCTAGGACCTAAATTTGAACTATGTTTTTGGTAGTTTTTCAATTATTTCAAATCTACAATTCAATATCAGCTTGTGATATTTGAATTTTGAGAATTAATGTTAAGATATGTATAAATAAGAAGTCATTTCACTATGTTTCATCCTAATATTTTCAAGCTAAAAAATATAAGACTTCAAGCATTCTAGCAAATTTATGAGCAAATGTGATTGAGAGCATTTTCAAGGCATTCAAGGGCAGAATTATTGAGGATTACTGTAGTAATCAAGATTTCTATCATCATGTCAAAGATTTCTTGCATCATGCATGTTTTTTGAGCTAATATGGTGATGTATCACGTTCAAGATCTATTCAAGCATATTCAAGGACATTGTTTCAAAACAAGTTTCATGATCAAGATCTACATTCATTGAGGCCACTTCAAGAAAGTTTACAGATTTGAAATGCAAGGTTCAAATAAGGTTTGGTGAGTTGTTGCATAGTGTTGTTCATTCATCATTCCTTCATTATTTTATATTTCATTACAAGGTTTAATTACCAAAATGGGGTTTGACCAATGCAAACCCTCATTCCCTAACAAACAACATTATTCTCTCTTTGATGTGTGATTTCAGATTTTAGGTTGAAGATCTATTAAAGAGAAATTTTGAAGAAAGTTGCAAATTTTTCAAAGTTGAAAGAAAATCTGTCATATCAGGGAAACTCCTCTAAAGAATTTATTTCCAACTTTCCAATAGTGAAACTCGGGAATCTGGAAGCGTAGACACAACAAAAGAGAACCCACAAAACATCTTTCAAGAACCCTAGCCAGGACCTATTCACCATAGGGCAAATGAGTCCTTAGTGAGCTACAAAAGGTGAATTTTGGTGAAAGATACACATCATTTTCCCCTTTCCATATCTTCCTTTCTATTACTATTTCTATCAAATTTCATTATTGTTTTTTATTTGTATTTTACAACTTGTATTTTATAGTTTGTTTGATGGTTTTGACCTTTCTCTCCAAAGTGTCATTTAGCTTTTACCCTCATCCTTGCATAGATAGGAAATTTTCTAATTCATACCTTGATTTGACTCACCTTTTTGGTTGTTAGTCACTTCATTGATTTGGATCTCATTTCCTTGAATGAAATTAGGGAAATAGGTTATTATGGTGAACCCCCCTTTCCCCTCATCATCTTATTTCTTCATTGTTTCATTTTGGTGAACCTAAATTTGATCCTTGCATTTTCTTATTTTGGAGTCCCTTTTCACCCTAGATTTAGATATTGCATTCATTTGCATCTCTTTGTATTGAATTTTGTCTCATTTAAGGTGTCTAGTTTGCATTTAGCTTTGCATTTCATTTAAGAATTTTAGGATTGCATCTTTGCATTCTTTAAATCTGAAAAAATATAAAAAAATCAGTCATTTTGCATATCATTCACATAGCATTACATCATATTCATTTGCATTTGAGAATTGAAACAAAATTCCATATCAAATTAGGTGGTCTAGGTTGTCATTTTGTCACATTTTGCATTTGCATTCAACCTTCATTTCATAGAAAAATCAAACTGTAACTTCTTGTCTCAGATCTGAATTTGGATACCACAAAAACTAACTCAAAAATCTATAAAAAAAACTTTTTAAAAACCCTCATCTAGGACCCATTCTCCCTAGGGTGAATGAGTTCTTGATCATGGTCATATTTTGATTTTTTGGGCATTAAAACATTCATTTCTGTCTTCTAGTTTTTTGTTATCAGATTTTTGTTTCTGTTTGCGTAATTTTTACTTCTTCAATTTGGTCATATCTAGCTTCATTTGATAAAATTAGTACATTGTGTGATTTCAACATATCATTTTTCATATTTTTTCATTGTGTAATCATAAAATTACCTTGTTTAGAATAAAACTTGCATTTGCATATTACATTCTAGGTGATTACATTGTGTTTTACCCTCCTTCCATTTTGGGTTGACATTGAGTTTGTGAAACTTGTATGAGCTTTACAACTTGGTGTCTTGTTAGCAATATTTTTGTGAGGCATAGTTTGAGACTCATGTCATCCCATGATACACCATTCATTGTGAATCTTGGGGTTTCTAACTCTCTTTCTAATAGTGTTGATAATCAACCCTCTATGGATCATAACCTTCATACCTCATTTCCAATGACTTCCTTACCTACAACCAATGTGCATGATGTTATTCATATCCTGCAAGAGAACATAAGGTTGCTAGATGTAGATTTGAAAACCTTACAAGACTTTGTGAGAGATGAACCTATTGTTGTCCATGTCGTTCCCCTTATAGGAAACTTACAAAAGATACTTAAATACAAACAAGGAATAGAGTATGTGTGTAGCTTGGCTTATCTCATCAAAAAATATTTGCATCCCCCTCAACCTGCTTTCAATACATTACCTATGCATAAGAGAAAAGAAGCCACACCTTCCAAACACTTTACTACCCCTAATACATCCTTTTCTGAAAAAGGAAAGGACTTGCAATTAGAAGATGAAATTGATGAAAACACATTTATCATACCAAAGAAGAAGAAACCAAGAGTGTATGATCATAAAAAATATCAGTTACAATAGTTGTCTGAACCTCCTGAATCTCTTTATAACATATTACAACTATCCAAAACCAAGACAATCTTCTATGCTCTTTAGAATTCAAAACTAAACGATTTACCACCTAAATGTACAAACTTGACCGAAAGAAAAACTAGAAAAAATGAACCATATTGTTCTTATCATAGATTCTTTGGCCATCACACTAAAAGTTGTCATCCTTTAAAGAAATTATTGAAGAAGTTTGCACCCTATAAGAATCAAACTTGACTAAAAAATCACTCATTTCACTCCTTGCCATGTAATAGTTGTAAGATCATAGTGTTGGAGCCTAAAATTTTGTGCAAATTCTTGCAAAATTTTAGTTTCCCATGATGAAAAATTTGATTTCAACACTCAGAAGTATAGTTGAAAAATTTGCTCAAATGGCCCATTTTGAAAAATCATAATTGGAAGCTCGTTCAATTTCATGCAAAATCACTTTACAGACCTGTTCATCTACCATATGTGAGTATCTCTACCAAATTTTAGCTCCTTATGATCTTATTTTCCCAAGTTTCAAAAGGCCAAGTTGAAGGGTTCCACGAAGGTTTGTTATCTACACAGTAAAATTTGTTAAAGTAACCAACTTTGGAGGACAATATTAAGAAACTGAAAGAGTTTCATGACAAACCAATTGGTGCTTTAGATTCTCCCCATCTCAATGTACATCCATGCCAATTTTCAGAGCTTCGGGGCATCAATTGATATTTTTCAAAGTCAAATCCAAATGGACTTTTACAGTTTTGTGACTAAATTTCAAGAAAACTCACATAGGTCAACTTTGATGCTTCCTATCTTGTGAATGAAGATGCTTGGAGAAAAAACCTTTTACACATGTGTTCATGAGACCTAAATGAACCAATTTCCCAAGTTTCAGCTTCCAAGAATTAGACTTGATATTTTTTCAAAGAGGCAAACTGATGGGTTCCAATTGAGTTCTAACAGGTGCAAGTGAGCTCCTTTGACTATTGACAGTTTTCAATCTTGATGAGCTCATGCAAATTTATTCGGCAACCATGTTCCCCTATCATAAAGCAACATTCTGGTGCATTTTCATGGCTTTTCAAGATCGTTTGATCAATTTTCCAAAATAATTTTGGAGGCTGCTAAGCTTGTTTTGGTCATAGTGCAAAATGTAAGGAAATGAATTTTGATGAATGCCCACTTGAGTTTAAAGAATATTTTGGGTTTTTATGGAATAATTATGAGAATTGAAGTATCTATGATTAAATTATTTGAGGTTGTGCCAAGGGAAATGAGGATTGAGGAACCTATCATATATATTAAGATGCAAAAAACCATTTAAGCTGGAAATTGTGTATGACTTAGCTCTTACCGCATTGCTTGGGGATTATATATACAATTTCGGAGAATCGTTGGCTCATCCAATAGTGAAAGGTCTTCTGGAAACAAGTATACCAAGATTCATGTTGCAAGCAGTGGTCATAAAAAGAATTCTCGCAGAAGATATAGTATCCATCAAAGCGTGATTGAAAGTGAGTTTTTATTCACTGTTGCAAATGCTTTGACAAACATATACACAAAATATGGAAGCGTACACAAGGCACGTGATTTATTCATATCCAAGAGGCGTAATTGACTTTGTATCTCTCCATATTTTAAATCAATTTGTGAAGACCATGGTGGTTGTCATTCGATGAAAATAATAGAGAATCTTTGGATACCTTGTTTACCGATCTAGAAAAAAGGTATTGACACTGTTACATAGATAGTATTGTTTCTCAAAGAAATTATTATCGAATGAAAAGGTTATGGTGTTTAAATTCGAAGCTATCAAAAGAAGGACAACAGACACACTTTTTTGGTCTTCTATTGAGTGCTTTGTTATGGACGACATGGATACTCTAAAGAGAACTTATTTTGGACATCCTATCACTACAGTATGAGAAATCTTTATGGTATTAAGAATAAACTAATTCCAATATGCAGGGAACTAATGGGAGAGATCTTTATATGGAATTCTTCTACAAAATCTATTGGATTCGGGTTCTTGCAAAGGTCATACTATGGAAAGGTTTCAACCATGATTGAAGTCAGAAGAATTTGATTTTGTGTATGAAATAAAATGAAAAAATTCTAAGAGTAACAAGAAGAGGCAGTGCTTTCTTTCAGTGAATGGAAGTAGCTTGAGAAACTTGATCGTATACATTAACTCAATCAAAAATTCTCAATGAAGGCAACAAATTAATTGGAAATTTTCCAAAAGGTTAGATTCTCAATGAAAATGTGAATGTCTTCATAATAGACAAAAATGCTTGAAGAATTTTCTAGAGACTATAAAAGAGAAACAAGACATGGTTGCCGCCTGCAGAGCCACTTCATTTCGTAGCTGGGTGCAATCGTGTGGCTGCTAAACGATGTCATTTTGGTATGCCATGGAGAGACAACATCAAATTTTGGTGAGGTATTTCAAGGGTAATTAAAGTTAGCTTAGATGTGAAGACAGTAAAATTGCTGGTGTGGAATGGGAGAATTTTTGTCATCCCTATCCTCTTTGAAAGTGAATATGGCTATATGCAGATTTCACAACAAACCACTGCGATCAAAGGAAATGCAAAAAATTCCATGGCCCATAGTATAACTCTTAGAGTTGTCAAAAACCTTCGAGTATGTTGCAAGATGAATTTCATTTCCATGATGCTCCTTTTGAAGATCGATTATGACACTAATCTGGAAAATGGGATTTCACTATAACAGTGTGCATCATATCAATAAGACAATGAGGGGAGCATTAGAAGATGGTCGTGGGCATGGTTCTGAGTATAAAGTCAGATAATAGAATAGTGAATTACTGTGCAACTCAAATGCCCAGAGATAAGCTTGAATTATTAAAAGAAGTAGTTTGACATACACCGAAGCAGGAGGAGTGGAGGGTTGCATAAATGCACTATGCATGGAAATTAATCTTTGATACAGTGAAAGAGATACTAGGAAAGTTTCTAGAGACATGATTCCTTTTTGCATGCTTGTGAATGAGTGTTGATGGCAGTAGAAAAATGGTGCAAAATTGACATATTACGGCCCACGAGTGTTGTCAGGCAAGCCAATTCAAGTATTCAAAATAATGATGATTTGCAAAAATGTTAATGGTTTTATTCTATTTCCATCTAGAAGATGCATTCGCGCGAGAGATCAAGCAACAAACCCTAATATTTCTCAGGAAAGCTAGGAGAAAAACCCTAAAATATGGCCATCGGAGTGACATGCATAATCAAAGTGGGTTCCTTAGATCTCTCCGACTATGTGGGTCTCTCCGATGAAAGAACTACATATCGGTGAGATAGAGTAACATGTTCCTTCGGTGGCCCAACAACTTTGAGGAATTTCATCGGTGAGAGAATCAAAATCAGTGGATATAAAGATAGGTCTCCTCGATGATTTAAGTTACCCCGATACATGAATACATGTGGTCATAATGCAAACAAAAGATTTAATAAAATGTGACTATGGTGGGAAACAATATTACTTTGAGGAATATAAACTTCACATTTTTACTAAGGGATTATAAGGAGGATAATAATTTTACCCACGGAAAGCATAAAAGATGAAATTTATAAAATATTTGCACTAGAAGGAAGAATATTTTTACCAAAGAGCAGATGAAAAGTGTTTTTTGGAAAATAAAATACTTTCAAGGAATTAACGAAGTAGGTAATTATTTTACCTAAATAATAGTGCATGCAATTAAAAGTAATATTTTCACCGAGGAAATTAAAAGGGACCACAAAGATTACGAGGTGGGTAATTATTTTAGTTAAAGGACATCTCAAGTAAAACATAAAGTGAGAAATTGCCAACAGAGAAGTTTAATGAATAATTCAAGATTAAAATTTCATGAAGCAAAGACAATGAAGATTAAAATATTTTAATTTGGCGAAGGCAATTAATTAAAATAAAGTGAAGCGTTGCAACAGAGGAACGAGTAAAGGGTCATAACCCTAGAAGATATAATGTATATATGCCAAATGAAATCAATTAACGAAGAAGATCATTAGGATGAGAATTACGATTAGTAGTTAGTGTTATCCATGTTTTCCACACATGCCCTGTCGTAGGTAGGGACCATCCTCTTTTCGCTCCAGGCAGACTACTTTGCTCTCGTCTCATTTTGCGTGCCCCTTTCCTGGAGCGTAAATTGGTCATGTGTCATCAAACGATCAATTTCGCTTGATCGAATTCACCTACCTGAGTTTCGCTAAGTCTTTTTCATTCATGAAAGTGCCCCTATGGGTTTCCCTTCGCCCGTTGTCTTGGCGTCCTCCAAGCCTCATCCCTGCTCACTCAACTAGCTTTTTCCTTCATTTTTGACTTTGGGGACAAGTTTCCCATGGATTTGGGATTTTTTTGTGGTGCCTAAGTGAACTTACAAGGTTTGGTTAAGTTTCAGGAATTTGCACAAATTTCATTTCAGAACTCCACCCTTCATGGTCATTTTGTGAACTTCGCCTCACCATGGTTGTTCCAAATGGAAAACTCTAGACAACATTCTGGCCAAGGAAATCCAGCCTTCGGGGCCCAGACCATCCATCGCCCTTTCAAAACAGCATTCTGGCCAGGGAAATCTTGCCTCTGAGGCCCGAACCATCCATCGCCCTTTCAAAACAACATTCTGGCCAGGGAAGTCCGACCTCTCGGGCCTGAAACGTCCAAACGCCCTCCCAATTTGGAAATGAACTTTGACCCACATGCTCAAATTGGACCCTCTCCTGCATGAACTTTTCAAATTCCAAATTTGAATTCGGGAGAAACCATTTGGGTCGCCCTCACCTATTCGCCCTTTTAAACCAACATTTTTGCCAAGGAAATCCGGCCTCCAGGGCCCAAACCATCCATTGCCCTTTTAAAATAGCATTTTGGCCAGGGAAGTCCAACCTCTCAGGCCCAGAACATCCAAGAGCCCTCCCAATTTGGAAATGAACTTTGACCCACATGCTCAAATTGGGCCCTCCCCTGCATGAACTTTTCAAATTCTAAATTTGAAGTTGGGAGAAACCATCTGCCTCGCCCTGCCCTGTTCACCCTTTCAAAACAACATTTTGGCCAAGGAAATCTGGCCTCTAGGGCTCAGATCGTCCATCACCCTTTCAAAATAGCATTTTGGCTAGGGAAGTCTGGCCTCTCGGGCCCAAAACATCCAAACACCCTCCCGATTTGGAAACAAACTTTGACCCACATGCTCAAATTGGACCCTCTCCTGCATGAACTTTTTAAATTCCAAATTTGAAGCCAGGAGAAACCGTTTGGGTCACCTTACCTTGTTCGCCTTTCAAAACAACATTTTGGCCAAGGAAATCTGGCCTCCGGGGCTCTGACTATCCATCGCCCTTTTAAAACAACATTCTAGCCAGGAAAGTCCGGCCTCTTGGGCCCGAAACGTCTAGACGCCCTCCCAATTTGGAAATGAACTTTGACCCACATGCTCAAATTGGACCCTCTCTTGCATGAACTTTTCAAATTCCAAATTTGAAGTCGGGAGAAACCATCTGGGTCGCCCTGCCCTGTTCGTCCTTTCAAAACAACATTTTGGCCAAGGAAATCTAGCCTCCAGGGCCCAGATCGTCCATCGCCCTTTCAAAACAACATTCTAGCCAAAGAAGTCTAGCCTCTCAGGCCCGGAATGTCCAAACACCCCCCCAATTTGGACACGAACTTTGACCCACATGCTTAAATTGGACCCTCTCCCTCATGAAATTTTCAAATTTCAAATTTGAAGCCGGGAGAAACCATCTGGGTCGCCCTGCCCTATTCGCCCTTTTAAAAGAGCATTTTGGCTAGGGAAATTCGGCCTCTTGGGCTCAGAACATCCAAACTCCCTCTAGTAAACTGCTAATGGCAATTTAGACTAAATATTATGATCTTTTGATGATGCATGGGTGAATCTAACAAGGAGTTTGCAAGATTTCACTAACGTTTTCCTTGATTTTTGTATGAAAGCACTTACAACACTTCATATATGCAAGATTCAAGAAGCCTACCGTGGGTCCATCGAGGAGACCCATTGAGAAATCTGAAGAAGGAAAAGCACATAGCTCCTATCACCATTCATTTTATGCCCACCTCTCTTCATAGCACCCATCAATAGAGTTTGCATTAGAAGAAGGCATGTGTCAAGGAAGTCTTTGACAAAATGCAAGGGGGTGTCCTTGAAGATGCATAAGGGAGTTGTCCTACTTTTCACCAGATGATGGTGATCTTTAAGGAGTTGTCCGCCCGAATCAGGGGCAACCAATTCATTGATGCCAGTCGTCGATGAGCCCATTTGATCCAATGAAGAATATTACAATTCCATCAAGCAAAGGGCATCTTTCAGGCAATTTCAACTATAGTAAAAGGGAAATCAGCTAGAAGACAAATTGCTACAGCACCTAGGCACTAAAAGACAAAATAGAGAAAAAGATAAAAGATGTATTTTAAATTGCTGAATATTATGGGGTAGGTGAAGCCCTAGTGCAATCAAATCTGGGCCACACAATGTAATTCATCCTTGCCATTCATTCGGGCTTTGGAAAACTATAAATAGGGGTCTCCCCCTCATTTGTAAAGAGCTGGATAACTGGTGTGAAAATCGTTTGCAGCAATAGAAGACAACATTGCATGATTTTATGGATGTTCTCTTTGATTTTTCTCATCTTGCATGCATTGTTCTACTTCCCCTTTTAATTTAGTAGATAGATTGTTGAAGGGAACTGATGATGGTGTTTGCTATTACAATATTTGATGAATTTTCAGCTCATGCTTTTTGTGGTTTGTTGATGATGAATCATTTTGTAAAGCTAGTCTCAGCTTCCTTCATTTATTTCTGCAACTTAGTTTGATTTCATGTGCATGATGTGTGTGCGTAATCTGAAAATTTATAGTCGTTAGAAGATTGCACTGGTTTTTTGTAACTGTAGGATCCTCTTGGCCAAGCAAAACCCAATTTGGGGAGTTTGTCTACTATAGCAGCCTCCATGATCACTTTTCATTCATAGTTTCAGATCCAGGAACCTCTTCTCTTTCGTGCCCTTTTTCTTTTTTTTTAAGTAACCTTAGGCAAGGTTCATTGCACATTATAAAGATAAATCCAACGATAAAATGGAGTTCAAGACTGTTGTTTGAACCTGCAACAAACACACAGCAAATCTTCCATCTTGAGAACTCCATTTGCAGATCCAACTTCCCCACTTTGTGACTCATTTGTAAGTCCACCTTGTGATTCCAGAAAATCACATGAAACAACTGAGATATTCCAAGCACTGTCAAGACCTGACATTAGAGACCTTGGGATAGTGTTATGCAATTTGATTGTGGAAGATTGTCTTTCAAGAGAGGTGATGCACCTATGCATTACCTATGTTGAGAAGTGCATAAAAAACACATCAACAATTAGGCAGTTGGATAGGTTGATCAGTTGCTTCAACAAAACATTATGTTGTGTATTGCAAAATCTTTTGAAATTATATAATGGAGAAGAATATATAAATTGGTGGTCCAACATTGGTGTCTATTGTTTGTTGAGTTGAACAATTATCTAGCTATCTCCACATTGTTATTTCTTTGTTATTTGAACCTATGTATCCAAGTTGATATTCAGTTTCATCAAGACACACTTGATGTTTTTGTGTAATCAAGTCAATTGGTTTCTATTAAAGAATTAAAATCCTTTTGATTGATTATAGTAACTTGGAGGTAACATTTGGATCAATAAGAAGAGCCCTGTAATTGATAAGATTGTCATACTGTCTCCAACTTGATGTTATCTTTTTACTCAAATTGAGGATATACTTCATTTGTCAATACACATTTGTTTTCATTGTGTGATTCTTTTAATTGGTTCCTTTAAGGAAGGATTAAAATCCTTTTAATAAATCACAGTAACCTGATAGGATCGATTAGATCAATAAGTAGAGTCTGTCAATCACATTCTTGCACGTTTATACAAGGTATAAACAAACATAATTGCCAAACAATTAGAATTGTAGCCAGTAAGTAAGACACATATCATTCACCTCTTGACTCCATTAGCCCAACAAGAGTAGGCACTGGTCATACCCTTTCCATTTTATAATTTTATAAAATCTTATCTAGACATTCACATTTCAAATTTTAGTAGGAGTAGTTAGTAAGCCTTCATTTATTCCACTTTATGCCACTATGGATAGATCCATAAATTTAACTAAGTCATATAGCTCTAAAATTGTTTCAGCTATCAAGGTCCACTCGCCTAGGTTTAGCAGAGCCTGAAGTGCAGGGAGTCATCAACCATATAGGTTAACTCCATTTGTTGGTTCAAAAATGTTGAAAATATGATCATAGAGCCTAGCATCCTCTTAGGATTTGTAACTTGCATTTTTGAGACCTAACACATAGCACCCTCACTATTCCATGTTTTACATTCATTGAAAATCATTCTTTTTATTGCAAGGATCTCATTCTCATTACCCATCTCGTCACTTAGTGGGGGCAAGTAGTTAGATAGCCTTGTCCTAGTTTTGACACTTGATGATGTCCCTTTGACTAGTTGTTTGCCTTCCATATATATCAATCAAGATTGGGATGCAGACGACCTACTATAGGTTGACTCACATGTGCCTTACTAGTCTTTCTCTTCTTTTTTTATTTTTCATGTTTCTTTATTTGATTTCATGTGTGTAATGTGATCCCCCATAATGTTTCATTTGATGTATCTCTCTCTTTTTGTGCATTCCTCTATTTGTATCTACATTATTCTCTATGTCATAAATTTTTTTTCTTTTCCTTGTCTTGTGTTTTCCTTTTGGGGATGATGTAAAGTGTCAAGACATTTAGGTCTCTTCCATGTTGACCCAAAATGATTTTTCTTTGTTTTCTCTCTTTATGTTTCATTCTTCCAATTCTATGAGTATTTGGGGAATGATGAGGTTTCTGATCTCTATAACAACATTGTAGCAAAGACATAGTAACCCTGAATCCATAGATCCCTTATGTATTTTTGGGGGCAACCCCTCCTTCCTTTTTCTTGACGTGACTTCATTTTGAAAACATATGACTTGGCATGGGGCTTTTTAAGGAAGCTCTCATGTCTTAGGATTGAACATTGGCTACTTTAAAGAAATTGCTCACAACAATGGTGTTAGCAACCGCTTTAAAGCGGGTGCATACATTGATAATATCTTTCAACATTTCTCATGTTTCATGGTGTGATTTTCTTACTTCTTGTGATGTGTCCTTTTCTTGGCAGTGTCATTGGGTTTGATGTCCTTCAAAATTTTGATATTTTTTAGCGTATGAATTTCCTCTCAGTGGTGATGTGACGCACTACATTCCCTAAGTTGTGAATCTTTTACTCTTGACTTGTCCTCTCTTGGAGAAATTAGGCACGATGTTCCCTAAGAAGAAGACCTTACATGAACTAAGAAAATTCCCTTTGAACAAAAAATTTTACTAGCATTATTGTTCATAATGTTAGCATAACACAACTTTCTAGCCTTATGAAGCTTGAAACCCTAAATTCAAGGCCACCAAGCATAACACACCTTTCTTGTATGTGGTGCCTTGTCTTATTCATAGGTGTTTAGCATAACATAGCTTGTTAAGCCCTATGAAGCTCAAACTCTAAATTCAAGGCCACCTAGCATAACACACTGTTCTTGCCTATGGAACCTTGCCTTGTGGTGCCTTATTGAATTTTTCAAGAGGAAAGCTTTAATATGGTATGGGAGCCTAATATGATTCTCTCAATTTCCACCCTTTTGGGATACTCACCTAGTGGACAGCTTGAGATTCCACTACCCAAGAGTGAGCACAAAAAAACAATCAGAAGCTTAGATGTGTTCCACACTGATCAAACTATCTAGGCTTGATCTTCTTGGTCTTTGACATTGTACGATTGTGTATCTTTTTCATTTTCGCATACATAAGTGTCTTGAATATCTACTTTAGTGTGAGTTTGTGTTTGCGCTCATCCTTGTACTAAAGTGGGGGCTAGATGTACTATAGGAAAAATTATTCCTTTTTCACACTTAATTTGGGAATGAATAATTAATAACTAAATGAGCTTAATTATACCTTAATTTAGTGTTGTAATATGTATTTTACATACTCACATTAATTTTAGGGCCCTTTTAATAAAAATGGACTTAATTGTGCCTTTTTTTTTGTGTTGTAAGGTGTACCTTTACACTTTCACACTAATATAGGGCTTTGTTAATTGATTGAGGTTAATTTGCCTCAATTTTTCCCTTTAATTCAAATCCAAGCCTACTTAATTACATTTTTCGAGGAATAAAACCCGACATTCATAAATACCTTAACATAACGTTTAACATTCAGCAATGTGTGTCCTAGGAAAGTGGCCTAGGAACCATTCTCCATAGGGTGAATGGGTCATCACTTGTACCTAGGACCTAAATTTGAACTATGTTTTTGGGTGGTTTTCAATGATTTCAAATTTACAATTCTATGTCGGCTTGTGATATTTAAATTTTGTTAATTAATGTTAAGATATGTATAAATAAGAGGTAATTTCACCATGTTTCATCCTAAGATTTTCAAGCTATCGAATTGAAGACTTCAAGCATTCTAGAAAATTTATTAGCAAGTGTGATTAAGAGCATTCAAGAGCATTTTCAAGGCATTCAAGGGTAGAATTATTGAAGATTATTGCATTAATCAAGATTCCTATCATTTTAAATATTTCTTGCATCATGTATGTTGTTTGAGCTAATATGGTGATGTAGTTTTCAAGATCTATTCAAGCATATTCAAGGACATTGTTTCAAGACAAGTTTCCTGATCGAGATCCACATTCATTGAGGCCACTTCAATCAAGTTTGCAGATTTGTAATCCAAGGTTCAAATAAGGTTTGGTGAGTTGTTGCATTGTGTTTTTAATTCATCATTCCTTCATTCTTTTCTATTTCATTACAAGTTTTAATTACCAAAATGGAGTTTGACCAAGGTAAACCCCCATTCCCTAACAAACAACATTTTTCTCTCTTTGATGTGTGATTGCAGATTTTAGGTTGAGGATCTATTGAAGAGAAAAATTGAAGAAAGATGCAAAGTTGTCAAAGTTGGAAGAAAAGTTTTCATATCACAAAAACTCCTCTACAAAATTTATTTTTGACTATCTGATAGTGAAACTCAAGAATCTGTGAGTGCAGACACAGTAAAAGAGAACCCATAAAGCATATTTCAGTAACCCTAGCCTAGACCCACTCGCCATAGGGTGAATGAGTCCTCAGTGAGCTTCAAAAGGTAACTTTTGGTGAAAGGCACACATCATATTCCCCTTTCCAGATCTGCCTTTTGAAAACTATTTCTATCGAATTTGATTATTTTTCTTCATTTACATTTTGGATTTTGTTTGATGGTTTTGACCTTTCTCTCCAAAGTGTTATTTAGCTTTTACCCCCATCCTTGCATAGATAGGAAATTTGTTGATTCATACCTGGATTTGACTCACCTTTTTGGTTTTTAGTCACTTCATTGTTTTGGATCTCATTTCCTTGAATAAAATTAGAGAAATAGGTTATTGTGGTGAACCCCCCTTTCCACTCATCATCTTATTTCCCCTCGTTTCACATTGAAATAGATGAATGTTACCTATAAAATTATATTGATATGTTTCTCTATCATATCCTAATAGTAGGACATTGTATGTTCATGTTAGAAATGCATATAGATATATCAGGTTGCACAGGGGTTCCCTCTTATTGTTTCCAAGTTGCTAGATATTGTATGCAGGGTTAGGTATTCTTCATGTTAGGAAGAATTTTGGGGAAACATAAGGTTTATGGTTGGGTGAAAAAGTGCCTGAGCCATGTTCTCATCTCATAGACTTGCGAATGACTATGAGGTTCGGTGGCGATCAGAGACTATATTGCTTGTTTTCATATATCATTCTTATATAATTATTTGTATTTGTATTTCTAGATTATTTAATTAGTTGACTACATGGAATGAGATCTTGATTTGTACTTTTGTATATCATATATTATGTGTTTTTACCTAGAATATGCACTACACATATGAGGATGTTGTATGACATTTATTTTTCTAATTAAGTTTTTACATTTACAATCCATGCTTATGAGATATTGAGTTACTATTTCTTTTTGTGAGAGTGTTTATGGTTTTGATCCTTACAAAAAGGTATTAGGGGCCAAGAGGGTTTGTGGTCTAAGAAAAATTAAGAAAATGACCATCAAGATTACTTAAAATGAAGAGAAAAAACTAAATATCAAAAGCAAGAGAGCATTGGTACAAGGATTCAAGGAAAAATAGTAGAAGAAACTATAAAGATGTCTCTAATAGATATGGATGAAAGAGAGAACTACAAATAAAGAAGACCTATTGCAAATGGAGAAAGGGATAAATGTAAATATAAATATTAGATCAAGCATTTTAAATGCACGAAACCTACCACAAAAGGTAAGAGACATATAGAAAATGACAAAGATGTACAAGGAAATGGTGTACCACAAAATGGTTATTTTTTAGTAAGGAAGAAATATCAAGGCCCTAAGAATCAAGATGTGTACATCAAGGAGGAGATACCAACAAAAAATAGAAGGGAGCCAATGGAAAGAAATTTTATGAAGTTGTCTCAAGGACAAGATAATGTTTTTGCCATGATACATAAGCAAATACAATCCCCTTTTATATCACATAGGGCTTACAATGAGTAAATGCAATCCATGCTTACATCACAATTTAAGGTTCTAATTCTATACAAGAAGAGTATCACATCCTACAAAGATATAGAAGAAGATGGTGCAATAAACACACTATATTAGATGTGTTGTGATACCACATATGAGCATTATAGTCCTTGCAATACAACATATGAGCATCCAACACTTAGTAGATGGATACAAGAGGTTGTGTGACATTGCACAACCCTTGCACATATAATTTGGGCCCATGTACGATTCATTGGCCCCTAGAAAATAACCATCAAGATTACTGCAAATGAAGAGAACAAACTACATATCAAAACCAAGAGAGCATTGGTATAAGGATTCAAGGAAAAATAGTAGATGAAACTATAAAGATGTCTCTAATAGATATGGATGATAGAGAGCACTACAGATAAAGAAGACCTATTGCAAATGAAGAAAGGAATTAATGCAAATATAAATATCAGATCAAGCATTTTAAATGCAGAAAACCTACCACAAAAGGTAAGAGACATATGGAAAATGAAAAAGATGTACAAGGAAATGGTGTACCACAAAATGGCTATTTTTTAGTAAGGAAGAAAGATCAAGGCCCTAAGTATCAAGATGTGTACATCAAAGAGGAGATACCAACAAAAATTAGAAGGGAGCCAATGGAAAGAAATTTTATGTTGTCTTGAGGATAAGATGATGCTTTTGGCATGAGACATAAGCAAATACAATCCTTTTTTATATCACATAGTGCTTACAATGAGTAAATACAGTTCATGCTTAGATCATAATTTATGATTGCAATGCTATACAAGAAGAGTATCACATCCTACAAAGATATAGAAGAAGATGGTGCAATACACACACTATATTAGAGGTATTGTGATACCACATATGAGCATTATAAGCCTTCCAATACAACATATGAGAATTCAACACTTAGTAGATGGATACAAGAGGTTGTGTGACATTGCACAACCCTTGCACATACAATTTGGGCCCATGTACAGTGATTTTTTAGTGGCTAATATTTTCCAATTGACTAATAGTTGAAATTTGGGAATCAAAATTTGGCTAATAGTTCAAGTTGTAAGGTGACCTGATTTGCATCATTTTTACAAAAAAATAGTTTTCTTATTTAAATCATCAAGGTGTTTATTTTTTAAAACTTTTTATATCAAAAATTTGCCACAGTATTTGATACATGATTAGATCAGATTCGCCTAAATTATAAGTTATTGTAAAAATATAAGTTAATTCACCAATAATATATCATAATTATTATTTACTTTAGGTCATATCACCAATCTTTAGTGCAACAATTGATTTAAAATATAATCTAACAACCCTTGTTATATTTTGTGAGGTAAAATGTACCATGATTTGTAATGCTCATGGGGCTCAAATTAATTTTGGATTGTTGGTCTCAATGGAGATCAGCGGTCTAAAAGAAATTTTAGACCCCATGAGAATTACAAGTTGTGGGTACATTTTAGCTCACAAAATACAATGAGAGCCATTAGATTATATTTTAAATCAATGGTAGCAACTAAATCTTATAGATTCTACCCCTCAAAACCATCAATAATTTCCACTCTCAAGCCCCTATTTTTTCATAAGAATTATATTTTATTAAATTGGAAGGATTCACCATGGTAATTAATAATTTTTCTTATTATTTATCAAGATTTGCCAATATTTCCTACAAAAATTTATTGATGTAAAAAAATAGCCAATAAAAACAATATTTTTTCTAAAAAAGGAAAGATTTTCCAATAGAATTAAAAAAAAAATTCAGAAAAATGAAATACTCTCCAAGATTTTATATCATATTTTTTGATGGGTTTTTTAAAGTTATCCCTTCCCATGTATAAGTCTCTGGCCCTTAGATAGCCTTAAACAAAACTAACTATCCCTAAATAAGCTATAATAAGGTTAAATATCTAAAGTGAAAGGTGAATTAATGTGAAAAGGATAACTAAGAGAATTTATGAAAGTTTATAAGGGAAATATGAAAGGGCATTAAGAGGTTATATAAGGAAGGGAAAGTGAGAGAGAGACATGGAGCATATATGAGTGAATATGAGAGGGTATGAGAGAATGAGAAGGGAATGTGTAATATGAGTGAATATGAGAGATATGAGAGAATGAGAAGGGAATGTGTATATGAGTAAGAGATATATAATGAATACCTATAGAGAATACACATCATAAATATACCTATAAATTATAAGTTAATATGTGTTTTATTCAATATACATTGTATTTTATTGCAACCTTCTATAATGCATTACATAAGCTTTGATATTCCACTTATCATTCATACTAGGGGATAAACACAACACTCAAGTAACTTAGGCTTGAACCTTTGATCTGCACAATGTTCTTGCTAATATGCCCCTAATAATTCTAAATGATAGCCAAAAGTGGGTAGGGTGAATGATAATGATGTCACTCAATAAAGAACAAACCTTGGGAGAAAGGGTATAGCTCTAAAATAATAATGAATATGAATAAAAACCCTAGCAAGATCTAAAAAAGATCATACAATCAAAAGTACATATTTCAATTTTCCCAAAAAGGGTGAATGTATAACCATAGGGGTGTAAAGATGGTCAAGTTAACTTAAAATATAAAGAAAAATAAAATTTATCTAAGGTTAACCTAGGCTAATTGAATAAATGCATACAATGAAACATATATCATCCTATAATATACATTATATTTCTAGAGTCTATAATAGTGTTGTAAATGCTTTTAGGTTTGATTGTGTAGAGATTTTTTCATCAAAATTTTGAATCACATTCTATGTATGATCTATAATCAAGAAGTTCAACTTCCTAGTGATGGATCATGGGAACTTCCTAATGATGATCTAAAACATTGATGTCAAAAATCTCTACACAATTATATCCAAAAGCATTTCAAAAATAAATCAACCTAGATGAAAATAATAACAAATTCTTGGAGTGATAACTAAAACATCAAATCTTTTACTAATATATTAAAAGTGAAGAGGGGTAGGGCAATAAGCTCTAGATCAAATGAAAGGAATAATTATGATGTCACTAAATTCTACCTATGTCGAGACTAGAAATGGTCCTTCTCTATCTCTAATCTACCTAAAGATCATAATACATTACCAACTTTGTTATAGGTCAAACTTGCAAGTCGAGGTTGAGTCTATAGCAACAAATCTAACTTATAGCTCACATATCTAATCAAGGATACTACACTCTCCTAGTTTCTAAGTCATTTGATTCTTTATATTTCATTGAGCATTGAGGATTAACAATATTTAGAAACAACTAAGGGAGATCACTAAATCACAAGGTTTGTATCAACCAACTTGATAGAACTTCATAATCATAGAAATAATTGAAGACAACAATCTTCAAACATGCAAATTCTCTAGAATGATGTGATGCAACAAAAAAAAAAATTGAGATTTCCAAAAAAAGAGGATATTAAATAAATGCAATTGAATGTCTTTAAATACAAGTATATAGCAATAAATCATGTCAAACATATATGAGTCAGCTCAAGAGAAAAAGAAAAAAGGGCAAGAGAGTCAAACATGTATCAAGATAGCTCAAGGCAAAAAGAAAAATGGGTATGACAGCCAAATTTTGAATTTGGGTTTTGAAATTTCAAAGATCAATCTCATGCTCAATAGATTGACCTAAGACATAAAAACAATAATATATAAACTAAGAACAAATGTTTCAATATAGACAACAATACAAACACAATAAATGTAAAATAAAACTATCAATAAATGATAAAATTTGTAAAAAAAATACAAATAAGACAAAACTAAATATTAAAAATGTACTATTTGACAAGTATTAACTAGTACATTCAATCATTACATTCAAACGGTCCCAAAACTAAATTAAATGTGAATTGGGATGAGTAGGCAAAATTTCACCATCACAATAATAAAGTTTTGTATGCATGCAATTTAGAATGCGGACAGACCCTCAAAATGGTAAAACATTTTTGCACCGTCCTCCATAACAGATTTTGTATTTTCCATCCAAAAATAGCATTTTCATATCCAACTTAAATTTGACGCTCAGTTGTGGACGTCAAGCAATTTTTGAGTTACAGTTGTTTTTTTTATCATATTGCCCTGTTGTTATCGACAGTTTTATTTTCCATATTCTCTGTATAAATTCAATGTTCGTACAAGGTAAAATTGACGGTTATTTGCAAGTTGTACATAGAGTGCAGCACAGAATTTGCCTTTTTTTAGGGTTGAAGTACAATGGGCATAAGTATTCAGAATCTTCAGCAAACGGTAACATGGTTAAATTAAATGCAACTTAAATTACAGAGAGTACAGCCATAAAAATATGACCCAACAATCTGCAAAGAACAAAAAAACCTGGAAAAAATAAATCAACAGAACATGGTTGGTACCTCTAAGCTCCTTTAATTCCTATCATAAAATGACTTTAACTTTAGAGCATTTGACTAGAATTTTAGGGTATAGATTGGTTCTCAGCGCCTAATACATTAAACTGAAAATAACGACAATAATGGTGTAAGCTTGAATGGGCCTTGTCAATTCATCTAAGCCACTTCCTTAGATCCCCATGAGATATTTTATCTTTCAATCTTAATGAATCAAAAAATAATGCGATTAAGCCAACAAAATTAATGAACCGATGAAGATACAAGAATAACAAATACAACCCATATCATCAAAGAGATCCAAGCAATGTATTAATCTCAAAAGAGTATATAACGATCATTTATCCCTCTTATTTAAATTGAGAGCTTAAGAATACTTTAAAAAAATCTTACAATCTACTATCTCATGTCCCAATATATAAAAAATTTAGAAACAAGTAGTTAAGTGGTATTAAAAAATCATGAGCCATGGTAAAAATTCAATGCCCCTATGCCCATGATCAAGCATCTCACAATAGATGTAGCTCATCTTACACATCTTACACCCTTCTTATGCATCATATATGTCATAGGTTCTATCATAATAGCCTAATTGTTTAAGACTCCAATCCTACACACTCCATGAGGACATCAAATATTTGTGTCATAACCATCAAATTGGGGAGATACTTTGAACTCTCAACTTTGATGTTTTTATTGTAACCTCTCTATTCAATGTTGTATTACACAATACACCAAGTATCCCCAAAGAATAAATCATAAATAAATGACATCCCCACCCACATGGGTATCCTATTTTCTCCACTCCAACATGTTTGGAGATTAGATGTTATTTATCATATACATAATGAAACACAATTAATCAAGATTTAGGACTGTGAGGTGACACCCCTTATCCTAGCAATTGGTTCAAATTTACTAATGGCGGGGCACCATTTTGGTTAAACGTTTTGGTGATGGTGCATGTAATTGAAGGAACCATCTTGTGTGGTATTTTGATTGGTCAATGGGTTGAAAGGAAAGTGGAAAGGAAGTGTTAGAAATACACTAGTCATCTAGTTAATGAAGATTAATGTTTCAACTCTTATAAGTGGTGAATAGTTAGTTACCTACTAGAGGCATAACTTAGTGGCAATTGTTACTTTATGTACAACTCAACAAGTCCTTAGAGGCCTATTTTAAAATAAATTAATGCAAAGGACAACCAAAATCTAATTTCAATCGCAAGTTTGTGCCAAAACATTCATGGATTGCCTACTCTTTAATCAAGGACAACAAAAAAGAGATCTCAAATTCTAGAAGAACAACTTATTGGTGATGCAATTGAGCACCCAACCACTAAACATATAAAAGAAAACTTTTAGCCTTTTCCCTTGGAAAATTAAGACATGTGGCCTCTTTCTTTGTAGATTGTGTTGATCTAAATATAAAGTCTTGTACCTAGTAATTTATCTTGCTAGGGATTTAGGGGACTTATTCACATGTTAAGTTTACTTAAGATATATAATATTCTTTCTAGAAGTCTTAGTTGGATTTTCTAGAACTTATCTTATCTAGCTTTTTTGCATGATTCCTAGGTAGTTAGTTTGTTAGTTGTCACATGTCATAGGATTAAGACACATGTCGAAATCATGTTCAATCCCATTCCTCACCTTGCCTATAAAAGGAAGATTTGTTACATCCCAATCATGAAGTTACTATTTACTATTACTACAGAGGATAAATATGAATGTAATGTGAATTTTGGGGATGAATAGATTATGCTTGTACCTTGTTATCAATATGAATGGTATCTCAGTTGATGTTAATCATGGTGAAATACTACATATATGTGAATAAATGGTTATTGAATTATAATTCTTACTTTGGAAATGTTTATGTATATTACATATGTTGTGAACAACTGACTGTTGTAGGCATGTGTTAATGGTTGCACATAAATGTTCATTTCTCCAGGGGGAGGGGAAGTATCACTTGGGAGAAGATCTTGGTCGGGTAACCGGTAAAAGTAAACTATCTAAGCATAAACACACACTACATTAGAATGATTGAGTTGAGTCAGTTTGTGGGTAATAGGTAAGTCATCCTTAGCTGATAGGTCTGCATTTGAGAGTCTTGTTTACTTCTGCATGCAGTATTGGGTGATGTTTAACTATCTGATTTTTGAGTCATTCCTTATGATATTGTGTTGATTATTCTTGGGTTGATACTTTGGGCTTTGTGAATGGTTACCTTTATGTCATTTCATATGAACGTAAAACGTAGCATGACTATGGGAATATATATAAACACATATACATAGACCCATATATGAGAACATTAGCAAATGAACATGTATGTGGGTGGAAATACTCACAAAGGTGCATACATGAGGAAATGGCTATACGTATATACATGTGTGTGTGTGTGAGTATAGACACTAGGTCATAATCATTCGATATTGAATGTATTACTTGACTATCATATTATCATATAATGAATATGCATGTATATATACACTTGCAAGCATTAATTCTTATCAGAGAAGTGTACATATATAAGTATACGTGTATGAACATATACACGTATCATTATTTGTGGAATATAATAATAAGAGCTATACGTCCAATGGAATGGATATATATTATGTGAATAAGTATATATATATATAGTACATAATGTATGGATACATGCAAGAGGATATAAGCATTTTAAGTATTAGAGATATTTATCCAAAGAGTTGAAATATAAATATATATTATTGTAAGGAAAATAGCGCTATATATAGTTATAAATATATGCTGCACGTGTAGGTAAGGTAAAACATATTATGCTTGCCATCGCATGGAATATAAAGGCTAAATGAAATCTTAAACATATATATTGTTTCCTATATAAGTCTTAGCACATGGTCAACCAAACTATGGAAACATTATAAATGGATTATAAAAGGGAGTTTAGCGCTTAGCTTATTAAGCCAACGCATTAAGTCTTGGAAGACTTAGTCAATATATCGATGGAATACATAGTAAACTTGATTGGCATGTATGGGGATGTCACGTGTTAAGTAACATAGACATAATGGTAGAGACCAACGTAGGATGAGATTAAGGATACCTAGCGCATGGAAGATGGAAATCGATTCATTGAAGACTTCTTTTGATGTTATAAGTCCATGGCTAATATGTGTCGATACTTGAAATTATTTTGGAGGTTGACTTTGAAACATACACGGTGTGATGAACCATGTATTACTAACCAAATATGCAGAAGTGAATTTAAGCAATACACCTAAATTATGTTGGCTTTGACTTAGTCGATATATGAAATGGAGAAAACATGAACTAAGTCCAACATATTTATTGTTGCACTCAACTCAATTCATAAAACAAGTCAATTCAAGTTATGTGTTGATAATCTATCATTGACATATTCTTCTTACCTGGGAATTGTGCCATTTTACCAGTTTGGCATCACCTCTGTTTTACTTTCCTATAGATGGCAATTGTGGAGAAAAATATGAATTCTCCATGTGCAAGTTGAATTGGTCATATGATTTTTTTCAATAAGGAAGTTGATTTTGTATGCTTTATGTTGAGTTTAAGCTTAATCTATCGCCACCTTTAAGTTGAATCATGCTACAAGGAAGTGGTGTCAATCTACATACCAAAACTATAGGATTTATGGAGGTTGGCTACTCTATAAATAGTCGCACCAACTCATTTGAAATGGATTCATTGTCATTATCATTATTCTTATTCTCACTTAGCCATTCTTGAGTTCATTTATTTATATTTATTTATTACCACTCACATTTCCTTGTGTAAACCAATATCTCCATTATATCATTTTATTTGAGTGAGACGTATTATACCAACAACTATACGTCATTTGCTGGTTAAGCCTATCTGAAGTATTACTAGCCATTATCATGTGATTTATGAGTGAGGTTTTGTGAGGGATAATTGTCTTATTATTTGAGGGAAGTGTGCTATCAACAAGAGAGAAGAGGGAGTTGTGTTGGGAAGTTGAATAAGTTGATATATTGTTGGAGAAGGTTGCACTTTCATCATTATCTGGGATAAGAAATAACAGGCATGGGGATTTCTTCTTATTATTATTTACTTGGAATTGATGTGTTTTCTATGCTGCATAAAATACATTTTCCATTTGAGCAATAGAAGTAATTAAGAGTGTCTTTGAAAAAGGGAATTGAAGCTTTTAGGCTATTTCTATTGTGTTTTTAATTACTAGGTGATAGGAGAGATTGCTTGACACAAATATTTAACTATACTAGATATGTCAAAGAGATTGCTTGACATACATATTTAAATATGTTACATGTGGAACAACATAGGTATTTAATTATACTAGATATGTTTGAACATGGGGATGCAATGTGTTTATATTTACTCCATAGTAGGAGATGGGTGTTTATCATTAGCATTATATACTAGGTATGATTGAACATGAAAAGCACATATGGAACACTTAGCTAAGTTATTGATTTAACTAGGAAAGATTGTGTTTTCTCCTAGGGTAGGGCATCCAGTATGGGAGAGGGATTAGTATACTTACACGTAAGTCAAGTTATCCAAGTATGTAGGTTATCTAGGATGATGGACTATCCATAGAAGGAATACCTAGCTTGTGTACTTACTAGATAAGTAATTAATTCCAAGTATATTAATATGGTTGTAGGTTATCTGGGATGATGGACTATCCATTGAAGGAAATACCTATGTGTAGCTTAAGATATCCTTAAGTCAGATCGTTCGTGAGTAGTGTATGTGATAGATGACTCTCAGTTGTTTACTGAATTAAAACTCTTTGATCAAATTAGTGTGAATGTCTGACTCCACTCCAAAATGTGTGACTCCACTCTAGGTTGTGTGACTACCGAGACTAACACTATCAGTTCATCATGATCCAGTATTACATGCTAGTTCGAGATTGTGGGATTACAAGGTTCTAGTTATGGAGGACACAACATTATGCTCAGTTGGTTGTCGTTATCCGTTACTCTACCAATCTCTTTGTCGAAGGGAAGGGCCATATTTCGAAAGATAGATGTGCGGGGGATTGCATTATGAGTCTGTGGTTGGCGTAAAATCGCTTGAATGATGCTTCTCCTCTACAATAGGTGACAGAAGAACCAAGATTTGAAAGGGAAGATCCTAGACCGTCTTACAACTATTAGTTTTGAAGCTCATTGGAGCTATGTATGTAAGTGTATGTATTCTTGTATTGTTGTAACTTGTGAAGTTATTGTAATAAAGTGGAATATTTATCGTAATATGATATGGCATCTTGTTTGTATATTCTTAATAAAAGAAAGAAAAAAATTATTGCAATGACTTGTTACTTAGTTTATTTACTCGTATGGTATAAATTTAGAAATTTTATTGCACTAAAGGGTTGGCATGTTACAAGATCATTGTACTCATATGTAACATATTTCATACCTCATCATCATTTTGCTAGGTCTTAATATCAAGCAAGCTCATATTCTTGCATACTCTCTTGTAGAAGGTTTTCATTGTTTTTACAGGTGGTCTTAGGTATTGAGTTAATCTTCAACTCTTACAGATTTAGGATATCTAGCCTCCCTACTAGCAATTCAAGGTGATGTCTTTCACACATCAAATAATAACTAGATATCAATATTATCTTTAGTCCTCTTCTAATTTGTGGAGAAGAATATTTTAATAGGCACCATTTTTGCACCACCTAGCTTTTTTTAATTTTCCTACCTTTTTTATTCCTCTTTTTATTTGGTATGTATAAATAAGAGTTGTTTAGTTAAGGCTCAAGATGAAGTTTTTCATATAATGTTCAGTATCTAGCCTTATATGTTCAAAAAATTGTCAACTTTTCTTCTTCTATTTGTTAATTCTAGATAGTCAAACATTGTTTCATGTTTCTAGGGCATCTAAGCCTTCTTGTGTATACAAATTTTGTTGTTGTCAAGAACCTCAATATAAGAAATTGTGACTAATGTTTCTTTGTCTTATATTTGTGTCATGTGAATGAATATTCTTCTACTCTATATTCATTATGATGTGCTTATATTTTATTATTTTCAATTATTTATTCATGTCTATATATATTCAATGATAGATATTAGCTTATTCTTGGTTGATCACTACTCTTAGAGTATAATTTATTTTTATGTAGTTGCCTTCTTCATTTTCCTTTATCAAGAAACTATAAGAAAATTATTTTATATCTTACAAGGATCTAATCTTTAAGTCATATAGTTTTTCCAATGAGTCAAACCTTACACTCCCAATCTTTCCATTGGTCTACTCTCTATGCAAAACTAGAATTGAGTGCTATCCAACCATTTCAATTGGTGGATCTGCAATATTTGAGTAATAATAATAATCAAGTGCATTAATATTACTATCCATGGAGGAAATAAAAAGTACATGAAGATCATGAGAAATTGTAGTAAGAGTTTCTAAAAGGGAAGAAAAATCAATGACTAAGTCCCTAGTGGAAGGGAAAATGGAGATTTGATGATAGAATGCTTCTATGGACTATGTGATGACATTTGTGTGATAGAATGTCATAAATCAATCAAGAAAATGGGTTACATACTAAGAATTATATAAAGACATCAAATGTAGTGATGGAAGCATGAACGGAAGCCAAGTATAGAGGATCATGGGAATTCATTACATAATAAATATAGCAACAAATATTTATCAATGTGAGGATGGAGTAAAGTTTAGAAGATTATATAATAATGACTCAAAAATGTAATAAGAGGAAACATGATATAACAACAAGGAATAATTTTGATATAAATTAAGATATTGGCACCTTAAATGCATACTTGCATTTCTACCATCATCACACGAAATCTACCTCACATGTTTGCTTCTAACACTAATCACTTTGATCATCCTTCTAATATTGACTGGATAAGCCTTAACTATTCAATTAACCAATCTAATATTGCATCTAATACTAATTGAATAAATTACCTATATTAATCCAATTAATTTAACCAATTTGATGTTTTCTTCTAATATTCCCACCTTAATTAAGTAGATCACATTTATTTGATTAAGTCAATCGTTACCCCAATGTATTCTCTCATAAGTTAAATAAATAGATCAATATTTATTTAATTCCTCTAAAATTCCCCTATCGTTAGTTGTATAAACCAATAAATTTTAGTCAATGAATTGGTCATTTGCATATTCCTCCACCAAGTTTGACTAAAATAATCAAAGATCAATCTTTCACAAGGCTCCAAAATATTGCACAAGGATACAAAAAGAACCTATTCAAACTCCACCATTAATTAAGATTTGATCAAATATCTACTCTATATGTCTCCTCCATCCTTTCCCTAATCGTGTGCACTAATCCAATGGTGTCATGTGTCATCTTCTTATTCTCTCTTACATGAGGATCAATCCTAACCATTCATCTCATAAGATCTAATCTCATCCATCCATCCAACCTATCTAAAATCTATAAATCAAACTATCCCCAAGTCATTTTCAAGGAACAAGATTGGATGCAACATGGTTATGTTGCAAAAATGGGTACCCAAACACTACTTCAACCATCAACCATTGGTTGGAGCACATCAACTATGTCATCAAAGGTTTGTATGGAAAGAGGTTTCGTATTTTTATCATTATTTACATTCCTTTTTCTCTAATCCAAGGTGCATGTTTGATATGGGGTAGGATTTGCATTTGATGTTTATTTCCTATTATTATGTCCTAAATTTTATTATTCACATT
Organism: Sequoiadendron giganteum; assembly: GCA_007115665.2. Lineage (NCBI taxonomy): Eukaryota > Viridiplantae > Streptophyta > Pinopsida > Cupressales > Cupressaceae > Sequoiadendron > Sequoiadendron giganteum. The sequence goes on along the minus strand of CM021107.1, from coordinate 315,324,899 downwards.
TTGGCATGCATGGTAAGACCTCATCCAAACCTAATCAATGTCATTTTTTAGTGTTTTTACAAGATTTTTTTAGATTTTCTCATAATATCTATCTTTTCTAGTTTAGCATAGTTGTTTATTGATGTGTCTACTCCAAAAAATGGTATATTTTCACATATATGGTGTATCCACACTCAAAATACCTAAAATCATTAACCCTTACTCAGTAGTGCAACCACTCTATAAAGTGGCATAAAAAATATGCAATGTGGTGCATTTGTAATTCCTGGTAGCATTTTTGTATAGCTTGGAACACCTGCATCTTAGAGTGGTGAACCTACACCCTACAGTAGCATTTATGCACAATTTTGCACACTTGCATCCTAAAGTGGCACAACACCCTAGAATCTTATTTCTACATAGTTTGGCACACACCTAGAACTTTCTTGGAACATGTGCATCGTAGAATGGAACAACACCTGTTACATCTCATTGTGTTATTACCTATTTACTTTTACCTAGTTGGGTGAAAATGCTTTAAATACAAATGTTTATGCTTTATGTATCTTGGAAATATGAATGAATGAATGTTTGACTCAATTTGATGTTTTATAATGATTCTAACTATGAAATATATGATGTAAATGATTGTATTTTTTTTGGATAACTACTATTGCAATGTACTAAGTTGGGTGTAGGAACAAAATTCAAGCCTCTGGATGAGAGGGGAAGTATCACTCAAGAATAGAACTTGGTCTGGTAACCTGCAACGAGCCTAACTAAGCATACACACACTGACTTATAGTCTAGTCAAGTTGAGTCAATAGTTTGGGAAGAGGTAAGTAAACTTTAGTCTTGTTTATGCATGATTTAGAAGAGGTTGTGATCTTGTCCTTGAATGATCTTTATTTAGGTTATATGTTTTATTGTGTGTGAGTTCTTCCTTGTATGTTCATATTTATATCGATAAGATATATTCATAAAATATATATTCATGTATATATGTACATGTCTACGATAAACTCATACACATGAGTACATACATGCATGAGTATACATAGATAGACGTATCTACACATGCTCATGGACAGATTACCCATATGAATGGGAACATCGATTGGATGAAGGTGATATATATATACACTTCATGTATATATGTCGATCGATGGGATTGTGATTATATATGTTTAAATAATGATATATATATATATATATATATATATATATATATATATATATATATATATATATATATTAATATGTGTAAGTAATTACGTTGATGGAAACATGCATACATATATATTAATATATGTACATATATGTGTATAGAGATATACACATAAATATATTGTTAATATGTGGAATATGTAAATATATGTAAATGTATTCGAATGGTGAATAATGCATTTTATAATCGTATAGCTGAGATATATATATTGTGTTAAGCATATATATATTAAATATATATTATATTGTATAGTGCTGGAAAATTTTACATTGCACATAGTATTTAGCACATTACATATGATATATGGTATAGCACAATGAATCTAAGATAGCACATTGATTAAATGAAATTGCATAAGAATTTAAAGTGTTGTTTAAATGTGCCAAAGGCAACACGTTTACATAGCACGTGGGAGTTAAAGTGAACTAAGTTTATAAACTACAACCTCAAAGACTCAGACAAATATCTTGTTGAGTGGAAGGTAAAACATGTAAATAGCATTTTTGACCTTGTCTTTCAAATAGAAAACATAAGGATAGGGCGCGTGGGTTTATGTGGTGCCAAATTATGAAATTTGGATACAATAAGAAGTCTATTTTGAGCCTCGTTACCATGTATAAGGCAGAAAATGAAAGGGAGAATGATTCAAAAGGAAAGATGGATGAAGTAAGTCGATATGAGAAACCATAAACCTTGCTTTTCTAAGTGAAAAACATTGTTGTCATGAAAAGAAGGGTGGTTGGCTGAGCATATGCATAAAATCACAATTTTGAATTTTCCACCTTTCTTTTTATCTAGTTGAGTCGATTTATTGGCATGAGAAGTGGCAAAAGTCTGAGCTTTTTTATAGCCATTCGCTGCTCAAGTTTTTGTATAAATAGAGGAGCTTTCTTCATCTTTTGGGATGCATTATGCATTCTTGTTTTTTATTTTTTGAGTTGCTTATCTACTACACTTTTTGAGTTTGAGTATTGTATGAGAGTTTTAGAGAGAATAAGAGGGATTTTTGAGCAGTTGCAAGTATTGATATTTTTTTAAGAGAAGATAGAGGTTGGAGATAGGTTGTATATTGAAGGAGTTGCAAGCTGATTTTTGTGAAGCTTAAGCTAGGAAGCTAGATTTTCTAATTGGAGCTTTTAAAATACAAGCATGGATATTTCTATTTCATTGTGTATTTTATGTTTGAAAGGATTATATGATTTTGTTTGTTTTCTTGGAAATAAGTGATTTGAAAGTAAGTCTAGTTGTTTTATTATGAATTTGGTTAAATTCTTCTTTGAATAGGTATGAAAGATTCTTGATGGGTCTAGTGTAGTGAACTACGTTATGGGGATATATGTAAATACTCTAGATATTGGAGTAAGTGTTTGTATTGTTTCTAGATACTATATTAAGTTAAGCTTATATAGATATTGATTTAATTGTGAAGTTTGAGTTATGGAGTTACTTTGAATTACTTTAGTAGAAGTGTCATAGTAAACATGAGTTGTTAATAGGTTATTCCTAGGGTTAGCATAATCCATGGGAAAGGGGATAACCTATGCATAAAATATGAATGGTCAAATCCAAATTGAACTAGGAAGGTGGGTGAGTGTGTGACGTCCACTCTAAATTTTGGGTGATGAATACTTTTGCCAAAGTAGTGTAAGTTGCCACTATTTACACTGTCAGTTCACTATGATCTAGGTTTACATACTAGGCAGGGATTGTCATGCATGTAGGTTGTAGCCATTGAATGGTAGCTCTATATATGTTGGACACAACACCAAGCTCAGGGAAGGTTATTATTATGAGGTTACCAAACCAATCTCTTCATCGAAGGGAGGGTCATCTTACCAGATACGTAGATGTGCAGGGGACTGCAGTAAGTCCATGGTTGGTAGAAAAGTGCTTGAGCGATGCTTCTCCTCATTAGCTGGTGATCAAGATTTGAGGAAGGACATCTAGACCATTCATATGTCTATCACCAATAAGCTCTTATTATCTATGTGTGTAATCTTGTATCTATTTCTATGGAAAATTGTAAATGTGAAATATTTTCATGGAATTATGTGATATGAAATCAATTCATTGGAAAATTGTATATATTGTTGTAATGCAATGGAAAAGTTTGGAATTATGTTTATTTCAAATTTGCATATTATTCTTATATTTGAAAATAAAAAATTTATTGCTAAGCGTTGGCATCATAGTTTATTTACTTGAGGTTAAAACATAGTAAAATGTATTGGGTAGAACAATGGGAATGTTACAACACCCTAGACTCTTGTTTCTACATAGTTTAACACACACCTAAAACTTTCTTGGAACACATGCACCCTAGAGTTGTGCACCTACATCTTGGAGAAACATTTTGCACCAGTTGGCATTTCTACAGTTTTCCTAGTGTTTCTACAACCATAGTGGTGTTTATGCACTCTACTTGGAATTTTTGTAACCTTAGTGGAATTTATATACTCTACCTAGCATTTACACAATCTTAGCAACATTATTGCATGTTAGAATGTGCATGTTTAATAATTTAGTTTATTCTCTATATGTAGTGGTATATATTCTCTATGACAAGTAGATGCTTCCTAATAATCACTTTCTCATGTTTTGAACTTATCTTGCTAGCGCTCATTTACAAGGGTATTTTTGATCTTTGGTTTGATGGTAAGGATTCCAAAAAAAGACATAATGTGAAATGGGAATGGTGTTGCCTTCCCAAAGAAATGGGAGGCTTAGGCCTTAAATATTTGAGACTACAGAGCCTAGCATTGGCAGCCAAATGGATTCTTCAGTCTATTACAGGCATGGAAAATTTTGATCAGAAACAATTTAAGTCTTTCTAAGCTGAAAAAAGGTAAGCATTGGTCCAATTTGAATTTGTAGTATCTCCTCTTTTCTCTGATTGAGATTAAAGTCTTTAGGTCCTTGATATTTGCTACTTTGTGGAAGGCATGGGTTGAATTGAGAAAGTTAATTATGAACGGGGAAGCCTTTGGATCTGCTCCAAATTTTTGTGTTGGCAGTAGATCCATTTGGTGGAATATTAAGTGTAATGGGAAGCCTCTTGCTTTGACATTGGTTGTTCAACTAAACTTTGGCATCGAATGGGGGTGGATTCTTTCTAGGACATTCTGAAGGATGACAAATTGAAAAATTGGGATCAATTGGTAATATAATTGGGGTGCCCTCCCTCTCAAAGGAAAACATACTCAATGATTTACAATGGTCTCGGCAATGGGTTCCCTAGTAATATTGTAAAGGATTCAAATAAAATTGATCATATTCATTGGAAAGATGAATCAAAACTCTTTGATACCTCGGTCAGTAAAAATGTATAAGATGTTGTTTGGCTCGAGGGAGATATTTTTTTGGCTTAACCATTCTTGGAACCTAGACTGGTCTAGTAATAAATGGTCTTTCATTCTTTCCCACATCTGGAAAAACTCCAAGGAACCCAAAAAAGTTTGTTTTAGATGGCAATTAATTTTAAAAGAAATTGTTGGTTCTTTGTTGAGTCACTATGGCCTAGCTGCTAAAGTCTATAAATTTTGTGATCATCCTGAGTCATTTGAGCATATTTTTTTTACTTGTAAATTTGTGTTGGTTCTTTGGCAATTATTTTTTGAACATCCTATTGTTTGGAATGGAAACATTGGCTTTTCTTGGTCTGAAATTCTAGCTGGTTATGTGGATAAGTTTAGAATGGAATTGAATACCTTTTGGCTTGTTTTATCAAATGAGATTTTTTGGTTTCTTTGGAAGAAGAGGAATGATGAGATCTTTGAGGGAAAAAGGAGTCTTCTTACTGATTTTAATAGTAAACTCACTTTTCTTATGATTTTGTTTCAGGTTTCTACTGTGTTAGACATTCCTAAACACTATTTCATGATTCTATTGAAGGAAGGTGTTACACTGGTGTACAAAATAGGGATACAATCAGTTCATTTTTCCCCAAATGGAAGGAACAATCTTAACCAAGAGGAGCTAGACTTGTTGCAAAAATTCATGGAGGAGAAGAAAGGCACACTAGTTGATCTAGATAAGATGAACTAGAAGAAAGAACCGCTCAAGTTTGAGCCAAAGGATAGTGGACCAAGCACAACCAAGTCCCCCTTGGGCACTTATGACTGTGATGAGGCATAGTGCAACAACAATATAATTGGAGCATGGAAATAATATTGGATCTAAATAAAAAACTTGATCAAATTCATTGGAAAGATGAATCAAAACTCTTTGATACCTCGGTCAGTAAAAATGTATAAGATGTTGTCTAGCTCGAGGGAGATCTTTTGTTGGCTTAACCATTCTTGGAACCTAGACTGGTCTAGTAATAAATGGTCTTTCATTCTTTCCCACATCTGGAAAAACTCCAAGGAACCCAAAAAAGTTTGTTTTAGATGGCAATTAATTTTAAAAAAACTTGTTGGTTCTTTGTTAAGTCACTATGGCCTAGCTGCTAAAGTGTGTAAATTTTGTGATCAGACTGTCATTTGAGCATATTTTTTTTACTTTTAAATTTGTGTTGGTTCTTTGGCAATTATTTTTTGAACATCCTATTGTTTGGAATGGAAACATTGGCTTTTCTTGGTCTGAAATTCTAGCTGGTTATGTGGATAATTTTAGAATGGAATTGAATACCTTCTGGCTTGTTTTATCAATTGAGCTTTTTTGGTTTCTTTGGAAGAAGAGGAATGATTAGATCTTTGAGGGAAAAAGGAGGCTTCTTACTGATTTTAATAGTAAACTCACTTTTCTTATGATTTTGTTTCAGGTTTCTACTGTGTTAGACATTCCTGAACATTGTTTCATGATTCTATTGAAGGAAGGTGTTACACTGGTGTACAAAATAGGGATACAATCAGTTCATTTTTTCCCCAATGAAAGGAACAATCTTAACCAAGAGGAGCTAGACTTGTTGCAAAAATTCATGGAGGAGAAGAAAGGCACACTGGTTGATCTAGATAAGATGAACTAGAAGAAAGAACCGCTCAAGTTTGAGCCAAAGGATAGTGGACCAAGCACAACCAAGTCCCCCTTGGGCACTTATGACTGTGATGAGGCATAGTGCAACAACAATATAATTGGAGCATGGAAATAATATTGGATCTAAATAAAAAACTTGATCAAATTCATTGGAAAGATGAATCAAAACTCTTTGATACCTCGGTCAGTAAAAATGTATAAGATGTTGTCTAGCTCGAGGGAGATCTTTTGTTGGCTTAACCATTCTTGGAACCTAGACTGGTCTAGTAATAAATGGTCTTTCATTCTTTCCCACATCTGGAAAAACTCCAAGGAACCCAAAAAAGTTTGTTTTAGATGGCAATTAATTTTAAAAAAACTTGTTGGTTCTTTGTTAAGTCACTATGGCCTAGCTGCTAAAGTGTGTAAATTTTGTGATCAGACTGTCATTTGAGCATATTTTTTTTACTTTTAAATTTGTGTTGGTTCTTTGGCAATTATTTTTTGAACATCCTATTGTTTGGAATGGAAACATTGGCTTTTCTTGGTCTGAAATTCTAGCTGGTTATGTGGATAATTTTAGAATGGAATTGAATACCTTCTGGCTTGTTTTATCAATTGAGCTTTTTTGGTTTCTTTGGAAGAAGAGGAATGATTAGATCTTTGAGGGAAAAAGGAGGCTTCTTACTGATTTTAATAGTAAACTCACTTTTCTTATGATTTTGTTTCAGGTTTCTACTGTGTTAGACATTCCTGAACATTGTTTCATGATTCTATTGAAGGAAGGTGTTACACTGGTGTACAAAATAGGGATACAATCAGTTCATTTTTTCCCCAATGAAAGGAACAATCTTAACCAAGAGGAGCTAGACTTGTTGCACAAATTCATGGAGGAGAAGAAAGGCACACTGGTTGATCTAGATAAGATGAACTAGAAGAAAGAACCGCTCAAGTTTGAGCCAAAGGATAGTGGACCAAGCACAACCAAGCCCCCCTTGGGCACTTATGACTGTGATGAGGCAAAGTGCAGCAACAATATAATTGGACCATGGGAATAATATTGGATCTAAATAGAAAACTTGATCAGATTCATTGGAAAGATGAATCAAAACTCCTTGATACCTCAATCGATAAAAATGTATAAAGTATTGTCTGGCTCGAGGGAGATATTTTGTTGGCTTAACCATTCTTGGAACCTAGACTGGTCTAGTAATAAATGGTCTTTCATTCTTTCCCACATCTAGAAAAACTCCAAGGAACCCAAAAAAGTTTGTTTTAGATGGAAATTAATTTTAAAAAAACTTGTTGGTTCTTTGTTAAGTCACTATGGCCTAGCTTTTAAAGTCAATAAATTTTGTGATCATCCTGAGTCATTTGAGCATATTTTTTTTACTTGTAAATTTGTGTTGGTTCTTTGGCAATTTTTTTTTAACATCCTATTGTTTGGAATGGAAATATTGGCTTTTCTTGGTCTGAAATTCTAGTTGGTTATGTGGATAAGTTTAGAATGGAATTGAATACCTTCTGGCTTGTTTTATCAAATGAGATTTTTTGGTTTCTTTGGAAGAAGAGAAATGATGAAATATTTGAGGGAAAAAGGAGGCTTCTTATTGATTTTAATAGTAAACTCACTTTTCTTATGATTTTGTTTCAGGTTTCTACTGTGTTAGACATTCCTAAACACTGTTTCATGATTCTATTGAAGGAAGGTGTTACACTAGTGTACAAAATAGGGATACACTCAGCTCATTTTTTCCCAAATGGAAGGAACAATCTTAACCAAGAGGAGCTAGACTTGTTGCACAAATTCATGGAGGAGAAGAAAGGCACATTGGCTGATCTAGAGAAGATGAACTAGAAGAAAGAACCGCTCAAGTTTGAGCCAAAGGATAGTGGACCAAGCACAACCAAGCCCCCCTTGGGAACTTATGACTGCGATGAGGCAGAGTGCAACAATAATATAATTGGAGCATGGGAATAATATTGGATCTAAATTTATTTATTTTTTAGACTACGCATTGTCATCTCTTAGTATGTGGTTGTATTTTGTTTCCTTCTGAACTTATAATACTTTAAGTATATGATTTGGGGCTTTTGCCCCTTATAATGTATCTTATTTTGGTTAGCTATCTTCTATAGAAGAAAAAGGGTCTTTTTGGTCTTTCATGTCATAATCATTTGCTATAGGTATGTTTCTCAAAGACCATTTATAAAACTGCTAAAAATTATTGTAGGTTAATTTGACCAAGCCACAATATCAAACATCATGTATATGTGTTTTCATTGGTTTCACACATTTTTCTTCCTAAAGGTCAGTGAACTTATTTTCTTTTCTTATGTAACTTATAAATGTCTATAATCTTCTATTGCACTACAAGGTCTTTTTAGGAATCAAAAAAATTATTTTGTCACCTTGTATTTTCCCCCAAAAGGTCAACCCACGTAGGTTTTTTTTTCATGTCGTAAGACAATCTTGGAAATAAAAAATAGTTGGTATTTTTTACTTTAGTTTCTTTTCAGTAGGCCTAGCTTGTATATTTCATCACCAAGTGGCAACCTAAACCATAATGTTCTGATGGGGCATATAAATCAAGGAGAGAATCAAAATACTTTCCCTAGAGATACATTTGTCATATAGCAAACAAACAATAAAACAATAAAAGAAGAAATAGAAAATTTAAAAATTAAATGATAAATTTTAAAAGGAAGTAAAGGAGAAGCCTCACCTAGTATCAAGAAATCCAAGGAATGTACTATTAATATGGATGACATCACAACCAAATTTCCTAACTTTGGTAAGGACATGGCTTAAACATCTAAATATATTTGTGTTCTAGAATCTAACTAGAGAAGAAATGGCACTCACAATGATCAAGCCAATTTGTATGACTTCAAGGAGACCATAAGAACATATGAACTTAAATGGTATATGAAGGATTGTCATGACCATAACAAATAATGATGATAAATCAAGAACAAATCCTATCTAGTTGTGATTCCCTTAAAGCCCCATCTAAAATTGTAAGATGAGAGAAATTTTACAAGAGAAAGGAGAAACTATTAAAGAATGTGATTGTAGATTCAAAGTAAGGAAAATGGAACATCCTCTTATTGAGAAGTAGAGAGTGGAATTGTCCATATCTAGGATATTGCTAAAGTTTAGAACTACTATAAATGGTTGAATATTTAAAAATTATGTGTGTGGGAATTAGCATGTAGGGTGGAAGTATAACTTTGGAGGAGAAAAATAAAGCAGAGAACAAGGAAATGGAGAAGATGATACTGGAACTCAAACAACTAAAAATTAAATAAGGTATATTAGCTAAAGGTAAAAACAACATGTCATCATCATCATATATATTGGAAATAAAGTTTGGTGCATTTATTGTTCCAACGAAGGCTATTTAAGGAACAAGTTCTCAGTGATGAGGGGTGATAAAAAGATCTCCAACACTTGAAGTGGACTAACAACCAACCCGTAGAAGATTTAAAAGTGTGTATTATGGGATATGTAAGGAATGGGATGTACGTGAAACTAATAACTACCCACCTCTTATGTTTAACGTAAGAGATGAAGAAGAAGAGATAAAATCTTAGTGCAACTATTGATGTGAGAACAATGAATTTATTCATAAAAGAATGGAAATGGCTAAAGGGTGAGCAGAAGCAACATTAAACACTTAGGATCATGGATATAAGAACCCAACCTAGAAAAGACAATGAAACATCACAAATCATGAACAAACAAAATTTTACATGTTACCCTTTGAATGATAGCTAAGGCTACTATAATAGCTATAGAGAAGATGTGGCAAATGGAAAGATCATGATTAAAGGAGGAAGGAAAATACCTATTACAAATATGGAGAGATGGACCATTATATGAATGAGTACCAAGAGAAGAGAAATAAAATTTGTGATTTTTGTGGCAATCCCAATCATGATCTATTCACTTGTTCACGAGCTCAACAGTACTATAAGAATTCCAAACCTCATACAAAAATTAGAGAATTGTTAGGACTAATGCAATAATATAAGCTAAATTAATAATGAGGGTGTATAGGTTATACAATTATAAATGTTCTAGAAGATGTATGAAAGATTCATTAAATGAGGAAGAAAGGAGCCAATCATCACTCACAAAGGAAGAGAAATTAGGAAAAAGAATATTTGAAGAGAAGGGAAGAGTTGAAAAGAAAAGTCATCAGTAAATATGGAAATCAAAATAAAATTATGGTAATAACCAAAGGTGGGTTGACAACACAAAAGGAAATTCATTAACTATAGAGTCAAAAGAAGATGAAGATGAAGAGGATTGTTTTCCTCCTAAGTCAAAGCTTTGCCTATTAATTATATACTAGGAATTTTCTCATAGAGGAAAAGAAAAAGAGGATTATCACAAGGCTTGCTTTTTTTTAAGAGAGGCCCAACTATTGAAGGAATCAACCAACTTCATTATTGAGAAGAAAATCCTATGGAAAAACTTAAAAAATTCATAAAATCTTGGAATTAAAAAAAACATTAATTTAAATCCACAAGTAAGAAATATGGTGAAAAAATTTTAAAAAATGGAAGAAAACAATTATGATTGAATTGAGAGTTAACAAAAAATATTTTTAAAATGTATTAATTGGTCTTACTACAAATGTGATAATTCTACCTAAAAGTATCTAGGAAGAGCTAAGAATATTAGCATTGTATGATACACCATACAACATTGATCTAGCAAGAAATGGAAATAAGTATTGTTATCACCTAAGTATGCACCCCTGCTAAGTTGTAGAAACTTAGGTTACTAGTGAAACATTGGATCTCTTTCAGGTTTGTGGGCCACCTATGATGGATGAGAACCTCCAGAGAGGTTTGGTTCCCTTGGAACTATCACCTAAACTAACTTTTTTACTACTTCACTTGATGGAAAAAGGTGGAGAGATTTTCTTTAAATGAATATACTACTAAGGTGATGCACCAAAAATGTGTTTTTCTCAAACTTTGGACTGTTGTTTTGACATACAAAAAAATCAAATTTTTAGTTGTTTATGCACAACATAAGTTTTTGACATATTTGTGTACAAGTGTTTCATTGAAAGGTATGTGTTTCTTGTAGTTTAGAAGGAAGAAAGTTTGTTGTTCTTCACAACTAACACTTGTTTAAACTATAACACAACCAATAACCTACTCAAATATATCTTTTCTACTTGAAAATGATGGAAGTAAGACATTCATCTAATGATTTGTACATAAAAATTACAAAAAATGCCATCAATTACCTCTCACACACAACCAAGACAAAAAATTTGAAGGCCAAAATGCTCATTTTATTGATAGAAGATGCATTTACAGTAATACATAATCTGAAATCATGTCTCTCTTGCTTGATAATGTGTTACAAAGTGTTTATTTTCAGTCTGAAAACTGAAAATATGAGTTACAATGCACAATGAGAATAGAAAGAAACTTTTTCAAGTCTACAATGATTCTTCACAAGTGAAATAACTAAGAAAAAACTGAAATTAAACTCTCTTTTTGTCCACCCTACGCTGAAGGAAAAGTAGGACAACATCCAATGATAATTAAATGACCCCTATTGTTGACTCTCCCTTGAACTTGATCGCTTGAAACTACTTTTATCTCATGCTTTGAATGCTTGTAAACCTCTTGGTGGCATTGAAGAAAGGAGATATTTCCCTTTTCAATGTTATATGCTCCTAGATGCTTGGAAAGTGGTCAAAACTATTGCAACGATGTCTTCCCAGTCATTAAACTGCACCCTATATCTCTTCAACTACTGTTATATTCCTTCAACTGACCTCCAAATCACCTGAACTGCTTCAACTGCCCTATGCATGATAATAGGAAATGTTTTCACCTTTGACATAGTCAACATTACCTTAGAGGCATAGAAGATATTTTAGAGCCACCTCATCAACCTCTATGGGCTTCTCTTTATAACTTTTCATCTTCATGATAATCTGGTGACTGACCCTTAAATGTCATGACTTTCTTTGTCTAAGATTACTGCTCTCTTTTATAGTCATCGGATTGTCATTTTTCATAACCATTGCCTATGTGCATCAATAACAATGATGAAGTAACTTGTCTCTTGGTTTTTGTTCATTCTATATGAGCTCATTTGGCATCTTGTGTGGCTTACTATCTTAGTTTTAGGCTACTAAAGACTCCCTTCTTTTCCTTATTCACTGTCATAAGACACTTTCATGGCATTACTCAATAGACTGTCTTATTTTCACTCTTAAAAATTCAATTCAAAGGTAAATGTCCTCTTAATATAAGAGTTACATCACTTCCATTTCATCATGGTACCCATTTAGAAATGACTTACCTCCATTCATTATTTTGAACAACCTTGATCTACCTATAACCTCTTCCAAAAAATTAATTATCAACCATTGTGTGCATTGTGTTCACATTTCTCATGGCAGTCCTATGATATTTGATGCAATCTTCTCTTTGTTCATGAAAACCATTTTTCAAGACCTCTGTTAAATGTCATTTCAAATAGTTTGAACAAGCATTCTGAATTCTTTTACCACTGAAGATTTCCTTCTTCCTCTTTCAGACACATTTTTCTCATCGTTTTGTTGTTTCAAACCCTAAACAAACATGTTCAGATACCTCCTTTATTGATTGTTCTTTCAATAGGAAGACTATCCTCATTGGTTTTTATACTTCTCTATATCCCTTCTAAACCATTTCATTTTGCTTGGCATGGTCAATACCTTTGTCACTACTTCACTATGCAATGACCAATTCAAGGATTGTCAACAAATGACTACCACTGTGATTTCACTAATATGACCAAACTTAGATTTTCAATCCTCCATTTTGCATGCTAATCCACTATCACATTGTTTGACACAATAATATGTTCTTATGTGTACACTTTGTTTACCCTCACTTCAATTCATTGTTCACATTCATGGTATGACTACCTAATATTGCAAAAGTAGTAGTCCCTATTCAATTGAATAGTGTTTGGTTGTCTAAAGTGTCTGTAAGTAATATCACCATAAACCTTTCAAATGACTATTCAAAATCCATCTGACTATCAACATTCCTCATTCCTTTTATAGTGCTCACAACTCTTGTATAAATTATCATGCTCTCCTTCCACCTTTTGAAATGTTCAAGCGTTAATTCACTGTCCTCCTTAAGATCCATGTGATTGTGAGTGACTATCTTATGAGATCCTTCATCTTGCTTCACAAAACAGCATGATGATTGTCCTTTCTTCAAGGTCACTGCCTTTTCTTTTATCCATTTTTATCTACTATTTGGTTTCATGTCTTTAATTCATGCCTTTTTCTTTCTCATGGAAAAATTTTGTCCATCTTTTGATTATCATATTGCAGTGACTTTGTTTTCTATGATTGTAGCTTCCATTTTGTAAGATTATTATCTTTGAAGATATTTTATGGTTGAAAGGAAGGCACTTCTACTTGGATAGTGCTTCAAAACTACTCTTAGCATGATTATCATACTTTGGCCATCTCACTATCTTCAACTTGTCTTATACCACATAGCTTCTCCAATGGCATCTGAAAACACACATCAAGACCCATCAAAGATAGTCATGCCTTTTCCCATGCTTGCTACCGATAGCTTTGTCATGTATATCAAACTTTGCAAACCTTAGTTTGGGAAAAATATGAACTCCACCTTTCATTTCACTCCCCTGTTCATAAATGTAGTTGCCTCTACGATGATGGTATTGTCACTTATGCTCAGTATAATCACAAGTTTATAAGAGCTTTTCCAGATGCATTGTCATCCATTATATCAAATCCACCCTCTCATTTAAGCAAAGAATAGGTACTAAATTGCCTAATTTGAATACAGTATTATTGATCTTTTAAGTAATTGAAATGTTCTTGCCTTGGGGTATCCTCTATAGGAAAAAGACTCTTTTCATCTTTCTTAGGAAACTTTATAAACACCCTAGCATGGCTTTTAGTAGATTTGTATCAATACTTTTTCATACATAGACCTCCCTTCACTTGATTTCGAGGAAAAATGACTGTCATAAGTGACTTGTGAGAAGTAGCTAGATTCCTTTTCACAATCATCATGTAAACAAACTTTCATTTTTGGTGTATTCCATCTCCTTCTTTCACTGTAACATACTCATTCTCATTGACCACGGGACAATCCTTTTTGTGCATTTTACTACTATCTTTTAATCATGTTATCACTTCCTTAGGACTGCTATATTGCTTCTTTCATCCATTCTTCCATGGGTATTTAATCTTGAGCTATCTTGAATGAAATAGATAAAAATGCTTGATTTTGAGATCATCCATTAATGTAATATCTTCTCATTATACTTCTATACATATCTTATGTTGTCTCTTGTGCTAAACTATGTGAAGGTGACTACCCATGTTTAGATCACACCTTTTATGATTTTGAGGCTGTCATTATCATATGCTACATAGACATTTCCTAGGGTTTAATCTTCATGAAACCCTAAGGGTATTATGCTTCTCTCATAGCTCATAATTCTTGAGGTTTTTCTTGGCAACACAAGGGTCGATAACTGAGAGGGGGGGTGAATCAGTTGTCATATAATTTCAAACTTATTAATCTTATTAACCTTAATTCTCAGATCTTATTATTAATAGTGAAAGCATGAATCAACACCACATCAGAAACACACATAACACCAAGATTTTTTGCGTGGAAACCCTGTTAGGGGAAAAACCATGATGGAGGTTAATCCACAAGTTACACCATGTTTAAAGTATAAGAAAAATATAAGAGGAATGCACATGCATTCAAGCGCACTGCCTAGAGCTCACTGCTTAAAGGAAGACTCATCGTCTTACTAAAAATATTTAGATTAAACCCATCTGAAGAATTTGAATTGAGAAACTAGCATCTACTAATGCCTAAGTACAATTTTAGTTAAGCACATGAACACTTCTTCACTTTCTTTCACTCTTCTTCACACCCTGCTCTGCTTTCAAATGATCTAAACCTTTTTTACACATAGCACTCGCACACTTTGCATCACACTTGTCTCAAATGAGATAAACAATCGCTTATATATATCCGCAACAAGAAATTATATCGATTTATGTCGGCTTCAATAGAATAATAGAATGAATGCAAATTGTCGGCCCAAAACAATAAATATTATCAATGCGCATCAACCAAAGTGGGCCACAACATAGTAGATACCCAGAAAAATTTCCTCGAACATAAAACACCTTCAAATATTCTTCCTCAAAGATCCACAACACGCTTCAAATACTTTTTTAACCATGAACATGAAAAACATGAACACGCAAGAGAAAATCTCATATCACGAGAACAATAATCAATGTGGATGTGCAACATAGATAGAACATGATCTAGAAACATCCATGAACACTTCAGGAACATATGCAACAACTCAGATTACCAAAATCACATTGTCTTCTTCCATGAACACCACTTGCAGTAACAGAATAGCTGTCAAAACACAGAACCTTATAACTTCCTCAAATCTTCATGTGCACCTCTGAAACTTATGGAGTATAAAATAGATAGGCTTCAGAATAAACCCTTTAATCCATAACATCTAGTTATCAACATACTGAACTTTCTACCATACTGATCTTCACTGCTTCACAGACAACCTACTACATATTTATTACAATTTTCTCAATATCCTCGACATATACAGTCTTAAAGATATTTATGCTAATAGTGTTGACATCAATGACAACCACATATCAGCAACATAACCACAACATCCAAAAATCTCCCCCTTTGGTATTGATGGCAACACATGATGTGAAAAATATACCATCAACGCAACTAACTCTTCTTCCAACAATCTCCCCTTTACACATAGCTCTTCTCCCCCTTAGTTCACACTGTTCTTCTATAGTTTTTCACATTACTCTTCCCCCCCTTTGAAATCAATGGAAAAGGTACATAATCTCTGAACCACATATCCGAATCATCTGACTACTCCCCTGAGTAGTAGCCACCACAACATCAATCTGGATCAAGATATGACAATCAATGCATGGACTGATGCAACAACTATGCATCTTAGTTTTGATTAGGAGGGGTAATCAACCCTAACTTCTCTTTGAGATACTCAAAAGTATCTTTAGGCAAAGGCTTAGTAAAAAAAATTGCAATATGTTCCTTAGTAGGAACATACTCCAGTCTGACTTCCTTATCACTCACTTTGTCTATCAAAAAGTGGTACTTGATAGATATATGTTTGGTCTTTGAATGCAGCACCATATTCTTAGAAATTTTTATAGCACTTGAGTTATCATAGAATATGGTAGTAGGTTCATCATACACAACTCTGATATCTTTCAGCATCTGCTTCATCCACAATACTTGAGTATAATTGTTAGTAGCAACAATATATTCTGCCTCTACAATAGACAAGGAAACAACATTCTGCTTTTTGCTTAACCATGAAATCAGTTTCTTTCCCAAAAAAAATGCACCACCACTAGTACTTTTCTTGTCATTCACATCTCCTTCCCAATCAGCATCAATAAAGGCACTTAAAGTAAGATCATCATCTTTAGGATACCATAGGCCAAAATCAACTGTTCCCTTCAAGTATCTAAAAATTCTCTTCACAGTAGTCACATGAGATTCCTTAGAATTGGCTTGAAATCAAGCAACAGTGCAAACAACATTCATGATATTAGGTCTAGTTTGAGTCAAATGCAATAATCTACCAATCATTGATCTATATCTAGTGTGATTTTCCTTTGGAGAATCATCATCTTGTGTCAACTTACATCTGGTCACCATGGGTGTACCGACTGGTTTTGAATCTTCCATACCAAAATTCTTCAGCAGTTCTCTCACATACTTGGACTAAGATATAAAAATCCCTTCATCTACCTGAGTAATTTTAAATCCCAAAACAAATTTCAACTCTCCAATCATTGATATCTCAAACTCATTCTACATCTCATTAGCAAACTTCATGCACAAGCCATCGTATCCTCCAAAAGTGATATCATCAACAAAGACTTCCACAAAAAAATCTTTATCATCATCAATCTTGAAATATATATTACTATCATCAATACCTTTGTTAAATCCAAGCTTCATCAAGTACTTGTCCAATCTGGCATACCAAACTCTAGGGGATTGCTTGATTCCATACAATGCTTTCTTCAACCGAAAAACCATATCTCCCTTATCAGTCAATTGAAATCCATCAGGTTGTTCAATATACACCTCTTCTTCTAATTCACCATTTAGAAATGTTGACTTGACATCCATTTCATAAACTTTGTAGTTTTTTTAAGCAACATAAGCAAGAAACAATCTCACAGCTTCAATTCTAGCAACAAGAGAAAAGGTTTCTTCAAAGTCAATACCTTCCATCTGAGAGTATCCTTTGTTGAGAATTCATATCTCAATTTCTAGCTTTTATTCCCCCTTCATCCTTGCCTTGGAAAAAAACTGCCTTTCTCTCATTTACCGCGGCGGCTACGGTTTGCTTGGGCGCTGTCAGGCCTGGCGGTTACCGCGGTGGCCGCAGTAAAGCCGCCAGTGGCCTGGCTAGTGGTTACCACGGTGCCGTAGCCAGCCAAAGGACTGACCGTGGTGGCCACGGTAAGGCCATCTGTGGCTTGGCCTGGCAGTTACTGCAATACCGCGGTCTTCCTAAGGCCTGACCACGGTGGCCGCGGTAAGACCGCCAGCAGTCTGCCTGGCTGGTTACCGCGGTACCGCAGTGTGCCTTGGGGCCGGCCATGGTAGCACGGTAAAGAGAATGGTGAGCTCAGTAGGCTTACCGCCATACCGCAGGGGGAGCTCGGATGGACCAAGGTAGCGCGGTAAAGTTTGTGGAGAGCTCGGTGAGCTCAGCGACCAGTTTTGACCAAGTTGGACTCGGTGTCAAAGCTCGACCGTGAATGAGGTGTGGACATGTGGCTTAGTGTCGTGCGATTATTGGCTAAAGGCCAATGCAGTAATTGCAGCAAGTGCAGGTCAACTCAGGGTGGTGAAACAAAACCCAATTTGGGTAATGACAGTAATGGCCTGGGTGGCTCGATGTAAGAAAATGGACATGGGAAGATCATCAGTGCGATTTGATTAGGGATGATTGTACTTTGTGATCAACGGTTGTTTGATAGAATTGAATGCAATGTATGACTTATGTAAGTCAGGTATGAGATTGCAGAGGGAGTTTGAACTATATGTTGAATATGTGAGAACATTGTAATAGTGTGAGTTCGTGTGCACTGCTGTGAGCTAATCAGAGATGACTGTAAATTGTATGTAACTATTTGTTACTGTAATACAAAATAAGTCTGACTTTCTGTGGTGGGTTTTTTACCTATAAAGGTTTTCCCACGTATATCGTGTGTCAACTATGAATGCTCTCTTTGTGTGATAATTATTTTACTTGCATGTATTCACCTTAAGGAAGTTTTAGAAGCTATATATTGTTGTTCATGCTTTACTCCTTTATTTTATTAGTGTTAAGGGAATGTATTCCGCACTGTTGGGTCTCTAGATCCATGCCTGTTTTTCCCTTCAAGTGGTATCAAAGTTTGGCCAGTTGTGTTATCCTTGTAGGAAAGATTTTTTTTTGTGCTATTCAGTGGGAGTCTTGCATTGTTGAAACTTGCTTCTGTCTGAGATGGCGAGTACATCTGGTAGAATAGATATTGAAAAATTCAATGGCAGTAACTTTGAGTTATGGAAACTCAAGATAGAAGACTTGCTTGTGGATAGAGACCTCTGGATTACTGTCTCTGGAACTAAGCCACAAAGTACAATGCAAGAAGCTTGGGATCTTGCTGATAGAAAAGCAAGAGGTTTGATAAGACTGAGTCTTGCCGATTCTGTTCTCCTGAACGTTCATGAGGAGCAGTCTGTAGCTTCATTATGGAAGAAGCTTGGTGATATTTATCAAGGAAAGTCTCTGGTAAATAATTTATTCCTGAGGAAGAAGTTGTACTCCTTGAACATGGATGAAGGTGCATCTATTGCAAACCATCTGAACTCGTTTAATATGAGTGTCACTCAGTTGGCATTTGTAAGTGTAAAGATTGAGGAGGAGGATCGATGCATGCTCATGTTGTGTTCGTTACCTGACAGTTGGGATCATCTTGTGATGGCCATTGGAAGCACTACTGTTGCTTTCAAGATGGAAGATGTTGTTGCCTCATTGCTATCTGAAGAGATGTAGAAGAAGTCTTCAAAGATGGCCAAAGAGGCTCTTGTTGTTCGAGGTAGACCAAAGGAGAAAGGCAAGAAGAAGGACAAGAAGCCAAAATCCAAATTTGCAGGGAGATCAAAGTCTCTTGGTAAAAAATTCAAAGTGAGATGTTGGAACTGTGGGCAACCTAGTCATATCAAGAAGGACTGCAAAGAGAAGAAGAAAAAGACTGCTTCTGACAATGAATCTTCTCAAAGTGATGCAGAAGCCTTCATTATAGCAGCTTTGACAACTCAGGCATCAGATGATGTTTGGTTGGTTGATTTAGGTGCATCATTTCACATGATGTCCAATAGAGAATGGTTCTCTAAATATGAGAAATATGACGGTGGAAAGGTGTACTTGGCAAGTGATTCAACACTGGAGATTGTTGGCAGAGGGAGAGTCAGAATTCAGTTCCCTGACGGGAGAGTCAAAGGTATTGGTGGCGTACTTCACATACCAGGTCTGGCTCGAAATCTTCTCTCTGTCAGTAAGTTAAATGATTCTGGTGTAGAAGTTTCATTTTCGAGTAAGGGGTGTAAAATGGCTAGAGGTGCAATGGTGTTGGCTAAGAGTGTTCGTACTGACACTCTGTACAAGCTGGATGCACGTCCTGTTCTTTGTAACAGTGCCTCTGTAAAGTCATGTAATGCTACACCTATAGAGAAAGATGAAGACTCTTCTCTAGCTGCAAATGCTATGGAGGTAAAACTCCCAGCTGAGAAGACTATGTTGTGGCATCACAGACTTGGTCACATTGGTGAGAAAGGTTTAAAAACCTTGAAGAATAAAAATCTTGTAGAAGGGCTTGATGATTGTAACCTTGAGTTCGATTTTTGCGAATATTGTATTTATGGAAAACAACACCGTGTTTCTTTTTATTCTAGTCCTCACAAATCTTCTGGTATACTGGATTATGTTCATTCTGATGTGTTTGGTCCAGTTAATGTTCCTTCATTATCAAATTCTAGATATTATGTTTCTTTATTGATGACTATTCGAGAAAGGCATTTGTATACTTCATGAAAAGTAAATCAGAAGTGTTCAGTCGGTTTAAAGAATTTAAATCTTTGGTAGAAAATCAGACTGGAAGGAAAAATAAGTGTTTGAGGACAGACGATGGTGGTGAATTTTGTTCTACAGATTTTGAAAGGTATTGCACTGATCATGGTATTAAAAGGCACAAGACAACGCCTTATACTCCACAACAAAATGGAGTTGCTGAAAGGTTGAACAGGACTCTGATGGAAAAGGCAACGAGTATGTTGAGTGGTGCTGGTCTGGAACAGAAGTTCTGGGTTGAGGTTATGGTTACAGCATGTTATTTAATAAATAGATCTCCTTGTTTAGCTCTTGTTGGCAAGACACCTTTGGAAGCATGGTCTGGAAAGAAGCCCTCTCTGAGGCATGTTTGTGTGTTTGGCTGTGAGGCATGTGTTTATGTGCCAAATGAAAAGAGATCTAAATTGGATAACAAGGTTGTCAAATGTATTCTCATCAGCTATGGAGTTGGCGTGAAAGGATACAAGCTTTGGAATCCTGATACTGAGAAGGTTTTGTACAGCAGAAGCATGATATTTCATGAGCTAAAACCTTTAGTTAGTGATCAACAGCTTGGGACAAATCAGAGTGACAAGAAGAACAAGGATGCAATTTTGATTCCTCAAACTCCTGAAAGGGAAGAGCTGCATGGTGTTCCTGAGACTGAGGAGAAATCAAGCAGCTCTAGAAGTTCTGATGATGAAGATCAACCTCAGCCTGTAAGAAGATCTACACAAGAAAAAAGGCAACCTAATAGGTATGGTTTTTCTATGCTAGATTCAAACTATGTCTATGCTTTAATTACTAGCAATGATGAGCCTAGGACTGTAAAAGAAGCAATCAGCATGGCTGATTCTAAGTCTTGGTCGGAAGCCATAAATGGAGAAATGGATTCTTTGGAAAAGAATGATACCTAGAATTTGGTACCACTGCCTAAAGGGCGAAATCCTATTGGTTGTAAGTGGATATTCAAAAAGAAAACAGGTCTTGATGGCAGTGTTGAGAAGTATAACACTATACTAGTTGCAAAGGTTTTTTCTCAAATTGAGGGAATAGATTATGGAGAGATTTTTTCTCCTGTAGCAAAGCTGACATCCATCAGATTTCTATTGTCTTTAGTAGCTGTGTATGATTTTGAAATTGAGCAGATGGATGTGAAAACAACATTTCTCCATGGTGAGCTGGAAGAAGAAATTTACATGTCCCAGCCTGAGCATTATGTTGAAAGAGGTAAACAAAATATGGTTTACAAGTTAAATAAATCTCTCTATGGTTTAAAACAATCTCCTAGAATGTGGTACCAAAAATTTCACACATTTGTGTTGTCAATTGGGTTTGTGAGATCAAAATCTGATCATTGTATTTATTATAAATCTAAGAATGATCGTGTGCTTGTTATCACCCTATATGTGGATGATATGTTATTTATTGGAAATAGCAAGACTATGATTTCTGACCTTAAATCTCAGTTGTCTGCAAAGTTCGAGCTGAAAGATCTTGGTGCAGCTAGGTATATTCTTGGAATGGAGATTACTAGGGACAGAACAAGCAGAAAGCTTTGGCTCAGTCAGAGTAAGTATGTGAAGACAATTCTGGAGAGGTTTATCATGGATGACTGCAAGCAGCTTGTTGTTCCTATCATGCATGAAACTACGCTGTCAGTCGATGACTGTCCAAAGTCTGCTACTGAGATGGAGGACATGACTAGTGTGCCTTATGAAGTGCAGTTGGTAGTTTGATGTATGCTATGGTCTGTACAAGACCAGACATTTCCCAAGCAGTGGGAGTTCTAAGCCGATTTATGGCAAATCTGGGAAGATCACATTGGGATGATGTGGAGAGAGTTTTTAGGTATTTGAAGGGGACTTCAGATTATGCATTGTGTTACCATGACAGTATGGTTGCATCACAGAAATATCTCAGCATCCAAGGTTATGTTGATTCAGATTGCGCAGGGGACATAGACAGCAGGCGATCCACCAATGGATACACTTTCATGTTTAATGCTGGAGCTATCAATTGGATGAGCAAGCGACAAATTGTAGTTGCTTTATCCACGACAAAGGCAAAGTACATGGTTGCAACTCATGCCTGTAAGGAAGTTGTTTGGCTAAGGCGTTTGTGCTCATACATTGGATTTGATGCTGGGCAGGTTACAATCTACTGTGATAGTCAGAGTGCCATCTGTTTGGCAAGGAATCTGACCTTTCATGCCAGAACCAAGCACATTGATGTGTAGTATCACTTCGTGAGGGACATGGTTGAAGATGGTAGGGTTAGTCTGGAAAAGTTGGACACCTTGAAGAATGTTACAGATGCTTTGACAGATCCTGTGAGTACAAACAAGTTCAGATGGTGCTCAGAATCGATGGGCCTTGAAGCCTATGACAGACAGTGATTTTTCGTTGAAATGGGGTTACTGGAAATGTTTGCCAAGTGGGAGCTTGTTGAGAATTCATGTCTCAATTTCCAAATTTTATGCCCCCTTCTTCCTTGCCTTGGTGAAAAATCTATCTTTCTCTTGTTTACCGTTGTACCGCGACGGCTACGATTTTCTTGGGCATTGTCAGGCCTGGCAGTTACCGCAGTGGCCATGGTAAAGCCACCAGCAGCCTGGCTGGCGATTACCGCGGTACCGCGGCCAACCAAAGGGTTGACCAAGATGGCCGCGGTAAGGTCGCCTGTGGCTTGGCCTAGCGGTTACCGCAGTACCGCGATCTACCTAAGGCCTGACCGCGGTGGTCGCGGTAAGACTGCTAGCAGCTTGGCTGGTGGTTACCGCAGTACCACGGCCAGCCAAAGGGCTGACCGCAGTGGCCATGGTAAGACCACCAGCGGTCTGCCTGGCCAGTTACCGCGGTACCGCAGTGTGCCTTGGGGCCAGCCGCGGTAGCGCAGTAAAGAGAATGGTGAACTCGGTAGGCTTACCGCCATACCGCAGGGGGAGCTCGGATGGACTGCAGTAGCACGGTAAAGTCTGTGGAGAGCTCGGTGAGCTCGGCGACCAGTTTTGACCGAGTTGGACTCAATGTCAAAGCTCGACCGTGAATGAGGTGTGGACACGTGGCCCAGTGTTGTGTGATTATTGGCTAAAGGCCTATGCAGTAATTGCAGCAAGTGCAGGTCAACTCAGGGTGGTGAACCAAAACCCGATTTGGGTAATGACAGTAATGGCCTGGGTGGCTCGATGCAAGAAAATGGACATGGGCAGATCATCAGTGTGATTTGATCAGGGATGATTGTACTTTGTGATCGGCGGTTGTCTGACAGAATTGAATGCAATGTATGACTTATGTAAGTCGAGTATGAGATTGCAGAGGGAGTTCGAACTGTATGTTGAATATGTGAGAACATTGTAATATTGTGAATTCGTGTGCACTGCTGTGAGCTGATCAGAGATGACTGTAAATTGTATGTAACTGTTTGTTACTATAATACAAAATAATTCTGACTTTGTGTGGTGGGTTTTTTACCTGTAAAGGTTTTCCCACGTATATCGTGTGTCAACTGTGAATGCTCTCTTTGTGTGATAATTATTTTACTTGCATGTATTCATCTTAAAGAAGTTTTAGAAGCTATAGATTGTTGTTTATGTTTTACTCCTCTATTGTATTAGTGTTAAGGGAATGTATTCCACACTATTGGGTCTCTAGATCCATGCCTATTTTTCCCTTCATCTTTTACATACCAGTCTTACATTGTTTCTGATAACTTCACCTTGTTCATTCAGTTTGTTTCTGAAGCCCCATTTAGTTTCAGTTACATTTTTGTCTTTAGGTCTAGGAACAAGAATCCATGTATTATTCTTCTCAATTTTTTGTATTTATTCTTTCATAACTTCAATCCAATGTTCACCTTTGCATGCTTCATTGACATTGCTTGGCTCAACCTTTGAAATTAAGCAATATTCTTCTGCAATTCTTCTCCTAGACTGGACACCTTTCTTCTTATCTCCTATAATCTAATTTTTTGAATGATTCAATCTCGCATACCTTCGAGTCTTAGAGTGTTATTTAATTTTAGGCTTTTGAGGTCTCTCTTATGTACTTTCACTAGTCTCTGCTTCTTCTTGTTCTTCTTTTTTCACTGGAACGATATGAACTTGATTTGAAGTCTGACTCTTGTTTGTACTACCATTCTGATCATCAGAATTGTATCTGCAGGTTCTGGAGGGTCTAGCAATGTATTCATCAACCTTAACATTTTCACTTTCAACAATTTTCTCCAGTCTCTTGTTCTAGCACCAGTAGGCCTTGCTCTTAGTAGAGTAACAAAGAAAGATTCCTTCATGAATTCTAGCATCAAACTTTCCTAGATCTTCATCTCTCCTAATATAGTATTTTCTCCCAAAGATTTTGAAATATCTAATAATAGGCTTATAAACAAACCATAGCTCAAAAGGATTCTTACCAATATTACCTTTGATTTGTACCCGATCAAGGATATAAACAACAATACTCACAACTTCTCTCCAATGGATATGAGGGACATTTCCTTCCAACATCATAGTTCTAGTAGCATCTTGAACTATTATGTTTCTTCTTTCCACAACTCCATTATGTTGAGGGGTCCATGGTGCAGATAATTATCTCCTTATCCCATGCTCTTCACCTAAAGAATTAAACTCACCGAAAGTAAATTCACCACCTCTATCTAATCTAAGACACTTAATCTTCAAACCTGTCTCTATCTCAACCATAGCCTTCAATATTTTGAACTTTTCTAGAGCTTCAGATTTCTCCCTTAAGAAAGTAACCCACATCATCCTAGAGTAATCATCAATAAGCAACATGAAGTACCCGTAACCTTGTAGACTTTTGATTCTATCAAGACCACACAAGTCAGTATGCACAAGGTCCAACAATTCATTTGAACAATGTTGTTTGCTATGAAATGAAATTCTAGTTTGTTTTTCCAACTGACATTCCTTGTATATGGTATTAGTAGGCGTCACCAATTTAGGAAGATCTCTCACTGCTTGTGATGAACTTATCTTGATAATATTATCAAATTTTACATGACACATTCTTCTATGCCACAACCAACTTTCATCAACTTGAGCAATCAGACAACTTTTACTACTAGCATTCAGATAAAAGATGTTACCTTTTGTTTTTGTACCTGAAGCAATCACATTTCCAGAACTTCCCAATATGCTACACTTTCCATATTTGAATTAAAGATTGTATCCCTTTTCAACCATCTTTTCAACACTCGGAATATTATGCTTCAAACCTTCAACATAAAGAACATCACCAGTATTATGCTTACCATCAAAAGAAATACATCCTCTACAACGGATTATACCACCATTATTATCACCAAATCTTACAACACCACCATCATACTTCTCTAGGCTTACAAATTTTATTTTATCACATGTCATGTGAAGTGAACATCCACTGTCAATTACCCATTCATCTTTTTCTTCAACTCGAGCAGCTAGAGATTTCTCCTCATTTGTACAACTAGCAAATTCAGTAGACACAGAATTATTTTCTTTGATAGCAATGAACACAAACTCATCTTCACTTGCATTCCCTTTGTCAGATTCATAATCTATCACACCTTCATTAGTAGCATAGTAACACTTATTTTGAAATTTAGGCTTGTAAGGTCTTGGCTTAGGAACTCTTTCTAGACACCTTGATGCAAAATGACCTATCTTGTTGTAAGAAAAATTTTTAATATAAACTTTCCTTTATACTTACCTTCTCCTTTGGCTTCCCTTTTGACAATAAGTGCTTCAATCTCATTCAGTTCTTTTTCTTCCTCTTCAATCTGTCGCATTTCTTCCTTATATCTGAATACCTTTCTAGAAGAACTTTCACCTGGATCATATCTCTTCTTGTCTCTCCCGAAAGTAGTAGCTTTGAATGAAAATTTTGTCTTAGGAAGGCCATCACCGAATTCACTCAACTCAAAAGCAGTAATTACCAACCAAAATATCTCTAGTTGTATTTGTCACAATTCAGAGCTCTTCAATGCCTACAAATTTAATTTTGTATGCATCAGGCAAAGATCTAAGCACTTTAGTAACAATCTCTTGTTCATCCACCTATCCACCAGCACATATGAGACCACACTCAAGTTCATTCACTCTTTGCATGTAAGTAACAATATTCTCATCATTTCCCATCTTCAACAGTTCATATTTTCCTTTCAGACATTGTAGCTTGGCCATCTTCACATTAGCATCACCTTCATATAAAGTTTCCAACTTTTTCCAGATCTCATAAGCAATTTTTAGATCCATAACATTTGTCATCTCAGTATCATTCAAAGCACTCAACAATGCTTCCTTAGCCCTGATGTTATATTCAACATCCCTAATCTCAGCATTAGTAGTAGGACCATTTGGAGGGATAACATACCTATTGCATGTAATGTGCCAGTAGGATTCACCAATACATCTCATATGACACTCCATTCGAGTCTTCCATAGAGAATAGTTTGTTCCATCAAATCTTGGACTATCCTTCTTGTATGTCACCATCCCAGATCACCTCAAGTTGTTAAACTTCTTCCAAGGAACCTGCTCTGATACCAATTATTGGCAACACAAGGGAAAACAACTGAGAGGGGGGGTGAATCAGTTGTCACAAAATTTCAAACTTATTAATCTTATTAACCTTAATTCTCTAATTTGATTATTAACAGTGAAAGCATGAATCAACACCATATCAAAAACACACATAACACCAATATTTTTTGCATACTAACCCTATTAGGGGGAAAACCATGGTGGAGGTTAATCCACAAGCTATACCCTGTTAAAAGTATAAGAAAAATATAAGAGGAATGCACATGCATTCAGGCATACTACCTAGAGCTCACTACTCAAAGGAAGACTCACTATCTTACTGAAAATATTCATATTAAAACCATCTGAAGAATTTGAACTAAGAAAGTAGCATCTACTAATGCCTGAGTATAGTTTCGATTAAGCACATGAACACTTCTTCACTTTCTTTCACTCTTCTTCACACTCTGCTCTGCTTTTGAATGATCTGAACCTTTTTTACACATAGAACTTGCACACTTCACATCACACTTGTCTCAAATGAGATAAACAATCACTTATATATATCTGCAACAAGAAATTACATTGCTTTATGTCAACTTCAATAGAATAATAGAATGAATGCAAGTTGTCAGCCCAAAACGATAAATATTATCAATGTGCATCAACCAAAGTTGGCCACAACATAGTAGAGACCCAAAAATATGTCCTCAAACATAAAACACCTTCAAATATTCTTCCTCAAAGATCCACAACATGCTTCAAACACCTTGTCAGCCATGAACATGAAAAACATGAACACGCAAGAGAAAATCTCAGATCATGAGCACAATGATCAATGCGGACATGCAACATAGATAGAACATGATCTAGAAATTTCCTCAAACACTTCAAGAACATACGCAATAACTCAAATTGCCAGAATCACATTGTCTTCTTCCATGAACACCACTTGCAGTAACAAAATAGTTGTCAGAACACATAACCTTATAACTTTCTCAAATCTTCATGCGCACCTCTGAAACTTACGAAGTAGAAACTAGATAGGCTTGAGAAAAAACCCTTTAATCCACAACATCTAATTATCAACATACTAAACTTTCTACTGTATTGATATTCATTGCTTCACAGACAACCTGTAACATATTTATTACAATTTTCTCAATATCATCAACATATATAGTCTTAAAGAAATTTATGATAATAGTGTTGACATCAATGACAGCCACATATCAGCAACATAAAAACATCCAACATTTTTGACCAAAATTTTGCCAAACTTTCTCCTCATTCATACTGCACAATCTGCTAACTCCTTAGAGATTTCCCCTATGAATCATAACATTGGCATTTCCTCAACACTTAACAATCACCAAGGCCACTAGAACATCTAATAAGGGAAGAGAAAAATTACACCCCTTAAAAAACTTACCATAACTTTGATATTTGTAACCCTATCGCAAATGACTTGCACCAAGAATGGCTACCACTAGGTGTATTTTCAAAAGAGAGCTTATCGTTGTGCTTTATACGTGCACCCATTACCACTAAGGTGATGAACACCCTACCTCCATTTGATCATCACATGACTGTGCTACATTTTTTTCTTGGTTATACTTATGCATGTCTTTTCATGATAGGCCTTAAACCATCTCAATGTGATAACATTTGTAGACGTTTATTTGAAAGAAAGGTCAATGTCTCCATACTGATTTACACAGTCACTACCCTTTTTCGAGATTTGTAACTTTGATCAAAAATTTATCTCAAAAATGGTTTTACCATTGTAACTCCTTTAGGCCTATGAAAAACCTATACATTTACTACAAAATAGAAAACTCCTGTAGGTGTCTATCTTATTATACCATTTAGCATACCTATGCATTGCTTAAAACATGGCACTCCCTATAACAAAACAATACTTAGGTGAGACTCAAAAAACCTAATGAAGGCACCTATAGTAGAATTTGAGATCTCAGACAAACACTAGAAGCATTACTCATCATTTGACATTAATATGGGGGGTTTATGGAGCGGCAACTTCAAAAAACATAGGCATAAAAAGGTAAGAGAAAAAAAATGTTCTAGATAGAGAAAAGGAATGATATTCTTTAGGAATGCAAGAATTTTATGGAGGAGAAACAAAAGACCTAGCTTGAGCCTCTCTCCCCACGTTCCTATCTATGATCTTTATTAAGTTTTACAACATGCCCATGAACTGCACTGGGTCTTTGCAATGTGGTGAAAACTCCTCATGGACTACTTCAATGTGGGAAAAAGGAAATTCTTCTTGCCTGAGACTACTACTTAAACATGCCAAGAAACCCTAGAGTTTCTCTCTTGCAACATGGTAGTATTAACACTTTCAAAACAATAAACTTACTTTTCCTTTCTTTCTCTTCAACACTACTTGGTGCTCAATGACTTGGTCCAAGATTTGATTTTCTTTCTTTTCTCTTTTATGCTTAAAACCTTTATTTCCTAGTTCTTTCCAAATGTGTTATTCCCTTCCTTCTTAAAAGAAAATTCCATCTTTTCTATTAACATTTTAAAGTTCATCCTCATTTAAATTTTATATTATGATTCATGACAAATCTTAACGATGACCTTAAGAGAAAAAAAATGCAACAAGTACAATTGGGACATGCAGAAATATAGAGGTCAATTTCCTAGGAAATAGAAAGAAAATTAATTTTGAGGTAATTGAAATGAAAGAACCATTTAATACATTCAATAGCTTGTTGAACCTAGAATTGATTTTTAGCTATAATGGTACAATTGATACACAGAGGGAGGAGATGCCATTCTTTGATAAAGAAAGATATAAAAATGTATATCCTTCTTTACATCAATATGAGTGTTGCATATGTTGAGGAGGAAGTGAAAGAATAAAATGGGTGAAGAAGAAGATAATAGAGAATTATAATCATTGAGAAAAATATCTAATAAAGAAGATGAAGAAGACTCAAACTCAGAAGGGGAGATCATCATTGATAATAGAAACTAAAATAAATAGAAAAGGAGCAACAAAATCACGGCTATGGAGTGATCCAAAAAGAAAGTCAAGAAAGGTATTATGAGTCAAGAAGGTTTGTGTTTTAATAAAACTTGAGAAAAGGACCATCAAAAGAACTCCAAAATGAAGATAACCCAACTGTAGATCAAAACTAGGAGAGCATTTGATATAAGGATTCAAGAAATATTAATAGAAGACATAATAAAAATGTCTCTATTATACATGGATGATAGAGAGCACTATAGAGATAGAAAACCTATTGAAAATGAAGAAAAGAAACTACATAAGGAAAGGGCATATGGAAAATGACAAAGATGGTGAATAAGGAAGATGGGGTACCACAAAGTGGTTTTTTTAAAGTAAATGAACACAAGGAAATAAGGTGCTCCACCTCTTAGGAGATGGAACACAAGCAAGGGGACCTATTTCACTCTAGTTCACTAAAGGAAACCAAGATCCCTTAACCAATTGAATTGATTGAGGAATGTACTAGTGTTAGGATGGTTTCCTTAGGTGTGATTAAAGAAAGGGTTCACCACTAAGAAAATGCTTAGAAAGAGAGGAATGAAGGTAATATGTAAATCTAACTATATGATCTAGAAAGTGGAATGTGAAAGCATGTAATCAGATTGATAATCAAAATAAAATAGAGAAGTACTTGGGCAAATGAAGATGATTGAGAAAGGCTTGAAAACCCTAAAATTTGTTGCTTTTAAGGTGTACTGGGACTCATACGCCAGATTGGGTGATTTAGACCCAATATAGGGTTTCTGGGCAGGATCTAGAATCTCTCAATGACTATTTTGGATTGGAAAAAGATTGGAAAAAAGGTATTACTAGGACTCATACACTCAGACTATTGCAAAGTGTCATGTTTCTTCACAAAGTGCCCCAAGAGCAGAATCTTGAATTGAAATTTTGTGAACCTCTAAAGATGGATCAAATAAGAACTTTCCCACTAGTTTCATGTAAATAAGTTGGGTATCTTGCTCTAGATCTAAGTTTCCATGAGCCTTGACAAAATTTTATGACAACTTTTGCAACTTTGTCATTTTGGTACTTTTGAAGGCTTCAAATCCACTTTTTCTTCAACCTATAAACCTGCAATCACACAAAGAGAAAAAAAGTGTTGTTTTGTTAGGGAATGGGGGTTTGCCTTGGTCAGACCCCATTTTGTTAATCAAACCTTGATGAGAAATAAAACATGAAACAAGATGAAACAATAGAACCTTGTTTGAAACCTTGTAGATTTGAAAACAAGCATAAAGTGGCCTCAATGGATGTAGATCTTTATCATGATTCTTGATGAAAGATAATGCCTTTGAATACTTGGATTTATCTTGAACAATACATCACAATATTAGCTCAAAACCACATGCATGATGCATCAAGCCTTTGACATGATAATAGACCTTGAATGCTACAAAAATCTTCTAAAAATCTACCCTTGAATGCCTTCTTGAATTCTCTAGAATACTCTATGATACTCTTATGAAGTCTTAGGATGCTTGAATCAAAATTTCTAGGTGAAATAATGACTTGAAACCTTGATTATATAGGAACTCCATCTAATTTACCATTTATTAGATCCCAAATTCTGACATTCATAAAATTTGAATTACAAAACCTTGATTTCTCACTCAAAACCCTAAAAAGGGGCCAAATGGGACTCATACACCCAAGGTTGCATATGGGTCCCACCTAGGGGACTCATATGCCCAGGGTGGCATATGTGTCCCACCTAGGGGACTCATATGCCCAAGGTGGCATATGAGTCCCACCCTAGCTTTTTAGGGTGAGAAAATGTCGAGGGGTTAGAAAATTGAATGCATTTATTGAATATATTGATATTTTATTTGAAATAAGCCTCGAGATGCATAATAACAAGCCCTAAGGGACTATTAATGATGATTTAAAGGTTTTGGATACAAAAGGGCCCAAAACTTAGTGTGAAGATGTAAATAAATACATTTTACAACACTAAATTAAGGAGAAAATAGGTCTATTTAGTTTAAAAGGGCCCTAAACTTAATGTGAATGTGTGAAACACATTACAACACTAAATCAAGGAAACATTAGGCTCAGTTTTATATTAATCACTCCCAAATTAAGTGTGAAAAAGGGATACTTTTTCCTACACTACATTTAGCCCCAACTTTAGTGAGAGGAGGAACGTGTTGCAAACTCACACTAAAGTATACATTCAAGAGGGGTCCAAGTGTACCGATGTGGATGGTATAGAATGACAAAGATCAAGGGGGTGTTCAATTCCATAGGATACAAGATCCTACATCAAACCAACATAAGCATAAAGGGACACACACAAGGTGCATGATATGTAGCATCAAGATACACAAATATGCAACGTCAATGACTAAAAGAAAGAAAAATAAAAATAAAAAACAAAAATAAAAAGAGGTCAATCAAGCCTCGACTATTTGTCCAACGTGATGTGGATCAATCCTTAGTTGTTTGTACAAAACACATGCTCACTCTGAGGCAATGGAACTTCAGGTTATCTAATGGGTGAGTATCCAAAAAGGGTGGATCAAGCCTCGACTGTTTGTCCAACGTGATGTGGATCAGATCTAAGTTTCTCAAGTACAAAAAATTTTACAAGTGGAATGCAATGTCCACTATGCAAACCAAACACACGCTCACAAGGGTTAGTGGAACCTCAGGTTTTCCACTAGGTGAGCCCCCAGCAAGATGCATAAACACGCAACCGATATGCGCTCACACAGACAAGCAAGTGGCTATGGGAAATTTGTGCCTAAGCTTGGCTCCCATACACCAACCATACCAAAGCTATACCTCCTAGTAACTTTGATAAAGCGCCACACAACACAAACAACAAGATTCATTAGGTAAGCAAAAATTCATATGCTTGACACTAATGAATAAACAAGATGGATCCACAGGCAAGCAAAGTGTGTTATGCAAGGTGGCCATATAACAGATATTGTAAATGTAAAAGTGTAAGGTATGTTCAAAGGAGTTTTTCTTAGTTCATGTACGGTCTTAAATTAGGGAACATTGTGCCTAATGTATCCAAGAGAGGACCAATCGAAGAATAGAAGATTCACAACTTAGGGGATGCATTGTGTTGCATCAAGCCACTAAGAGGAATATAATATGCTAATAGAGATCACGCTCTTGAGGAACATCACATCCAATTTCACCACAAAGTGAAAGACGTATCATATGAAGAAATAAAAATCGCACAATGAAACATGAATGTTGATGTATGCCCCCACTTTAAAGCGGTTGCTAACACCATTGTTGTGAGAAATTTCTTTAAAGTAGAAGAAGACATGAGAGGTTATTCAGAAATCTCTATACCAAGTCATATGTTCTTGAATGAAACTACATCATGGATAATGGGTTGCCTAAAAAATGCAATACTAAATATAATTTTGTACATCACATGTGAGCCAACTTAAGGCATGTTGTACACATCCCAAGATTTCTCTTATATATACATGGAAGGTGGTCAACTAGCCAAAAGAAACAATGACAACTTTCATACAAGGAAAAGGATACCTAACCCCTTGCCCTCACTTTGTGCAAGACAAGGGTGAGCTGAGGTGATTGATGAGAAACATGAAAATTAGTGTCAATTAGAGGAACTAGGTGCCTCAACACAAGGAAGAGCACCACAATCCTTAAGATGTTGAATTCAATTACTCAAAGCCTTACATTCATTAGTAGAATGACCATGAACTCTATGATATGCACAAAATGAACTCTTGTATTAAAATTTCTTTCATATTCTTGGAGGGAGAGATGTCAAACGATCTTGGAGGAGTCTTGACAAGATACCCTCTTGATCAATTGTTTCTTTATTTTGTGACAAAGATATTTCTTGCTTAGTACAAGGTGTCATACTTACACAAGACTCTTTAGATTGCAAGATTTTATACTCTCCTTGATAGGAGGGTGTGAAATCTAATGAACTCCAATCGTTACTAAGACATTTCCTAGGAGTGCTTTGTGTGATGACGTTAATGTTAAGTGAAGACTTCTTTGTTTCTTTCATTTCTTTCAAAGGATAATAATCAATACCACTAGTGTCTATCAGTTCAAGATGCACTAATGTTAAAGTTGGCTTAGAAAAATATTTTGTAAGAGTGTTAATATTGAGTGAAGGCTTGTTTGTTTCTTTTGAGGGACAATAACCAAGACCACTAGTATTTTCTTGCGTGTTAGGATCTATAGGGACATGGATACCTTGTTCTCTAACACCACATCCTTTTCCACTATGACCAAGTTGTTTTATAAGCTCATAACCTTTTCCATAAAGGTTCTTCATTTATTTTTGATTTGATAGTTGTTCATAGTCAAGTTCATCATAGTTTGTTGTGTATGTTGTATTTTGTTCTAAAGTGGTTGAGGTGGATGTTTTTGAAGGTTCTTCTGAATTTTGTGTTGACATTAATGTTTTTTTATTTTCCTTTTTTAGAATATTTTGTTACGATCTCGTATTCTCTTATGAATGTAGGTGTGAAATCCAATGATCCCAAATCATCTAGTGATAACATTGTGAAGGGTTTAGGACACCTATCTTTTTGTTCTTCTTGCATGAGTTCTACTTGTGTATTTGGTGTCAATATTTTCAAAGGATTCTCTTTATTTTTCTCAATGTTCAAACAATTGTTTGATTCAAGGTCGACATTGATTGTATACACTTTGTTGTTGTAGACATACTTTATTTTACAATGAAGGGTTGAAGGCACTGCTTGCATCTCATGAATCCATGGTCTTTATAAAAGAAGATTATATGAAAGTTAGTGAGGCATAAAATGTATAGGAGTTTGTAACGTGGCCTTTCCAACTATAATAGGCAAAGTGCTCACATCGAATGATTGCTTTCTTACATTTTCAAACCCTCAAATCAATAAGGAATCAGGTTCAATTATTAATTTATCCATGCCAAGTCTATCCAAAAGGGTTACACTTGTAGACACTTAAAAATTTCCTAAATGATATTACACACTAACATCTCATATATTAATAGTGTTTCATCCCGAATTTCATCTTCTCTTCACTTATTTGATTAAATTAACCTAGTTATTTAATTAAATACATAATTTTCATCTATTAATCTCATTAATCTAATTAGGTTAATTCCTATCCCTTTCATGCTAACCTTTCATCTTGTTAAATTGGATAAATCAAAATACTTAATTTTAACACCCTAAGTCCTCTCATTTAAATTAAATAATCTTAATTATTTAATTAAATGTTGTTTTGATCCCTTTTCATTCAATAAGTTAATTATTTAATGGATATCCTAAATTCCTCTAATTTGCATAATTGAAACTATGTTTTAATTATCAAATTACTAATTAATTCTAACCCTCCCACTTACAAGGAAATATTCCTCTTTTGCACATTCCTCCAAAAGGGAATATTCTCATGAAATATTCCTTCTTGTGCACTCATTCAAATTTCTTCAACTTGCACATTCAAATTTAGTTTTAAATTAACTAAATTGTTAATTCCCTCCATCCACTTGCATATGGAATATTCCAAAATAATATTCTCCTATTTTCCTCCAAAAAAGGCAATGATTATTCCAAACAAACTTTGTAACAAACTTTCAAAGTTGTTACAAAGTGTTTTTGTTTGAATCATTCTTAACCCTTGATCTTTCCTTGATCCATGTGATCTTTGATTCTCATCCATTGATGAGAATCTTTGATCCATGTGCTCACCCTTCATTCAATTTTTACCATCGATTGATCAAATCGATCTGAGCCCTTGATTTTTCATTTTCTTTCCTATAAATAGAACACTATTTGGGGAGAAATGGATCCATATTTTGATAGCAAAGTCATGTTGTTGAAACTCACACACATTTGCATACTCCAATTGCTATCACTATCTTTGAGGGCAATTGGACTTTATCACATCCATTTGAGAGAATTTGCTTCAACATCATCCAAGCTTATTTCAACAAAATGGGATTGGTAAAGGGTTGAATTACACATTCGATGCAGCACCAATCCCCTAATGGGATGAGGTTTGCTGAGTTTAACTAGGATTCTTTGTGCAATTTGAGCTTTATTTCAAGTTTTAATGGCTTCCTAGTTCAACTTTGCAAGAATTTCATTGAGAATGTAACTTGATTTAGCTAATTATATTCTTTTAAATTGCTTATTACAATCATATTTAGCTTATTTAAGATTTACATCCACAAAATGGCGCTAGAAAGAGGGAAAAATTTAATGTTTTGAGTGTTTTTGGAGGAATTTTGTAGGTTACATCCAAAATTTTGCTTGAAACCCGCCACTTTTTTTAATCACAAAAAATTGAGCATATTAAAGCTTGAAAAATGACTTTCTAGGTTTTTAAGTTCTCGTTCTTCCCTTTCCGTAGCTTTTTATGGCACTCAATCTCATCAAGAATTGTTAAAGATTGAAATTTTAATTTTGGTGTGTTTTTTTAAAAATCATGGGTTTAATCTCTTAAATGCATGATTTTATTTCATTTCTAATAAATTCTACATGATTAATCTGGCAAAAAGGTTGTTGGGTTTTGAAGATCTCATATTTAGCTTTCGAGAACACTTTATGATTTAAAAATTGATCAAGATTTGAGAAAAAAGTTGTTTTCACATGTTGTTGTTATAATCAGATCCATCATTAATTTTGTTATGTTTTTTTTTAAATTTTGGGTTTAATCTCTTAAATGCATGATTTTCTTTTATTTCTAATAAATTCTATATGATTAATCTTGCAGAAAGGTTGTTGTGTTTTGAAGGTCTCATGTTTAGCTTTCCAAAACACTTTACGATTTCAAAATTGATCAAGATTTGAGAAATTTGTCGTAATCTCAAGTTGTTATAATCTAACTTTCTAAAATTGTTTCTCAACACTTAGTGAAAGGATAAAATGAATTAGCTTTCAAATTTAGATTAAATGGAACCAAACAACCTCATATTTTCTTTGAAAGGATAAAATTTAACAATACAAACTTATTCTTCAATTTGGTGCTTAAAACAAACTCATTATGCTTGTCAAGGTTAAAATGAATGTGTGGTTGATTTGCTTGTGTGTACTTGTTGTGTGTATACTCTCCTCTTGCCCTTCGTATGATCTTGGGTGAAGAGAAACACACAAGTATAATTTTATTCTTGGAAGCATCTATCCTCTCCCCTTGTGCCTTTTGGCAATCTTGGGTGACAAAAATCTTTTTAAGCTTCACAATTTGTGTTACCTTTAGAGGGCTTGCCTCCCAACTTATGATATGGAACAACCCAAGCGGTTCTTTCATTTCAATCTACTATATAAATAATTGGTGAGATGAAAATTAATAACCAGCTGGTGCAGATGTCCTATACTGACAAATGTCTCCCTTAGTATCTGTGTGATATGCCAAAACCCTTAGATATTTCTAAGGGATAGAGGGCCTCTTAATTAAGAAAATCATTGGATGTATAGGCACCAATTTATCTCAAAAGTCTTAATTACGAACCTTTGTTAATAGTGGCTCACCATTACCTTTGAAGCGTGTTTTAAAGTAGTGCATTGGAATAGCACCATTCCAAGAAGTTACTTACCATGTCTAATTTTTGGTTGAGGCAATAAAGCAAATAGGGAAGGCACTCTTTTTCTTGGCATGTCAAGACGTTACATTTCCTTAACATTGTCTATTTGTCCATTCCATCTTCTTGGATTAATCATCTCTTAGGGTATAATGGTAAGCCTACTAAGAAACGCTCACCTACGTAGGGTTGTAATTACTTGAGATTCAGTTTACCACATTGCTTGGTTCCAAAAAATTGAAACAAATATTGAACAAATCATCAAATTTCAAACCCTTTGGTTTAAGCATGGATACTCTTTGAAAATTCTTGATATTGATGCTTTTCCTAAGGATTTTATCTTGAGATACTTCTAAGTATGTTGGCTTATATCTAAATCCATACTTTCCAAAGTTAATATAGGTAACTATGCCCCTAACTTTATGATTTTTACATAATGGACTTTGTGAAGTGAAGGATGTTTTTGGCATAGACATTTTAGTTTGAAATTTAAGCAAGACATTGTATGTGGTAAAAATAACTTCATTAATCCAAGACTAAATCAAATGAACACCCCACATTATTGTATGTTCAAAACTTTGACACCCCAAAACAAGCAAATTGAGAAAAGGAAAATATTGCACATCATTGAGTCCAAGTTTTATTGCCAAAATCATTGAGTTTTATTATTGGGTTCTATTTACCAAAATCATTGAGTCCTTAGGGTTTTGTCACCTTAGAGGTATAGCATGTTTCTCACTATCTTGGTCTTGCCAAATCAAACAAAGTTTCACTCTAGGTTAACATTATTGGGTCAAAACATTTCATTCACCTTAATCATATTTAAATTCCATCTCACCGACAACTTTGGAAAACTTTTAGACACATCAACACTTTGGACTTAGACAATCATCAAACCAATCCTCTAACTTAGCTACTTTGTATGTGAAATGAATCCTTTTCTATGGATCTAGTTAAGTTAGTTATCACATTTGTGGACTATTTTATCTTGAAGGTCACAAGTCTACCTTAAATATTTACAAGTTCATTGTCATATTTATCCATGATATCAAAAACATCAAATCTCTTTTTCTAAAAGTGTTGTCTGAGATTTTATAAAGTTCATCCCCCATATCATTCACCCCTTTTTATCACTCGCTTACACCATTGGTCCAAAACAACTTAGAGGTTCACTTTTGAAACAAGGTCAAAACACAAGAAAAACATGGAATATAAACTTGATTCATACATCATGAGTGATCTAAATCAACCAAACTATCAAAACCTTACAATACCAATTGATTATCAAAAATCGCATTTATACAATTCACACATGGTATTATTATATCATTAAAACCTCAATGCTACAAAAAATGTGAGTACGGCCAATATAAATTTTGGAACACCTTTCCCTATGGTAGATTTAAATCAAAGTTAAAACATACAAATCTATCAACCAAATGATCAATACATGAGTCTTCAACAAAACAACATTATCCCATCAAATCAATACATGCCAAATGTAAGTATACCAAATACAAACTTACCAAACATGAACATATCAAATCCACACTTGGTGAACTATGGGATAGATACATTTGCAAATCACACTAATATTGTTCAAAAATCAAACAATATATTGACAACTCAATGTATTGATCCAAATCAAGGTTACCTAAATCAAAGCAATGTGTTTCCCAACCACAACAATGTTCAATGCCAACCTATGATACAAAATATAAACATCATTCCAAATCAAAACATTGTCCAAAATTAATTTGTGTATGATCCCATACAAATACCATAAGTGTATATTCTAAATATGCTTGACCAACAACCAAATCAACTATATAAAGGGTATCAAAATCAAGATCAAATTTTGTGAAATCAAATTTCTACACTTACCAAATTCATTGATTCATATCACAAAGAGACATCTCCACCCCAAAATCGACACACTCCCCCATTAGTTAAATAATTTCATCAAAACATTGAGTTGTGTCCACAACCACATCAATAACAACATCTTCAATATCAAGAAGTTGGATATCAAAATAAACAACCTCAACAACAAGACCAATAACCACATCTACAAGATGAGTCACAACTAGAGCAATCTCAAAAATCACAAATCTCACAAGACAACACCACTACCAAACATGAATACACTCCTTTAGGTGATTCAATCAAATCATCATTAAACACGTTAGTCCATGATAAACTTATCAATCTTCTAGAATCATTAAATGGGGGTGAACCTAGCATCAAGTTCCCATGGGATGATGATAATTCTTATTGTGAATACCATAGCACAAAAGGTCATGACACATCAGATTGTATCAAAATCAAAGATCTCATCCAAGACCTTCTTGATCAAGGAAAAATAACAATTGAGGACAATAATCAAGATTCAACCGCTAATGATATCAGTGACAATCTCTCCACCAATTTTTTTGAAAATAATGATCAAGATCTATCCATCAATGAGCACCTGAGCACCTTGAAGATATTTCTACCACATCCAATGATCAAATCAACATACATCAAGAGTCAATTTTTAATCATGATCAAAAACCATCAACAATATCCAACAATGATCCATTTCAAGAAGCGTTAACATCATTTGATCCTGTGATTGAAAACATTGGCAATATCCCCACCACCATTTTTGAGGATAAAATTCAAGATCCATCCGCTAATGATCATGTTGACAAGGTTTCTAGCTCATCCAATGAGAAAATCAACATACATCAAGACTCACTTTTTAATCACGATCAAAACCCATCAACAATATCCAACAATGATCCATTTCAAGAAGCATTAACATCATTTGATCCTATGATTGAAAACATTGACAATATCCCTACCACAATTGTTAAGGATAAAATTCAAGATTCATCCGCAAATGATCATGTTGATAAGGTCTCTACATCACCTAATGAGCTAGATGAAATATCCCAAGAATTTATTCCACAAAATGATCAACATCTTTGAACAAAGTCTAGTAATGGTCCTTTCTAAGACATATTGGCATCCTTTGACCTCACGGTTACAGATATAGAAGGAAACTCAACTCAACACTTGATCCAAATTCACTTGAAGATCAAGAAAATATTGAGCCAATACCCATGCCTAATGAAGACATTCAAGAACCCTTTGCAAACAATCCATCCTTTGAAATTGACCCATGGTAAGAACTTGATCCAAAGCACGTCGAAAGAAATTAAAAAATTAATCAAGATCAAGGATCCATATCTCCAAGATACGACCATGATATAAGGGGTATTTTCCTATCCATATAAGATGTCACAAATAATGATCATATCCATATATCACATACTCCTCCATCTACCCATGAGATGCTTATTCCTAATGGACATGTAGATGATCTTCATCCAAAACAAGAGTCTCATACTCTTGATATCATTACCAAGGAACAAGATTCTTCTACTCTTAATATCTTTACACATCATCAAGGTATAGCAGAACCCATAGACATCAAAAATTGATCATGAAGAAGATCTCTACATGCATGGTGAATCGGAAACATCCTTCGAAGAGTGAGAAGAAATGGGTCATAAGGAAGACTCCAATATGTATTATAAAGCATCAACAACTTTTAAAGAAGCATCAAAATCAAACGCATCCTCCATACAACTTGAAGAAAGTGAGTATGAGGATATCAAACATTATCAAAAATCAACAAAGCTAAACCATATTGAACAACAATGAAATGGTTTTTCAGTAGCATAATCAAAGCATGTCAATAATACTCCCATAATACTAGGGGCAACTATATCTAGTGAAAACACCAACATGGGGAGCACGAAGAGTCCTTATGATGAAATAGCTATCAACACTCCAACCATTCATATCATGAACCATATTCCACGCATATTTCCACCCACTAATTGGGACCAACCACAAGAAAGAGTTCTATATCAAAGAAAAGAGAAAATTATTGAAGCAAAATAATCGACAAAGAAAAATGGACAAGAAAAATTCAAATGGATACCAAAGAAAAATAAAGAAAATCATCCCTATCACACTCCATTAGTCAAAGAAACTATGGGAAAAAATCAAAAAGGGAAGGTCATCCATCAAAATTATATGTCAATACAAAAGAAAGCTTCAAGAGAAACCTACAAGGTATATTAGGAAGTTGGTTCCAATCAAATCTCCATATCCACCCATCATTGCTCATCTTCTCAAATTTGGAGAGTCAAAGGTCCTAAACTATCAACCAATCCATCTTTTATTGATAAACACACTCCATCATCCATTTTACCATGCATTATATCCAATTCTCACATTGACCATGTATTGGCAGCAACTCTTTATCATAAGGACTCTAAGGGAACTCTATCACGGTGTACACATCTAGATGAGGTTACTTCTAGTATCAACAAGACAGATCAAAGTTCTCAAAAGTTGTGTTCAAGTGCACGTATCTTAGGAAAACAACTTCTTCAAGAAGGATATCGTTGGCACGTTATGACAATAGAGTCTATATCAGCACCACCAGGTGGTTCAACATGAGCATAAAATTTCAAAATCAAAATCATTAAAAATCAAAAAAATAAAAAAATCAAGAAAATAGTAAAAATAAAAATCGTCCTTTAGTGAAAACCACTACGGTGGTGCTTTGGACAAGTATCATGATGAAAACCTAGAAAACATGCATCATGAGTAGAATTGAGCATCTATGTGCACCATTTCAGGTGGAAGCATCTCATCCCATCCATAATATATCCTACATTCCATCCACCTTATCCATAATAAATCGAGGAACCCTTCATTATCCAATCCATTTTCATCCAATCTAACTTATCTTGATCTTGGAAAAGGTTCGGTATGTACTTCACACTTTCTTATGGTAAACATCTTGACATGGGTCACTATCATTAGTCCTATCCTAACCAACATTATTTAAGCCATGAAGCATTGTCCAAATCATCATTCTTTATTTGAACACCTTATCTTGTCACAAGATAATCCTTGGCATCCTTTGCATTCTTACCTATCCATCAATCCATTCATTTATCCATGCATCCACCCATATCATTCCCTACATTGCTAGACACTGGGGGTAGATACTTACATCTTGCTTTGGGAATAAATCTTGAGCTATATCTTATAAATTACAAGGTGATCTAAACATTTGCAAAACAAAAAATCAAATTGGTCAAATCATTTGTAAGAAAATCTAAATCACTAGCCCATGGCACATTTTGATGAGAAGATGTTCCTTATCAAGATTTATCTTTTATCAAACATAAATCCAAACAATCAATGTCAGTTGCAGTTCAACGTCACATCAAATCATTCAAATAGATTTTGTTCCAATCCCAGCTTCAAAATCTTGATCTATCTTATCCAATCAATCCATCATCGTCTCAAGATATATCATTTCCCAATATTTGTGTTGTTCAACACTAGCCTTGCATTTTTTTGCATCCTCAACAATGTTATCACTATCAATAGTCAATCAATCAAATTAATCAATCCAAGCTTGGCTTTCAACAAAATCCCAAAACAGATATCCATACACTCATCAACATCGTGTGAAAAATCCAAAACACATCAAAAATCCCTAAACAAGTCAAAACATCAAAAATCCAAAAATAGTTCCATGTTGAACTATGTTGTATCTGAGATTGAACATAGGCAAGGCCATCATTGATGTACCCCTAAGCACTTTAGGTTAGCAGTATGTCGTAATAAACTGGCAATGCATCATGTGTTCATATCTCATCAACAATAAATCAAGTCAGTTGAACTATGTGGTATTTACGTGTATAACATAGGTAAGGCTCATCATTGATAAGCTCCGGAGGCCCCTAGGATAGTCTTTTAAGTTAGGTTCTTGGTTAAATCTCATAAAACCCCAAAACATTTGAAAAAAAAATCCAAAACATTTGGAAAATCAAAAAATTTAAAGCATTTGGAAAACTTTGGAAACCCCTAAACAGCTGCAAATAATTGAAAACCAAAACATTCACATAAACTTTCAAAAAGACCAAAAAACAACCTCACAACATTTTCAAAATACCAGAAACATTGAAATATTCCAAAAATCCAAAACCACCCATCCCATTTCACTTTAACCCACAATAAACTTCCATCCATAATAAATTGACCATCACACTCACCCTTTGGTAAAACAGACAGAAAACAAGTGCAACAAATAGCAAAAGTAAAACCTTAAATTAAAAAATCAAACTCTTGATCATCATCAAACATGTCAATCAAACCTTATATCAACAGCCTTTCAAACAACCTATCAACCTTCCAACATCTGATAACACATCCTAGGATACATCCTTCCTACAATGAGCATTATCATTGGCAATCACTTTGGATATTTATCCTCAAAACACACCTTTAATAGATATAGATAACATTGATTGTTTGTTTTGATCTTTTCTTGTGATTTATCTTATTGACCCATTATGAGGACCTCTCGATTATTTCTAAACAATTTAGAGGGAAAGGAATTGGGCATCAATCATTATCTTTTGTTTTTTGTGCTTGTGGGGTATTCTTGTAAAATAATCTTGGCGCATACTTGCTTAGTTGTGTGTAGGGAGGTCATTTAGAGTAAATTGTTGACTATTACGTATTCTTTGGTCCAAGATATTATAAAAATTTTAACTACATTCCAACGAGGTTTTTGTATGTCAAGGTGTGAACAAGAACTATCCTATCTGTTTATAGAGTCAAATTCCATTACACTAGATACAACACCATCACGGTTATCAATACCTTGATGCATCGTGTCTATTGTTATATCAAACATAAGGAATGAAAAAGAGTCCCAATCCTAGAATTTGAGAAAAATCATCCATCTCATCACCATATCTAATTAAGTCTCAGAGAATCATAGGCTTGTGGGACTTCTGAATCAATCTTGAAACAATGGTTAATTGATCCATCTTATTCTTC
The DNA here is from genome assembly GCA_007115665.2 of Sequoiadendron giganteum. NCBI lineage: Eukaryota > Viridiplantae > Streptophyta > Pinopsida > Cupressales > Cupressaceae > Sequoiadendron > Sequoiadendron giganteum. Next base: position 315,280,479 of record CM021107.1, on the reverse strand, counting down.
TTATTCTTCTATCTTTACTAACATTTCTATCCAAATATCGAATTTGTGTGATATATCAAAATACACATGAGGCTACCCATGGCTAATGACTCTCTATACATCATCAAATCTATCTACATCAACATCTAGCCTTTTCAGGAACTATTTTTCCTCCCCTTCACTAGTAATCCCTCTTCCACTAGGGCACAGTGGGGCATCTATATCATCTTCAGCTCAACAATCTGAAAAGTTGCAGCTCTTTGATTCAAAAGCAACCTTAAATCTCAAGAATCTCAAGCATAAGTTTTATTTTCACCTATCGCGAGCTCGATTGAAACACTATTCTCTTATCAATCTCTCGAGGGGGCAACCAACCATCTTTTGATCATATTGATATCAAATCATCTAACGAATTTTGTTCCTATCCTTGCTAGAAAATCTTGATCAATTTATCAAATCAATCATCATTGGGATATCTTTCCCTATCAATCCTTTTGTTGTTCATATCTTGACAAAACTATCCTTGAATTGTTGTGAATCCTCAACAATGTTATCGATCAATCAATCAAATCAATCAACTTTAGCTTGGCTATCAACATCTCAAAGAGATCATCGATACCCATTTTTGCATTGTCATTAGCATCAAAATCAACATCAGCCTTTGAACCAATGCAATGAGTACATTGCTTCAAAGAGGTGAAACATGTAGAAACTTAAAAATTTCCTAAATGATATTACACACTAACATCTAATATATTAACATTGTTTCGTCCTAAATTTCATCTTCTCTTCATTTATTTGATTAAATTAACCTAGTTATTTAATTAAATACATCATTTTTAAAATAAATGGTCAAAATCATTTTTTATTCTTCTATCTTCTTTCCATGCAAATTTAGTATCATGACATTCAACAAAAAGAACATCGACATGCATCCATCTTGCATCTACAAAATCATCAGCATGCATACATCTTGCATTATCATAGAATATCATAATAATGGAAAAACATAATCCACTACATCATCAGTATCATTTAACTTGTTTTGAATAATATAGATTTGTTATTATAAGCATCTTAATACATTGTATTATCATTTATAACATACATACTATAACCATCATCCATATGCATGCATCATGACATCATAAATTCCATGAAAAAGCATAAAAAAAGAAATGCATCCATTCTTACATCCTGCATAAGCTTATCATCTCATTTGCATATCATAAACATGTCATAACATCTATCTCATACCATATCATGTAAAGATATTGAAAAAGAAGATACCACATCCATTGCAATACATTCATACATAATAATCATCGCATACCATGAATAACATAGCATCACATCATATCATATGCATTCATAAAGCCTAAAATAAAGGACATCACATCATGGATCTGATCCATCTCATATATATATCAAAAAATGACTTTCATAATACAATATTTGGATCAGTGTGTGTGTATATCAATCAAAAGTACAATATACACTAGGCTATAAAAAATGAGCCTATGAATGTTTATTGGTATAAATAATTAGGTAAGTAATCAAAAAGTGTCTACAAAATGGCTAGTCCTAGTGGTTGCTCAACTCCCCTCTAATGGATGGTTGATCATCGGCCATAGGTGGTTCCTCGCTCCTCTGGGAAAAATCAGGCTACCTCATCTCTCGGGGAACATCACGATGATAATGCATCATGTATTATGCAGCCTCAATGATTGCCTCTCTATACATCCATGTTGAAACTATCCATCCCTAAGAGGATGTTGTCGCCACCTCAAGTTGTTACCTCTGCCCAATCTCTTGGGCTAGTTGTAAGTCCAATTGTTGTTGTAGTTGAACCTCATGATCTCTTTGGGAAGTCATATCATGTAGTTGTTGTTGCAGTCGATTCCTCTTTTCCTGCAGCTGGTCTCTCTCAACTTTAAGATCCTATATTTGAGCATGTACTTGTGCATCTGGCTATTTTAGGGGTGGAGGAGTCAATGGTGCCCCTAGAAATTGTCCATCTTGATGCCTTGGGTCCTGGTGACCCTAATCTAGCTATTGTTTTATATGCCCATCCCTTGGCACATGTGACCTATCCTAATATTGTTGCTGCCCTTGACCTCGGCCCCCATCTTGGCCCCCATCTCGGCCTCCATCCCAACCACCATCTCGACCTCTTCCTCTGCCTTGGCCTCAGCCTCTCCCTTTGCCTCTAGGGTATCCCCTCATTGGATCTATTAGGAGGAAAGGTGATCTAAACCATGCATCGTATCCTGGCATCATGCCTATATTGGGTATGCCCTGATCATAAGCCCATGGTTGGGCAACAAGTTGTCTAAGCCCATCGACCGCCATTGTAGGGTCAATATGTGCTCTGCACTGGACCTCTCTCTGAGATCTCACAAACATGGCTATGTAATCATCAGGAGGTACATCTTGTACCTCCCTGAACTGCCTGGCTACGTGGTCTGGTAGATACCACTCTATCATCGTGTGCTCTCACCCCTACATATAGTGATTTTTTTGAGAAAAATATAGTTGTTGCTGGTCATCGTACCATGCAGGAACCTGCAGCCACAACCTCCATAAAAAAATGGTCATGTCATCAATGACCCTGTGCCAATATGGTAGACTTATCAGTCTTGTGTGCTACAATGTCATCACAATCCTATACCTGAAGACTCTGGGATCATCCTCATAAATATCTGCCAAAACCACTAGTGGTCTTAATACAACTATGTGCTCATATGCCCAAATATACAGTAGTGTAACACTTGCCCAAATGCTTCTACCCTTGCAAGAAACTGTCTAGTGCATATCATGATACAAGGAGGCAAGAAGAACTAGACCCCATGCATACATAATAGTCCTCTTGATCATCCCCTCCCATGCCACCCCCCAGCCTGAACTGAAACCCCTGCCTCTTCGATCGGGGGCTATGACGCCAGAAATCAATGTTGCAACAAACAATCTAAAAATGGGCACCTACTCGTGATATAGATCTAGGTCTATCTGCGATCTAACCAAAATAATTTGATATTTGTGTAAAAGAGAGCAATACGCATCTCTCTGGACATTTGTGTCATAGATGACACACTCTCCATGTATCAGCAATCATAGGATCTACCACACATCCTCGAGTGTGATAATGGCCTCGCCAGTGGGAAAATGAAATGAAGAGGTCTCGTTGTACCACCTCTTGATAAGCGCAATCATCATAGCCAAATACGTCTAGACCTCTAGAAGGAAAGCAATGGAACCTAGTTTGAGCATCCCTAGCCACTCCACCTCCAAGTCATCAAAGTCTATAGTTGCTTCCAAAATGTCAGACTGGTGCTCTTGTGACATCAGTGGCAGAGGATCCTCCTACATGCATCGCACACACAACACCAATTTGCTAAAAAGTCAAAAAACTAATCAAAATTTGAGCCTTTTCATCCTAAAACATCAAAAGTGTCATTGAAATCAATAGTGTCATTATTTCAGTGTGCGTCGTTGTATCAATCTGGTGGTGTGTCTCCAATTTAGCGACACACATCACGTTACTCAATAGCGAATCAACATTTTTTTGCGTTGCCATAAATAAAAATTAGGGTGTGTCACCATATGCTCAGTGTGGCGCCCACCTCTTTTGAGTGTTGCTCAAATTAAAAAACCTATGTGTCGCTCTATTAAACTCATGACCCCCAAATCAAAAGCGCCACTAGAGAAAAAAATGTTGGTGTGCTATTAAGCAGAAGGTGCATTGCTAACAAATCAATATCAACGCTTCCGACGCATTTTGTGCGTCGCTATACAATGACACCCTAGAAAACCTAGTTTTGACGCGCTATTAAATGCACCTAAATGCAAAAATTGAGACAAGTTTCGAGCCACAGACTCATGAACTTGCATCTACTCAGTGTTGGTACTCTTGAACCCGCTTGAAAAGGTGAAGAGGAAGCACATGGTGAGCCACCTCGCAAAGGTGTCAGAGATCCAAATGCACTAAATCTCTAAAGGCTGAATGCACAAATGAATTGGAAGTGCACCCTTCTCACCTATTTAAGAATAAAAATCAAGGTTTTTTACTCTAATTTGAGCCAAAAGCTAGTGTTTTGATCTATTTTACCTATTTCCACCCTACGAAGCCTATTTTGAGCCATTTTTGTGTTTTTAAGGCCATTTTTCGCATCTCGAGGCCCGTTTTAGCACCTAAACCTATATTTTACCCTTGGCGAGAGATCAACCCAAAATTCAAAATTTCCACCTGATCTCTCGAGAGGGTATAGAACCAGCTTATTTCTTTCACTAAGGCAATAGTGGGGCATCCAAAAATTAGAATTTTTATTTTATTTTTTGATATGAGTAGCAGTTTTAATCCAAAAAAGTGTCAATCTTTGAACCAACGTAGCAGGTACCTCACTTCAAAGAGGGGGAAAATGTAGATACTTAAAAAATTCCTGAATGATATCATGCACTTAAATATGATTTACTAACACTATTACATCCTAAAACCCATCCTCTTTTCACTTAATTGATTAAATTAGCCTAGCTATTTAATTAATTACATCATTTTCATCTATTAATCTAATTAGGTTAATTCCTCCCTTCATATTAACATTTCATCCTACAAAATTGGATAAATCAAAATATGCAATTTTAACACCTTAAACCCTTTCATTTAAATTAAATAATCTTAATTATTTAATTAAATGAAATTTTGACCCTTTTTCATTAAATAAGTAACTTGTTTAATGAATATCCTAAATTCCCCTAATTTGCATAATTGAAACTTGGTTTTAATTATCAAATTATTAATTAATCCTAATTCTCCCACTTGCAAGAGAATATTCCTCCTTTTCACATTCCTCCAAAAGAGAATATTCTTTCCCTTTGCACTCATTTGAAAAGGGAATATTCCTTTTTTGAAACAAACTTTCAACAAAGCTTCTTGTACAAGTTTTGAAAGTGTATTTCTTTGGATGAATGTAAGCCCTTGATTAAATATCAACTTACATCCTCAACCCTTGATGGGAATCCATGATCCATGCCTCCATTTTCCTTCCATCTTGATCATTGATTAACTCCTTCAATCTTGACCATCAGTTTCATTTTGCCTATTCTATAAATAGAGCTTGCATCTATTGAATAGGGATCCATATTTTTAATAGAAAACTTATGTTTTTGAAAATCACTCTCACTTGCATCCATACTTAGCAAGTATTTAGCATTTTTTAGTTTAAATATTGATCATATTAGCTTAGAGCATCCATTAATGGCTTCCATGGTAACTTAGTTGCATCCATTTAGCATATTTTGGAAGTAGGGTTTTAATCTTTCGAATCTTGCATACATTTAGAATAGCTTTGCATACACTTACATCAATTGTCTTAGATTTTATTATGTTAAAATAGCTTTCATCATTTTTTACAACAAATCTCACAATGGTTTCATCAATTTTCTTCAATAAAAATGATTGAAAAAAGCTCATTATCTAAGGGATTAAGGGTTGCCATTCCACATCAATGCGACACCACTCCCCTAGTAGGATAAGTTTCAATGGCTTGGAGTAGATGTTTATCAATCTTTCATATTTTAAAAATGATAGTATTAATAACTTCTTCGTTTTGTTTACATTGAATGATTTTATTGGGATTGATGCTTAGTTGCTTAAGTATGCTTCAAATCCATTTGGATCAAGTGTAGTTAACCTATACTATGTCATTGGTCACAACACTAGACACATTAAGAGTTGATCCATTGTCAACAATGGTTCACTTTATCCTTGTCCGATTATATTGAGTTATTATCATGAAAGCTTCATATTGTTTTTGCACTTCTAGTGGAGGTAACTCATCTTGATGGAAAGTAATGTCTAAACTGTTTGGTGTTATAGCTTGAATTTGGGATGTCACATCACTTGATTGCACATTAGGTGGGTGGGAACTTGTTGTAAAGAACTTTGAATCATGTTATGATAATGAGGGGAGGCTTGAATAAGATCCCATAATGGTATCTTAGCAAGAGAGTTCTTAAGTTGTTCAACAAGATCATACTCCTTTCCACTTTGTGAATGCAAATGAGGAGGACTACGCAAGATAGGGTTAGAAAATGGGAGGGATGTTGAAGGTGTTTGTCTTGGCTACAAATTGTTTCTAGTATTATATGTATGAGAAACAGTATTGTAACTCGACTGCTACGAAACATTATTCTTAGGTGGTTCAAGGATTAGGTCGGGTTTGTTTTGAGTTTTTGGTCGTTGTGAGGGCTGATAGAGGATAAGTTTGGGTTTTTTTGAGTTTGTGATTGGTTTGAGTGTGGGTAAAGGATAAGTTCAGGCTCAAGATAGTACTTCAAGGGATATATAATGTGCATAAACTCATAAGGCTTATCCTTATTTTCATTATTTCTTAGTGAAGGAGAGTCTAATATTTCATCATCTTCATCTAAGGAGATCATCTCACTATTGTTTGAAAGACATGTTTCTATGTTCCTATTTTCTTCCATCATGATATCCTCCCTAGTAGGAGGGTTTTTAGGAGAACTACAAACTAGATGTTCATGACATTCAATGTTTGGTTCTTCTGAAATAACTTCACGAGCAGGGGACTCATCAATGGTTGGGTTTTCTTGCTTATCAATGATGTCATTCTCTTGTTCAATAACATTTTTCCTAGGGGAAGAGATACAAATAGGACTCTCATAATTCTCATTGGTTTGATCTTCTAACACCAAAATATCTTCTTTACAAATAAGAGAGACATTAGGAGAAGAACAAATATGATTATCATGGTCATCTATGATTACATTCCTTTCTATCATAATGTCTTCCAAAATAGGAGAGGTAAGGGAAGAAAAATAAATAGGGTTGTCGTAGATCTTAAAGTTTTGATCATCTAACACCAACATATTCTCCTTATGTACAATTGCAGTCTCTTTCACTAAAGCATTGTCACAAGTAGGGAAAATGTTAGGAGATGAATGCAAACTACTTGAAGTGGTATTTAGGTAGGTTTTAATAGTCTCTTGTTGTGTTATGTGATAACCATGATTACCTATGGTTGTGTTCTCTTGTTCAGCAAGGTCTTGCCCAATAAGATAGGTAGGAGGGGAGCAACAACTAGGATTCTCAAAAATCTCATTGATTGGTTCTTCTAACACCAAAATATCTTCTTCACGAATGTGAGAGATAGTGGGAGAAGAACAAATATGATTGTTATGATTTCCCAAGATTGTATTCTCTTTCACTAGACTAATCTCACTCATAGGAGGGATACTAGGAGAGGGATCAGTGACGAACAAAAAGAGAGGGGAGAGGACTTCATATTCATATGCACATAACAAAAACCTCTTATAGTACTTAATAAGATCTGAAAATAGAACATGAAGTATGATAACCACATATTTTTGCAATGAAAACATGATGTAATAATTGTCCTAGAAATTTGAAATGCGACAATGATAGAGCAAACATGTAAAAAGGATAATGCAAATTTATGATTTAGAACATGATAATTGACTGATTATTCTATGTAACAATATGAAAATGAAATATTATAAATGCCATTTTGAATTTAAGCACTGCAATCAATGAAGAAAATTAAGCTATATCTAATAAAATTAATGAAATGGGAGATCAACAAACTGAAATAGATATCTAACAACAACAAACAGAAGCACAAAATCAAGGTTTTCAATGCTGTAAAATATACTTTTAGGTCTGATCTAGGACTAAATCACCTAGAGGGGCGTATGAGTCCCAGTTAGGGTTTTTGAAGGGTTCAAATGCTAAAAAATACAAAACACAAAATTCCAAAAAAATAGGAAAAACAACATGTACAGGGACTAAATCGCCTAGAGGGGCGAATGAGTCCAAAATTAGGGTTTTTGCACCGAATTCAGCAAATTTTGAGTAAATGTTAAGGTTTTTGGTTTATATGTTGTCTTGATTGTTTGCAATTGCAAAATTTTAGTAGAATTGAATGACTTAAGATGCAAAAATGCAACCTATATGCACTTTTCACTAATTTGCAAGATCTAATGCCAAGTTAACCTAGATCTAGGACTATGATGTTCTCCAAATCAGAAATAAAGGGTTCAAAGTTCGGGTTCACCAAAATGAACACAAGGAAATAGGGTGCTCCACCTCTTAGGCGATGGAACACAAGCAAGGGGACCTATTTCACTCTAGTTCATTAAAGGAAACAAATATCCCTCAACCAATTGAATTGATTGAGGAATGGGTTCGTGTTAGGATGGTTTCCTTAGGTGTGATTAAAGAAAGGGTTCACCACTAAGCAAATGCTTAGAAAGAAAGGAATGAAGAAAATATGCAAATCTAACTATATGACCTATAAAGTGGAATTTGAAAGCATGTAATCAAACTAATAATCAAAATAAAATAGAGAAGTACTTGGGGAAATGAAGATGAGTGAGAAAGTCCTGAAAACCCTAAAAAATTGATGCTTTTAAGGTGTAATGGGACTCATATGCCAGACTAGGTGATTTAGTCCCAGTATAGGGTTTCTGAGTAGGATTTGGAATCTCTTAGTGACTGTTTTGGATCTGCAAAATACTAGCAAAAAGGTAGTACTAGGACTCATACGCCTAGACTATTGCAAAATGTCTTGTTTCTTCGCGAAGTGTCCCAGGAGCATAATCTTGAACTGAAACTTTGTGAGCCTCTAAAGATGGCTTAAATAAGCAATTTCCCATTGGTTTCATGTAAATAGGTTGGATATCTTGCTCTAGATCTGATTTTTTGTGAGCCTTGACAACTTTTGCAACTTTGTTATTTCGGTACTTTTGAAGGCTTCAAATCCACTTTTTCTTCAACCTATAAATTTGCAATCACACAAAGAGAGAAAACGTGTTGTTTTGTTAGGGAATGGGGGTTCACCTTGGTCAAACCCCATTTTGTTAATCAAACCTTGATGAGAAATGAAACATGAACATAAGATGAAACAATAGAACCTTGTTCAAAACCTTATAGATCTGCAAACAAGCATAAAGTGGCCTCAATGGATGTAGATCTTGATCATGATTCTTGATGAAAGATAATTCCTTTGAATACTTGAATTGATCTTGAACAATACATCACAACATTAGCTTAAAACCACATGCATGATGCTTCAAACCTTTGACATGATAATGGACCTTGAATATTGCAATAATCTTCTATAAATCTACTCTTGAAATGCCTTCTTAAATGCTCTTGAATACTCTATGATACTCTTGTGAAGTCTTAGGATGTTTGACTCAAAATTTCTAGGTGAAATAATGACTTTAAACCTTAATCATATAGGCACTCCATCTAATTTACCGTTTATTAGATCCCAAATGTTGATGTTCATAAAATTTGAATTAAAAACCCTAATTTCTCACTCAAACCCATAAAAAGGGGCCAAATGGGACTCATACACCCAAGGTTGCGTACAGGTCCCACCTAGGGGACACATACATCCAAGGTTGTGTATGGGTCCCACCTAGGGGGACTCATATGCCCAAAGTGGCGTATGAGTCCCACCCTAGATTTTTGGGGTGAGAAAATGGTGGGGGGTTAGAAAATTGAATGCATTTATTAAATGATAGGATTTCGGTTGAAATAAGCCTCACAATACATAATAAAGGGTCCTAAGGGCCTATTAATGATGATTTAAAGGCCAGTGATGTAAGAGGGCCCAAAAATTAGTGTGAAAATATAAATAAATACATTTTACAACACTAAATTAAGGTAAAATTAGGTCTATTTAGTTTAAAAGGTGTTGGTAGATGGTCAATGCTCCCCTTAGGATTTACGACATGGGCTAAACACCTCCCATGGATCCATTAACTTTGGTGGTTGTATTGGGCATTAACATGTTGATCTTTTGGCACAACAACAACCGTGAGGCCAACAATTGGTATCAGAGCCAAAGGTGTCAGATTTGAATCCCCTCGGGTAACATTGAGGGGGAGATTGTTGGCAGATGGTCAACACTCCCCTCGAGATTAGCAACATGGACTAATTGCCTCTCATAAATCCATTAACTATGGCAGTTGTATCGGGCATTAACAGGTTGATCTTTTGGTGCAACAACAACCATGGGACCAACAAAAGGGCCCTAAACTTAACGTGAATGTGTGAAACACATTACAACACTAAATCAAGGCAACATTAGGCTTAGTTTAATATTAATTACTCCCAAATTAAGTGTTAAAAAGGGATACTTTTTCCTACACTACAGTAAATAAGGAAGATCAAGGCCCTAAGAATCAAAATTTGTACATCAAGGAGGAGACACCAACAAAAATTACAAGGAAGCCAATGGAAAGAAAGATTATAAAGTTGTCTTGAGTACAAGACAATGGTTAAGGCTCGAGGAGAATGTTGGTAGGAGACATAAGTAGACTCAATCCTCATTTATATCACATAGGGATTGTGATGATTAAATATAGTCCTACTCACACCACAAAGGGCTTTCATTGATGTACAAGAAGAGGCCCACATCCTACATATACATAGAAGAAGATGGTGCAATATCACACACTATATTAGAGGCCTTTTTGTCATAAGGGAAATATGGGTTAGTTGCAAAAAGCATAATAAGAAGGGTTAGAACATAAAATACCAAGAACCCATCAAATATTAGTCATAAAAGCCAATAGTCAACGAATTTTTTTAGTAAATGTCAAAATGATTCAATGAAAAGTATGAAAATGCATAATTCAAAGAAATTGCAATAAAAAAGACAAGGAAACCTTTAATCCCATTAGAGGATCATGCTCCAAATGAATGTGGATTTCTCTATTAAGCATAACCCATGTTACAAAAGCTCAAGATTGATGATAGATTGATGATTTGATTTGATTAACATGATATTGATGAAATGATAAAGATTTTGAATGATTTATGATGATAAAAGGACTTGTTTTATAGATTTACAGATATCTGATCAACAACCAAGATCAAATCTCAGGATCAACAATCGAGAGGAGATCAAGAAGATCAATGGATGAAATTGAATGAGAGCCCAAAATATCTCTATTTTCATGGAAAATTGGTTAAAGATATTTTGGAGGGAAAATATCTATTCAAATTTGCATTTGAATTATGGAATATTCCTTTTGGAGGGAATATGCCATTTAGATATTTTGGAGGGAAGATATATTTTGAAAAGGGAATATTCTCTTTTGAAAAAAGAATATTATTTGTGCAAGTTGGAGGAAATCAGGGGATTAAATAATTAAGAAATTATTTAATTGTGAGGATGAGAAGAAATTGGGATTTTTAATTAAATAATTAGAAATTATTTAATCATGTGGGATAGAAGAAAATTTAGATTTAATTAAATAATAGAAATTATTCAATTAAGAAGAAATTAGTAAGAAATGATGAAAAATGATGAATTAATCAGATAACATTAATTATTCAATTAATAGAGGAAATAAAATAATTGAAAATTATTTAAATTAAAAGAAGAATTTGGTGATAATGAGGAAAATTATGTTGAAATACGAAATCGGGATGTATGATATGTTTAGGAAAATTTTGGGTGTCTACATTTTTCTCTTCTTGTTGGTCCCAATCAATGGGTGGAAAGATATGAGGATGAAGATTTATGATATAGCTAGTTGAAGTTTTGGAAATAGTTTCATCATAAGGACTCTTCATGACTCCTATGTTGGTGTTTGCATTAGATAAATTTGCCCCTAGTATCATGGAGGTAACACTGACATGATCAAATTCTTTGATCGTTGAATAACCAATACCTTGATGTTTAGAATTGTTGACAATTTGTATTGGTTCTAGGATACCCTATTCATATGGGCCTAATACTTTGTCCTAATAGTGCATCTGGTGACAAATTTTGTTTGCAACTGAATGTGATTTGTCTTTGGAACAAGGTGCTAGTCCTTCTCTATTATGTTGGGAACCTTCAAAGGTAGTAGTCTCTTCATTGGTAAGAGAACTTGCTTTAATGAAGGTAAGTGATCCAATTTTGTAAGTCATATGTGCTTCAATAGGCAAGATAACTTCTTGAATAATGTCTTCAATTTGAGTTTGGAATATATTAGATTCTAATTGGTTTTCTAAAGGTGTTGATGCGTCAAACTTGATATAGAAACCTTTTTTATGATCATTTCCTAAAATATCACCATGAAGTCCTGAGAATTCTACTATTGCTTGATCATTTGTAAAGATTTCAAGAGTAGGAGCCTCTTTTTTTGGATGAAGATCATCTACATGTCCAATGAAATAAATTATCACATGGGTAGATGTAGAAGTGTTTAGTGTGTGGATATAGTCGTCTTTTGTGAAATGATGTGTGGATTGGAAACTACTCATTAGATCATTGTATTACTTTGGAGATATGGATTCTTGATTTTGACTTATTTCAAATTTATCTTTGTTATTGGATTTGAAAATACTCATTAGATCATTGTACTATTTTGGAGATATGGATTCTTGATCTTGATTCATTTCAGGGTTATCTTCGTGATGCTTTGGATTATGTTCTTGGCATGGTTCAAGTTCAAAGAATGGATTATTTACAAAGGACCTTTGGATACCTTCAACATGTGGATATGTTGGTAATAGCTACTAACTTGGATTTTTCGCATTAGGAATGAGAGGATATTGGATGCATGATAGTGTTAGGTTAAGGATTTCTTGATCATCAAATGGATTTGAATTAAGTTTTTGACTAATTTGGCATGCATCTATCAAGGATAGTCCTTGGAGGGAATTTAGTAATGTGTCATTGTTTGATGGATTGTTTGATGGATTATTTGATGGATATTGTATGGTTTGAGATTGCGGAAGACTTGAGGATGACTTATCAGAATTAGAGATGGAAGCCTTTTGTGGGAAAGTTTCTCTAATATGTGCCACCATGAGGTCAAATGATATTAATGTTCAAATGATATTAATATGTCTTGAAATCATTAAGTGAGGTATAGACATTGCCAATGTGATTATTTATGGATAGATTTTGAAGGTTATTCTCAATAGTGGTTGTAGCTTGATCAATAAGATATTGTATGAGGTTCTTAAGTCTTATGCAATTTGATGTTTCATGACCTTTTGTTCTACAGTGTTCACAATAAACATTATCATCATACAATGAGGTTTTGAGTTAAAGTTCATAATCACCTTGCGACCTTGGAAGATTGATAAAATTGGATTGAACTAGCTTATTTAACATGAACTCAATTGGACCCCCTAAAGGAATGTACTCATGTTTAGTGGTATTTTTGTATTGTGATGTTCTTGTTAGAGGATTCATGTTTTAATCGTTTGGTTGATAGATTTGAGAGGTTTGACATTGATTAAAATCTAACATGTGACAAAGTGTTCCAAAGTTTTGACTAGGGACACCCATAGCTGTTAAGTCATTGAAGATAGTAGGATGTGATGGCCCTATGGAAGGATAAAATGGAGCTGAATTTGGATAGTATACTGATATTGGCATATTTTGTTGATTTCAGGATTAGATAAGTGAATCAGTGATAAAACATTAACTATTGTTATTTTGGATGTTTTGGATGACTACCAGTCTATTTTGCACAAGTCTTTGGTCTAATACAGACCGTTGGTGAAAAATTACAATTCTAAGATTTTGAAAGATTCTACTATTTGGACTAACAGTCAAACAGGTCGAATGACAGTCAAATGTGCAAGTCTACAAATAAAAGCAACACTATGTGACGGTTAGATGCAATGATGTAATATTTTGACAAAGTATTGATCTGAGACAAACGCGCCAAGTTGTATAAATGCACCAATATGCATACAAATACATTGATATGAAAGTCAAACACATTAGGATGTATACATAAGTGACACAAGGTGATAGAAAGATGTGTCGATTTGTCTCAAAGATGGGTTTTTGAATTTTGATCCTAAGTACATCTAGGGTTTTGCAAATTTTAAGGATTAACTTATGTTTGTTTGATCTAGAAATTTGATAAAAATAATAAAGAATCACACATAGGACAAACACCAAGGATTTTCTGGTAGATTTTTGCATGCCTTCTTCAACAAGACCATGCTAATTGGTATCACAGGTAGAATTAACAATGAATACCAACCATAGATACACAACCTATTTTAGTGATAGATTGGTTTTATCATCTTATAGTGGGCCCACCCCATAATACCTTCCAATGAATGGGTGAATAGATTATGCCAAGGTCATGTACCACCTTGACATCTCTCACCTTGAAAGGAAATGATCCTAACAAGAAATATCAATCACCTCAACAAGGAAAGCACAAGGTGAGTAACTTCAAGCATTGATACTTGTATGTTGCACCACTTTAAGTTTATGGATAAAAGGTCTTAAAGGATTCTAGATAAATAATTTTGCAATGGGGGTATATCATGAATAGAGAGCTCATCTGATATTCCCAAGTTGAGAGGGGCCTCCTCTCTTCTCATCACCTATGCATGTATCAACGGACTAAGGGTCATGAAGCTTGGCTTGAAGGATACTAGGTACTCCTCGAGGTATAGATTTTGCTCTCCCCCCTTTATATAGCTCATTGAGAAACATGCTTGAGATCAAAACCTGGGGTGATGAGGCCCCAAGAAAGTCTCTCTACTTAAAATAAATGGTTATGATGTTGATTTTTATCCCCAAGATCATTCTTAGAGGTTGCAAGGGGAGAGCATACACAAAACACCACACCTCAAGGTGTAAAACAAAGATTGCAAGTTAGTGATGTTTCTAACTTCCAAGATCACACAAGGTGCAAGGAAAGAGCATACACAACACTAACCTACCAAACATGTCATAGAGATGCATCAATTTGCATACAAATACGTTGATATGAAAATCAAACACACTAGGATGCATACATGAGCGACATAAGGTGACAGTCAGATGTGTCAATTTGTATCAAAGATGGATTTTTGAATTTTGATCCTAAGTACCTCAAGGGTTTTACAAATTTTAAGGATTAATTTATTGTTTTTTTAATCTATAATTTGATATAAACAACAAAGAATCACACATAGGACTAACACCAAGGATTTTTTGGTAGATTTTTGCATGTCTTATTCAACAAGACCATGCTAATTGGTATCATAGGTAGAATTAACAATGAATACACACCATATATACACAACCTATTTTAGAGGTAGATTGGGTTTATCAGCTTATAGTGGGACCACCCAAGAATACCTTCTAATGAATGGGTGACTAGAGTATGCCAAGGTCATGTACCACCTTGACACCTCTCAACTTGAAAGGAAAAGAGCCTAACAAGAAATATTATACACCTCAACAAGGAAAGCACACAGTGAGTAACTTCAAGCATTGATACTTGTATGTTGCGCCACTTTAAGTTGACAGCTAAAAGGTCTTAAAGGCTTCTAGATAAATAAAAAAATCAGTGGGGGTCTATCATGAATAGAGAGCTCATCTGATATGCCCAAGTTGAGAGGGGTATCCTCTCTTCTCATCACCTATACATGTCTCGACGGACCAAGGGTCATGAGGCTTGGCTTGAAGGATACTAGCTACTCCTCAAGGTATAGATTTCGCTCTCCCCCTTTATATAGCTCGTTGGGAAACATGCTTGAGATCATAACCTGGGGTGATGAGGGCCCAGGAAAGAATCAAGTCTCTCTACTTAAAATAAATGGTTATGGTGTTGATTTTGATACCCAAGATCGTTCTTAGAGGTCGCAAGGGGGGAGCATACACAGAACACCACACCTCAAGGTGTACAACAAAGATTGCAATTTAGTGATGTTTCTAACTTCCAAGATCACACAAGGTGCAAGGAAAGCGCATACACAACACTAGCCTACCAAACATGTCATAAAGTTCATTTTAAGTGCACCAAAATTCAAAGATGTGGCTCAATTTTTAAAATACCAAATCAAATGTGCAAGTTGTTGGTAAATTTTTAAAACCCAAATTGAACTGTGCAAGTTGTATTGTTCTTTTTAAGCACCAAATCAAATGTGAAATTTATAGGTTCTTTTTTAATTGCACCAAATTGAAGTGTGGGATTTATTTCTAAGCACCAAAGTAAATGTGAACCTAAATTAATCAAAAACCTACAAAATTAAATGTTATTAGTTTTGTAAATTTTCTTTTCCCAACATATGCCACATGTTGCACAGATGTTAGCTCATAAAAGCTAGACCCACTTTAGGGTTATAAATCAAAATTATTCAAGAAATTTAATCAAACCCTAAACAAAAAAACACATTGAATTACTTGATAGATGTGTCACTGTGACAGAGAACAAATGTGTTGAGAACTGACAAACGTGTCGAAGACCAATTAAATGTGTCACTACGTAAACCTACACAAAAAATAGAGAAAGTGTTGTCAAACAAACATGTCACAAAAAGATACAAGTGGCATTGAAATAAAGGACAAATGTGACAATATCTGACAAACATGTTGAAAACCAATCAAATGCATCGTTGTAAGAACCCACAAAGTAAAATAGAGAGGAAAATAGTCAATCAAAAATGGCAAAAAAAATAAATGTGGCTCTGTAATTTGCATACACAAAATTATATTGTCAAGGCATTGTTGTACAAAAAACAAAAGCACCTCTATAACCTGTAGGTCTACCAAAATGTTAAAAAATAATAAATTTGGGATGTGGGTCCCACCAGGTGTGTCAAAATATCATAAGGGAAATATGAGTTAGTTGCAGAAAGCATAATAAGAAGGGTTAGAACACAAAATACTAAGAACCCATCAAAGATTAGTCATATAAGCCCATACTCAATGAAATTGGTTAGCAAATGTCAAAAAGATTCAATGAAAAGCATGAAAGCATATAATTCAAAGGAATTGAAATAAAAAAGACAAGAAAACATTTAATCACATTGGGGGATTATGCTCTAAATGAATGTGGATTTCTCTATTAAGCATAGCCCATGTTGCAAAAGCTCAAGATTGATGATAGATTGATGATTTGATATGATTCACATGATATTGATGAATGATAAAGATTGTGAATGATTCATGATGATAAAAGGACTTGTTTTATAGATTTGTAGATATTTGATCAACAATCAAGATCAAATCTCAAGATCAACGGTCAAGAGGATATCAAGGAGATCAAGGAAGATCAATGGATGAAATTGAATGAGCACAAAATATCCCTATTTTCAAGGAAAATTGGTTAAAGATATTT
Source organism: Sequoiadendron giganteum (assembly GCA_007115665.2). Taxonomy (NCBI): domain Eukaryota; kingdom Viridiplantae; phylum Streptophyta; class Pinopsida; order Cupressales; family Cupressaceae; genus Sequoiadendron; species Sequoiadendron giganteum. Next base: position 315,263,370 of record CM021107.1, on the reverse strand, counting down.
TGGAGGGAAAATATTTATTCAAATTTGAATTATAGAATATTATTTTTGGATGGAATATCTCATTTAGATATTTTGGAGGGAAAAGATATTTTGAAAAAAGAATATTCTTTGTACAAGCTGGAGGAAATTAGGGAATTAAATAATTAAGAAAAATATCTAATTGTGAGGATGAGAAGGAATTGGGATTTTAATTAAATAATTAATCATGTGGGATAGAGGAAAAATTAGATTTAATTAAATAACTCAAAATTATTCAATTAAGGAGAAATTAGTAAGAAATGATGAATTAATCAAATAATTTCAATTATTCAATTAAAAAAGGAAAAAGATGAATTTAATCAAATAATTAGAAATTATTTAATTAAAAGAGGAATTAAGTGATAATGAGGAAAATGTTGTTAAAAGGAAAAATCGGGATGTGTGATGCGTTCAGGACAATTTTAGGTGTCTACACTTTTGATACCACATATGAGCATTAGAGGCCTTGTAGTACAACACATGAGCATTTGAAACTCATTAAATTGATACAAGAGGTTGTGTGGCATTGCACAACCTTTGCACATGCTATTTGGGCCCAAATGTGGGTCATTAGCCCTTAGATAGCCTTAAACATGCCTAAATATCCCTAAATAAGCTATAATAAGGTTAAAATATCATAAAAGGAAGGTGAATTCATGAGAAAAGGATAATTAAGAGTATTTATGAAAGGTAATAAGGAAAAATCAAGATGAAAGAGCATTAAGAGGTTATATAAGGGAAAGTGAGAGAGAAAGACATGGAGCATATATGGGTGAATATGAGGGATGTGAGAGAATGACAAGGGAATATGTATATGAGTAAGAGATGTGTAAGGAATATATAGTGAGAATACATATGTGATAAATATACTTATAAACGGTGAATTAATATATGTTTCTTTTATTTGATATACATTATATTCTTTGCAACCTTCTATAACTCACTACATAAGCTTTGATCTTCCTATTGTCACTCATAATGCGGTATAAACACAACACTCAAGTAACTTAGGCTTGAATCCTTGATTTGTGCTCTTTCTTGCTAATAGGTCCCTAAAAGTCTTAAAAGGTAGCCAAAGGTGGGTAGGGTGAGCAACAATGATGTCACACAATAAAGCACAAATCCTGAGAGAAAGGGTATAGCAATAAAATAACAATGAATACAAATGAAAACTTTAGCAATATCTTGAAAACGATGATACAATCAAAATTACATATTTGAATTGACCTCAAAAGAGTGAACATGTATAACCCTAAGGTCAAATCCTAGGGTTGTAAGGATGGACAAGTTTACTAAAAAAATGAAGGAAAATAAACTTTCTCTAAAATTAATCTAGGATTTAAATTGAATATACAATTTAGCATAAATCAACCTATAATAGACATTATGTTTCTAGAGTATATAATAATGTTTTAAATGCTTCTAGGTTTAACTATTTAGAGATTTTTGACAGATCAACTGGTGCGGGAGCACCTCAAGTTTCAGTATATTGTAATATTTTGTTGGTTTGCATTTCGGGAGACTATGTTTAACGGTATTTGCAATTCTTTTAAATGCAATAAGTTAAGTTAGGTGTAACCGTATATGGGATAGATGAGCAGTTTTATTCCTACCTTTGAATCTCTATTAAAAGAGAGGAAGATGTAACCGAATGGTAGAAAAGAGGGAGAGAAAATCGAACAGGGAAAGAAAAAGAGAGCAAGAAGCGACAGGAGAGAGTAAAGTGAGAGGAAGAAATCGGGCTCTTCGGCCAGAGAGCCATTCAATGTATTAATGTGTTTCACAGTATTAAAATGCATGTGATTATGTGAATGTTATTTTTCCTGTAGGTTGGCATTGTTCTGTTTTCCCTTCCTAGTTTATGTAATTTGCAATACCGTGAGTGCAGTTTGGTTTTGGGGTTTGCGCCAGTTGTATGAAGGTCACAGGGGTACTGTTCTTGGGACGGCTTCTTGGGCCAGTCCTGTGCTTGTTGTCAGCCCCGCAAACCTTGCCATCTCCCCTGTAACAGCCGCGACCCCAGCTTGGTACCACTGTGTTTTTGCCATAGTCATATATAGAAGTCGAGGTGGTATTGTGTCGAGTAATCCTGTGCTATGTATGGGTCGGGTTCCCTTACGACAGTCACGGATGGATTGGAGAGCAGGTGTCCATGCTTTGAGGACCCGCAGAAGCTTGATAGTGGTACCAAAGGTCTTGGTCTGTATTTCTTTACCGCCAGTGTTGGTGTGGAACAGATTCTTGATGGCAGTCCGAAGGAAACGGGAGAAACAGTTCCAGGTGACAGGGCAGGCACATTACCGAATGTGACATGCAGTCCGGGTTCTGTTATGCCAGTCCCGTGCTTTATGATAGCCGGCCTTTGCGTGCAGCGTTGTGTGTGTGACGCGGCGTAGGACAGAGGAAGGTGGCGGCAATGTCTTGCAAACAAAAGGATGGAGAATCTGGAAGGATTACGGGTGGAGAGGTGGTGTGCAGGTTGTGAAGACCCGCGAAGAACAAAACAGTGTGTAAAGATAATTTTGATCTACAGCGATCAGTAGCGATCAGGAGCGGGCAGTATGGGAAAAAAAACTACATGTATTTGGTGAATACCTCATGATTTGCAGATTAGGAAGTTAACTGTAGTAGTCTAGAATGTTAGGAATGGGTGAGAATTGTGTGTCAAGACACAATGCTGCAGGGAGTTTTAAGTTTTTTTTAGTTTTATTTACATCATCAACACTTTGAATCACTCTATGTATGATCCATAATCGTGGTGATGGATTGTGGGAGGTCCTAATGATGAACTAAAATATTGATGTCAAAAATATTTAGATAATTAAATCCAAAAGCATTTCAAGCATAAATCAATCTAGAGTAAAATAATGGACTCTTAGAGTGATGATTAAAGCATTAAATCCTTAACTAAAAAATTAAAAGCAAAGAGGGTTAGGAAACTTAGCTCTAGATCAATACAAATTAAATAGTTATGATGTCACTAAATTCTATGTATCTTGAGACTAGAAATGGTTCCTCTCTATCTATAATCTGTGTCAAGATCATAATACCTTGCCAACTCTATTTTGGGTCAAACTTGCAATCTAGGTTGTGTCTATAAGAGAGAATATAATTTATAGCTCATGTATCTAATCTAAGATAGTATGCACTCCTAGTTTCTAATTCATTTGATTCTTTGAGTTTCACTAAATGTTAGGGATTAATGATATTCAAAAACACCTAAGAGATGTCATTAAATCACAAGGGTTGTGTCGAACAACTTGATAGGACTTCATGATCATAGAAACAATTGAAGACAATAATCTTCAAACGTGCAGATGCTCTAGAATGATGTGATGCAAAATTATTCTCTTTAGGTACCCAAATCTAAGTGTTCGTAGCATGATCTTTCTTAAATGAAAATGATTTCCAAAAGAGAGGATATTATAAGTGCAATTGAATATCTTTAAATATAAGTGCATGGTAATAAATCATGCCATACATATTCCAAGTCAGCTCAAGGCAAAAATAAAATCAGGCAAGAGAGCCAAACATGTAGCAAGTTAGCTCAAGGCAAAAAGAAAGCATGGGCAAGAGAGCTAGATTTTGAAATTTGAAATTTGAAATTTCAAAAATCAAATCTAGATTGAATTAAGACATATAAACAATATATCTAAATTATGAATGAATGTTTCAATCAATATAAATGATGATATAGACACAATGAATGTAAAATAAAACTATCCATAATTGATAAAACATGTAAAATACATGATATTGCTATTAAGATTCAACCGTGTAGTTTTCGAGTCAAACTCATTGACCAATGATTCATTAGTAGTGGTTCACAAGAACCCATCTTTCATGATAATGAATGGTCCACTTAACACTCATTGCATCTAGGTGATGCTCACAGAGGTGAAGCATTGGTCCGTCCCGGGAGGTCACCCATCCCAGTACTGCTCCAACTCAAGCACGCTTAACCACGGAGTTTCCCCCAAGGTTAAGCCCACGTAGCTTGCTACCCCCCTTGCAAAACCTTCAGCAAGTGTTATGCCTTATGTAAAATACAATTTTAAATAAGACAAAACCGAATGTAAAAAATACATAAATGAAAATGAGTAATTTAAGTTAAAAATGTACCATTTGCCAAAATATTAGTACATTCAACTACTCCATTTAAATGGTCCCAAAACTGAACTAAATGCGAGTTCGGATTAGGCGGCGAAATTTGAGCATCCCAATAAAGGTTTGTATGCATGCAATTTAGAATTTGTACAGACCATCAAAATAGTAAACATTTTTTCAAGCACAAATAGAATGGACCTACACAACAGATTTTGCATTTTCCATCCAAAACAAATATTTCCATAGTGCATTTAAATTTAACGCTCAGCTATGGCCGTCAAGCAATTTACTTCTTTTTTATGATTTCCCTGCTGTTTTACCATTTATCGAACAGTCTTATTTTCCAGTTTTGCATATTCTCTGTATAAATCCAATGTCGGTACAACGTTAAATTGACAGTTATTTGCGAGTTGTTGATAGAGTGCAGCCCAAAACTTGCATGTTTTTTAGGGTTGAAGTACAATGGACGTAAGTACCCAGAAGCTTTAGGAAACGGTAACATGCTTATTAAATGCAACTTAAATTCTGGAGAGTACAGTCAGAAAAATATGACCCAACAATCTGCAAAGAACAAAAACTTGGAAGAATTTAAGCAGAGAACATGGTCGTACCTCTAATTTATATCATGATATGACTTCAAACTTTCTGGCTTGCAAAAAAGATGCGACAGCTTTTTAGAGCATTTCACTATAATTGCAGTGTAAAAGTTAGTACAGATTTTTAGAGCGTTTCACTAGAATTGCAGGGTATAGATTGATGCTCGGCGCCTAATACATTAAACTGAAAACAACAACAACAACAATGGTGTAAGCCTGAATAGGCCTTTTGCTGATTCATCTTAGATCGCCAACAGAGGAGGATGTAGTTTCGTCCCCATTGCTACTCCCTGTAAAGGAGATACTTGATCTCTCAATCTTAATAGGACCAGGAATGCCCCTGAGACTTGGACTTTTTAAGCTAGGGCTCTTTTGGGGCGTAGTAGAGCTAGTGTCCACAGCAGGAAATGACAGCCTTTTCTTTACAGAACTCCGTTGGTCCTTTACAGGAGTCGCTGGCCTCTGTCTGGGTGCGCTCTGTGTACGAGTTTTGTCTCTTGCAGACTCAGTAGCAGCCCTTTAATTAGGTACAGCAGAATGAGCTAACAAATGTAATGGCAATATGTATAGTTGGGACAGGGAGAAATATAAAGGTTAATTTTCTAGGAATTCAAAAAAAAAAAGTTGAGTTTGAGGTAATTGAAACAAAAGAACAATTCGACACATTCAACATCTTGTTGAAACTAGAATGGTTTGTCAACTATAACGATACAATTGATTCAGAGGGAGGAATTGTCATTCTTTGATAAAGATAGGGTAGTATATATTCCCCTTTACAAAGATATGAGTGCCACATATGTTGAGGAGGTGGTGAGTGAAAGAAGATGATAATAGAGCATTTTAATCATTGAGAAAAATCTCTAAGAAAGAAACTAAAGAAGATTCGAATCATCATTGATAATAGCAACTACAACACGTATAGCAAAGGAGCAATAAAAGCATGGCTATGGAGTGATCTAAAAAGAAAGCCAAGAAAGGTATTGGGGCGAGGAAGGTTTTTAGTCTATTTGAGAAACTACCATAAAAAACACTCCAAATGAAGAGAACCCAGTGCAAATCAAAAAAACTAGGAGAGCATTTTGTTGGGTATATGAAGCTCAACGGATATATGTGTCCCTTCGTTTTCTTTTGAAGACTATTGTATATATATATATATATATATGTGTAAAAATTCTATGTATGTCGCTGCATTGAATAAAAGGATAATTGCCCTGCTTTCTTGTGGATGTAGCCAAATTGGTGAACCACGTTAAATTCCTGTCTGTGTATAATCTCTGAGTTCTAAATTTGTCTAATTATTTAACAATTGATATCAGAGCACAGAGTACGAGAGATTCAGGGAGAGTACGGTATGAGAGAGATTGAGAAGCCCGAACCCAAGTTTCACAAAAAGGAGACCTGTGAAAATGGTGACTATTCTGGAGACTCCACCCATGAAGAGGTAACGCCAGCTAGTGGAAGAATGATAGGAAGGTGCCATGTTGGGTCACAAAAAAAATAAAATTTGCAATTGAATGGAAATTACAGAAAAAGAGGATTGTGTTGGAAATGCAGATTGGGGTTGACAGTTTACACATGGGTTTTAGTTTAATTATGCTGTAGATGAGGTTGTGCCTCAATGAAGGAACGAAGATTTCATCAGCCCTCGTACCCGCGCCAGGAGATGAATTTTGAACAGCAGAAAGACCCCATGTAGGGAGATGTCATGGTTGTTCAAGCAGAGCACGCCATTGTGAGAGATATGGGTGGCAGATTGTCATTCCTTGACAGGGAAGTATACATCAAAGGGTTTCTTAAGAACGATGGGGTAAATTTGAAAACCGCGCGCCAGATATACGCCATGTCATTGAGAGATGAGTTGGAGATCTGATTCGAATGGAAGGAGATTCTGGAGTTGGATTCGCTGCCAGATTGGAAGTGAACGGTTCCAAGAGAGCGGTTAAATCGATGCCAAGAGTAGAGGTAATGCGTGGGCTCATAGAGGTAAATCAAATGCTGATGAGACCGAGTCATGAACGAGCCAAGTGCATAATTAAATGGAAATTGAAATGAATGCAAGCGTAGAATGGTCAGAGGTCGACGCCTGGCAAGGGCGTCTGAGGCAAGTGTAAAGGTTGGGCAGAAGTTTAGTCGACTGTGGTAGTAAGAGCAGGATACCAGAGAAGATGTTTTCCTCTTAGAGGATGGAAGGAGTCAAATAGTTGCAGAACTGAAGAATTGTGTCACAAGAAATTGTGAAAGGAAGCGATAGAATTGATGCAAAGGCTGAAAGTTACAGAAGAAACACGACAGGGGAAAAGGAGTGCAGAACAACAAAGGGATGATTAGAGTGACTGACTGGACTTATTGCATGCTTATCATGATACCATGGATACATTAGTATCAAGTTTCAGTGGGAACTCTTGGTAGTGAGAGTTCTATTGTCGTCAGGTGATGGTTATCTTCATGTGATTGGAGATGATGGTTCTTGTTTACAGGATGTTTGTATTGTGCCATGGTGTACTCTTGATTCTAGATTAGAGTGTTTGCATGATAGACGTTCTCTTGATACAGGGTATGCTCTTTGGAGCATGTGGTCTTCTTTTGTGGAGATGTTAGATCATGGTGTCATGTTGTGTTCCCAAGTTATGCAAACGTGCAGTGGGAGTTTTGACAATGGTCTTGTTGGTGATGTTGGTATTGAGTACTTTGGTCATCTTTTGGGAGAGCTTCATCATGGTGCAATGTTTTGAATGGTAGAATTGAGTTGTTTTTTGGTTGACATTGCTCATGTAACATAAGTTTAAGGATATATGTGTATTTTTCATTGGACTGCAATATAAGGATCTTCAAATTTTTTGCACATCAATAGTTTTTGGTGTGTTTTGTTATCCTAGAAGATAGTAATTTTACTTGCACAATAGTGGATTATACAATGATAAGAATTGTTGTATGGGTTGGTTATGTTGTTGTGGCCTATGGTCGAGCCACCCTTGTTTGAGAAGTTTGGGGTGCCACTTGTGATGGTGCCTTGTTGGTTGGAATGTTAACGAAATGACGCAAGTAATGTGCTCATTCCAGGTATGCATTCATCCAGACATTGTTCATGCAGTGGGAGTATTGAGCAATCCGACCGATGTATTGATGAAGAAAGTATAATGGAAGAAGTTTGAGCATGTGTGCAGCTGGAATGTTAAGGAAGAGACGCGGTGAATGCGTTCATTCTAGTTGTGATGGAGGTCTCGGTGTTTGGCTTTCAAGATGAAGTTGGATTTCTCTCGGTATTGTCAAGATGTGACAATGGTAGAGAAATAGGGGAATGTCTGATATGTTGCAGCAGTCGTTGGACTTCAAGTGGGAGATTGTTGGGTATATGAAGCCCAACAGACATCTGTGTCCCTTCGTCTTCTTTTGAAGACTATTGTATATATAAATGTGTAAAAACTCTATGTATGTCATTGCATTGAATAAAAGGATAATTGCCCTGCTTTCTTGTGGTTGTAGCCAAATTGGTGAACCACATTAAATTCTTGTGTCTGTGTGTAATCTCTGAGTTCTAAATTTGTCTAATTACTTAACGCATTTGGTATAAGGATTCTAGAAAAAGTAGTATAAGACACTATAAAGATGTCTCTAGTAGATATCGATGATAGAGAATTACAAAGAAAGCAAACCTACTGCAAATGAAAAAAGTAATAAGTAATTAATGCAAATATGAAGATTAGATCAAGCATTGTAAATGCAGAAAACCTACCACAAAAGGCGAGAGGCATATAGAAAATGACAAAGAGGATGTACAAGGAAGGCGAGGTACCACAAAGTGGATTTTTCTGAGTAAGGAAGGAAGATCGAGGACCTAAGGATCAAGATGTGTACATCAAGGAGGAGATAACAAGAAAAATTAGAATGGAGCTAATAGAAAGAAATTTTATGAAGTTGTCTCAAGGACGAGACAATGGTTTACGTTTGAGGAGAATCTTGGTAGGAGACCTATGTAAATACTATCCCCAATTATATCGCATATGGCTTGCAGCGAGTAAATATAGTCCCTACTTAAATTACAAAGGGTTTGCAATTACCATACAAGAAGATTCACGCATCCTATAAAGACATGGAAAAAAATGTTGCAATATCACACACTATATTAGAGGCCTTGTGATACCACATAGAAGAATTGGAGTCCTTGCAATACAACATAAGAGCATCGAACACTCAATAGAGAAATATTTGCACAACCTCTGTACATGCCATTTGGGCCCATGTGTGGGTCATTATCCCTCATATAGCCTTAAACACGCCTAAATATCCCTAAATAAGTTATAATAACATTAAATATCATAACGAGAAAGATGAATTCATGGGAAAGGATAATTAAGAGTATTTATGGAAGGTTATATTGAAAATAGAAGATGAAAGTGCATTAAGATGCTATATAAGGAAGGTAGAGTAAGAAAGAAAGGCATGGAGCATATATAAGTGAATATGAGAGATATGAGAGAATGGGAATGGAATATATATATGGATTTTTAGGGGTGAAGGTTTCAATGTTGTGACTAGTTATTTCTGTGGATTTTTTTTGCAATCAGTAATTTGTATTTTTCTTAATGAAAAATAGTCAATGTTGTATGATGTGTTCCCTGCTCTTAACATATACATTTTGACTCCATGAATCTAGGTTGTTTTTTTGTGGGCATATATATTTATACTATTTTATTTTCCAAAAAAATGACTTTTTTCATGTTTTCAAAAGCAAGGTATATCATGGAGATTAATGAGAAGAACTGAATGATGGAGTTAATATGTTCTTGCAGAGAATAAAGGTTCAATCTACATCAAGTTTGTTGACTATAACAATATAATTGATTCACATAGGGAGGAGTTGTCAGATCCTTTGATAAAGATAGGGTAGTATATATTCCCTTATCCGCATATGCTAAGGAGGTCGTGAAAGAAAAGAATGAGTGAAGAAGAAGATAATAGACCATTATACTAAAAAAGATATCTAAGAAATAAACTAAAGAAGACTCGAACTCATAAGGGGAGATTATCATTGATAATAGCAACTATAGCACATATAGAAAAGGAGCAATAAAAGCATGGTTATGGAGTGATCCAAAAGGGAAGACAAGAAAGGTATTAGGAGCCATGAAGGTTTTTAGTCCAAGAAAGTTTGAAAAAATGACCATCAAAAGCATTGCAAATGAAGAGAATCCACTAAAAATCAAAACCAAGAGAGCATTTGGTATAAGGATTCTAGAAAAAGTAGTAGAAGACACTATAAAGATTAGATCAAGTATTGTAAATGCACAAAGCCTACCACAAAAGGAAAAAGGCATATAGAAAATGACAAAGAGGGTGTACAAGGAAGGTGGGGTACCACAAAGTGGTTGTTTATGAGTAGGGAAGGAAGATCAAGGCCTTAGGAATCAAGATGTATGCATAAGGAGGAGACACCAAGAAAAATTAGAAGGGATCCAATAGAAAGAAATTTTAGGAATCATATTTCTAGAGTGTGTAATAGTGTTTTAAATGCTTCTAGCTTTAACTATGTAGAGATTTTTTAGATCGTCATTTTGAATCACACTCAATGTATGATCCATCATGAAATTCCTAGTGATGGATCATGGGAACTTCCTAATGATGATTAAAAACATTGATGTCAAAAATCTCTACACAATTAAATCCAAAAGGATTTCAAGCATAAACCAACTTAGATTAAAAATAATAATCAACTCTTAGAGTGATAATTGAAACATTTAATCTTTAACTAATAAATATAAAGCAAGGAGGGTTAGGGCACTTAGCTCTAGATTGATACAAAAAGAATAATTATGATATCACTAAATTCTACCTATCTCAAGACTAGAAATGGTTCCTTTATCTATAATCTACCTCAAGATCGTCATAATACTTTGCCAACTCTCTTGCAAGTCTAAGTTGAGTCCATAGGAGTAAATCTAATTTATAGCTCATGTATTGAATCTAGGATAGTATGCACTTCTAGTTTCTAATTCACTTGATTCTTTGTGTCACTAAATGTTGAGGGTTAACGATATTTTAAAACACCTAAAAGATATCATTAAATTGCAAGGGTTGTGTCGACCAACTTGATAAGACTTTGTGATTATTAAAATAATTGAAGACAACAATCTTCAAACATGCAAATGTTTCTAGAATATGTGATGCAAAATTAATTTTTTAGTTGCTCTAATCTAAATTTTCCTAGCATGATCTTTTTCTTAAATGAAAATGATTTCCAAAAAATAGAGCATATTAAATAAATGCAATGAAATGTCTTCAAACAAATACACGACAATAAATCAAGCCAAAAATGTACCAAAAGACATAAATAAAAATGGGCAAAAAAGCCAATTTTATACCAAGCTAGCTCAAGGCAAAAAGAAAAATAGACAAAAGAACCAAATTTTGAAATTTCAAAGATGAAATATATAGATATGAGATCAACGCTTCGACCTAAAGCAATAATATCTAAATTAACAATGAATTTTTTCAATATTGTGGGAGGAAGGGCAGGCGTCCCTCCAACTGGCGGAGGGAGGTGACAACTTATGCCACAGCGGCAGGGGCTTTGGGCTACTTAAGGACGAAGCTGGAATCCACTATGTTAAAGTAGGTGGTTATGGTCTTTTCGCCTGGAGTGTGAAGGGTAACGAAGGACAGCTACGACCCTCATTTCCATGCATTGAAATAAATAAAAATCGATCCTTTAGGATTTCCTCCTTGCGGCGAGGACATCTTGCACGTTGATAAGCGTACCATTTGCAAAAGGTGGCGATGGCCTTGTGACTGATGAAATTATTAATGGGTGGAGTGCCTTCTTTTTTTGGCTATGTTTTCATTTTTTTGCAAGTGCGAAATGGAGTGTGCAAGCGATCTCCATCTTTCTTTCTGGGTGCAGTCTGTGTAGGGCTGACGATGGCGAAGAGCTCGAAGTTTGTAATAGAGGTATCGATGGAGGGCCTCGCTAGATTTGGTGCAAACATGCCGATATCACTACGATCTAAGGCAAGGCAAAACCTCCTTTAGGGAGATTACCGATCAGAGCCTGAAACATCCTACTCAATTATGATCCCTTGGTTTTGGTGGCTGTGAAGATGATCTTGGGGTTGAGCCATTTGGAAAGTAAGGAATACGGGAGTGATAATTTGCAAATTTTGTCTCATTTTCTTGCCTCTTTGCTAGATAACTAGGCACCCAAAGCAGAAGCGAAAGGTCATTAGTCAAAAAATTTAAAGAAGATTTGGTGGAAGGTGTGGATAAAATTCTAAGTGTGGTGATTGAAAGCAAGGGTTGCTCGAGGCCCTGTGATGTGGAGCTGATTCATACGAAGGACACTGTAAAGATATACCCCTTTCTTCTGGATTTGTGTGGGCGAAAGACACTATAAAGATATACCCCTTTCTTCTGGATTTGTGTGGGCGAGCCTTATGAGGCACAAGATGCTGGTGGCGATGGCAGTCGAGTTTTTGAACAAATTGTTTGGTCTGAAAGCGATCGACTATGTGGAATGGATTACGAACTTTGAAGATTTTGCAAAATTAAACGGCTTTATGTAAGGTGGGAGTTGGTTGTGGTTTTTTGGCTTATGGGGAAGCTTGTTTTTTAAGGTTTCTGACGTCCTGTTTACAGTAAAAAAAGGCTTTGGTTGTTTTTTTGTATGGTCAAGTTTACTGTGTCAATGGTAGGGTGGTTGTCTATAGACTGGTATAAATAGTGAATATGAAGGTCGAGTAACTTTATAGTATTTTTTTTTATGATGCTTTTCTCTTGCTACATAGACGATTGTAATTTCATTATTATAATTAATAAAATAATCATCTTATGTATCAAAAAAAAACAATGAATTTTTCAATATAGATGACAATATACAAACAATAATATAAAATAAAACCATCAATAAATGATAAAACATGTAGAAAACAATTATGAATAGGACAAATGAATGTAGGAAAATATATTAATGAAGCTGTTTAAAATGTACCATTTGACAAAAATATTAGTACCTTTGATCATTCCATCAAAATGGTTCCAAAACTAAACTAAATGCGAGTTACGATTAGTAGGCAAAATTTCAGCATCACCATAGTAAAATGCAATTAAGAATTTGGACAGACCATCAAAATAGCACAACATTTTTTCAAGCACCTTGCAAAATTGGAATTGTCCTTCCATAAAAGATTTTGCATTTTCCATCCAAAACAAATATTTTCAAAGCACAATTAAATTTGATGCTCAGCTATGGCCGTCAAGCAATTTTTGAGTTACAGTTGTTTTTTATGATTGCCCCCTGCTCTTTTACCATTTATCGACAGTCTTATTTTCCAGTTTTCCAGTTTTCTCTGTATAAATCGAATGTCCGTACAACATTAAATTGACAGTTATTTGCGAGTTGTTGATAGAGTTCAGCCCAAAACTTACCTGTTTTTGAGGGTTAAAGTACAATGGTCGTTAATTACCCAGAACCTTTAGGAAAGGGTAACATGGTTATTAAATGCAACTTAAATTCTAGAGTACAGTCAGAAAAATATAACCCTAGAAGAAATTAACCAGAGAACATTGCTGGTACCTCTAATCTCCCTCTAATTTCTATCATAAAAACTTTCTGGCTTGCAAAATGATGCTACAGATTTTTAGAGATTTCACTAGAATTGCATGGTAAAAGATACTACAGATATTTTGAGCATTTCAATAGAATTGCAGTGTGTAAAAGATACTACAGATTTTTTGAGCGTTTAAATAGAATTGCATTGTAAAAGATACTACAAATATTTTGAGCATTTCAATAGAATTGCAGTGTAAAAGATACTACAAATATTTTGAGCGTTTCAATAGAATTGCATTGTAAGAGATACTACAGATTTTTTAAGCATTTCAATAGAATTGCAGGATATAGATTAATGCTCAGAGCTTAGTACATTAAACTGAAATAACAACAACAATGGTGTAAGCCTGAAGAGGCCTAAGTTGATTCATCTTAGCCACTTCCTTAGATCACCGACAGAGGAGGGTGTAGTTTCATCCCCATTGTTACTCCCTGTAAAGGAGATACTTGATCTCTCAATCTTAATAGGACCAGGAATGCCCCTGAGACTTGGACTTTTTAAGCTAGGGCTCTTTTGGGGCATAGTAGAGCTAGCAACTGAACTTGTGTCAACAGCAGGAAATGACAATCTTTTCTTTACAGAACTCCGTCGCTCCTTTTCAGGAGTCCCAGGCCTCTGTCTGGGTGCGCTCTGTGAACGAGCTTTGGCTCTTGCAGACTCAGTAGCAACCATGTAATTTGGTACAGCAGGCGAGTTAAAATCATCAATGATGCTGCTGCGCTTTGAACCCAGCCTTGTACCGCTGGACAAGCTGGGAGTATGTGGTTCTTCATTGTAGTTAGAATGTCGGGCACATGACCTGGGGCTTGCAGAACGAGGAAGAGCGGGCGCAGAAATCTTTGCAGGGGAATGATGAGACCTTCGGGCAGGGGATGCCCGACATGAGTAATGTTGATCTGGGTCACAAAGTGTTGGAGGTTGAGAATGGTGGCGGGATCTTTGTATACAATACGAGCTACCCGTATCCACTTCTACAGTCTTGATGGCTACTTCGTCAACGCTTTTGCTGTCCTTTTCAAGAGTTCTGCTTTCCCAGGGCTTCGCAGCCATCCAACGCTCAAGCCAACTCCATCCCCAGTGCCCTTTATCGCTTTCACCTTCTGAAAGCGACGTTCCTCCGTGCCTCGGGCTACATTTCCGCAGCTAAAACCAATATACAAGATAAGGAAAAGATTTCTATAGCTTAATCTCACACAAAAGATAATATTTCAGGCGGTTCAAAATATAAAAGCACTGTCATCTTTCCAAATTGAATTCCATTCAAAATCCTCCAAAAATTTCCACGCAAACAAACTCTACCTGCAGCGTCTAGTACAAGGCGCCAAACAGAGGATTTTAAACTACAAACCAATTTACAGTGAAACATGTTGCCAGGAAAGACTTCTTTCTGTGTTGTGAAAAATTAAATAGAGATGAAACCCATCTTCTTTTAAAGCGCCTACAGAACAACAATACTATATAATAAGTTCAAGACCAATTTCGCCTGGTTAAAGATGTCAGAAGTAGTCTGTTCATCTCTGAATTACGCAAACGCCAGATAAATAGACACAGCTTTAAAATGTTATTTACTATTTAACATCCTCTCTGTAAGTTTTTTAATCTGCTGAATGGCTGCAAACACAAAAGCTCGGCAAACCATGTATACGCCAACTTTAGGTTAGAGGTTCTGATCAAAAAATTATTTTTCAACGGAAGGCTCTGTTTTATGTGCTTATAACACGAACAGAACTAATGCTGCACCAGTTAATGCATAACAGAAGGATTAACAGAGGATCGAAATGGCATACCTGATGAGAAAATGCATATGCCAAGGCTCTCTCACGTTTAGCAGCAGCTTCTTGTTTGCTTTGTGTCTTTGCTCTAATTTCCTCCACAGTATGAACACGGTCATCCCACTCTTCTTGCGTGTGATCTCTGGAATGAGACTGCATCCCAGCAAATGTAGACATTCAAATGAATAAACAATTTGAAAGGAGCCCAAAAATCTATGGGACGAACAATAGCAGAGAACAGTTTCAGTAGAAAGACTTATCCAGCTGTCGGAAACAAAAGATTTATCGCACTCTCTCAATCTCCTGTCCTATAAAAACGCTAAAAAAACAATTTTAAAAAGTTAAACTAACCAAGGAATTCCTGTCAATGGCGTCCCGATGCCGTCTCTCACAAAGTAGGCGTTGGACTGACTGTGTTTCCTCGGCGAGAAGGAGACGACGGTCCCGCACACGGGCCTGAACTCTTACAAGAGCTTGCATGCACCGTAATGTCGCATTTGTTTGTTTCCTCACATTATATCCTCTTACCAGCGCTTGAAGCCTCACAAGCCCTTTCAGGGCACGCAAAGCCCGCCTCGCCTGCATTCACAGAAGCATAAACTATTTTCAGCAATAGACTGTAAATGACAGGTTTTTCAACCTGGAAAACAAGTTAGATCTCTACTAACCAGGTAACCTCTGAAGGAAGTTTGTATCCTGACAGCTGCCCATGTGTGGATGGGATCTGTTTCCTGAGAAGTGGAAGGCCTTGTGAGACGAACAACTGCAACAGCAGCTTGGGCAGAGACCACTGCAGCTTCTGCAGCAGCTGCAGATGCCAAAGCCACTGCAATGGCATGCTTCTCACCCACCTCCTTATTCTCAACTTCATCCACCAATACTGGATTTTCATGATGGTCCTCAAATTGTGATGACTTTCCAAACACCCATTTGCGCTTCTCCTTTGGGCTTTTTTTCTGCACACAGTAAACTTCAATCATTCGCTAACATATCCTCCCCAAAGAAGAAAAAAAGCAGAAATCCCAGGTTAAAAGAGCATCCAAATACCTTTTCTCCCTTGCCTGCACTGAGTTCTTCTCCTTTACCTCTGGAGGGGGAACGATACCTTCTGGATTTTTTTCCTTCAGGATCTTTGGAAGGAGATCCAAATGCCCTTCTCACAGCTCTAAGCCAGGAGCTCCCCTTTTTTCCCATGATCCTGCATTAATCTTTCCTCTCCACCAACCTGCAAAAGTCATTCAGACATGTCTCTACAACAGAAGAACGAATTACATTTAAGAGACCAACAAAACAATTTCAGAGCATTCCTTGGCAGGCACTACTAATCATATAAACCAAACATCAGAAGTTGGGTGCTACAACACAGTCAAAGTCCATCTAACGTCACATTGCAGGCACGCTTCCTTTCAACTTACTCTGCATTAACTTTACCAATCTCTGGATGAGTCAGTTGGCAGCTGTGCTGCCGTCCACTAGTCAGTTAATGTACCATTATTTCTCGAGTTTCCGACTCTATTTAGGAAGAAAATAATGTTTTGGAGCGCACATCGGTTTGTGAATCCGCACTATGCACATTTCTCAAGCAAAAGAGTTGTTGGTAACTGCACATAAAGCTGGTGCGCTGATGAGTTTTTAAATGGAACCTGGAGATTTTAATTCTTCCAGTAATGAATGCAACATGTTATATATCCGTTACGCTGGAAGTTTTGTCTCTTCTGATCTGTAGCTGTAGAAATCCGTTTACGCCTCTCTTCAATTCCCTGAGTTGATTTGATGGCGCCAACCTGTTTTTTTTTATAAATGTTTTGAATTTTTTTAGTGTTGGTATTGCCCAAGTGTATGAAAATTAGTTTTTTAGTTTAATTGTTTAGGATAGGGGCATTTGTTTTGTCAAATTGTTTATTCTCTTGTCCTTAGAGTTTTGGGTTTTGTAAGTTATTTAATTTATCAATAAATAAAGGGTTATTTGACCATAAGATCTCAAATGTATTTAAATCAGAATAAAAAAATGGGAATTCAAATTAAAAATTTGTTATTCTAATTCAAATGCAAACCATTTTTAAAATAATATTAAAAATGTGTTATTCTAACAAATTATTTTTAAAATAATGTTAAAAATTTGTTATTTTAATTCAAATGTAAATTTCTAGTAAAGTGTTATGTGGATATGTTCTTAATTTCGATATTTGTATGTATGTTGCTCCTTTTGCCAACATCTACTTGTTCAAAGTAGGATCTCAATTTATAGGATTTCAAGGATATGAATGATGGTCTAGGATTCAATCTCAAATCTAGAGCTTACCCCATGAAATATGGAGTGAATGAAGAATAGGATAGATGATGGCTATTATTAGTCAATTAGGTGATTCATTGATTTAATAGATTTATTTATTTATTTTTCTAAAAGAGTTAATTGTTTTTATTTTGATTTGTTAATTGATTTTTCTTTTTTAACAATTTGTTTCTATTTTAATCAATTAGTTAGCTAATTGATGTGATTTATTTGTATCATGATTTATTGAATTAATTGTGGATAATGGATTTTAAAATAAATTTATTTTATTATTTTGGATATATGTATTAAATTGATATATTTAAACTAATTAATAATAAAATTATTTAATCAATTTGATGAAGTAGATTATTAATATAAAATTAATTATTTAGTGATGAATGTTGTTAGGTGTTGAGGTGATGGTGATATTATGAAAATTAGTGTTAGCAAGATTTTAGTGTTTACAACATCTACCATTTAAATGTATATAGACTAAAAAGTTAAGAATAAAGTAACTAGTTTATATAAGGGGTGTATTAACTAACAATCGCAAAGAAGGATATTGTAAGAGAGGGGGACCAACCACACCAAGGCTCCAGGTCACAAAGAGCCGAGAGCGAAGGTTTGCACTAACTTACCTCAAGCTAACGAGTGTTTAGGACAAGAATCGAGAATGAAACACACTTTCAAGTGCTTTTGTCACTCTACAGATCCAAAAGTTTAAATGGGGTCAGATGAGCCAGTTTCTGGAGTTCAAATTGCGCCTCAGATAGCTCTTTGTCCAAGGATGGTAGCGTGGGTCTAAGACGACAGTGCAACATGTTGGCGTCTCTCTAGCGCACTGGCGTTCGTACGACCAAAAAATGTAGTGCAACAGGAAACACCAAAAAACCTACTAACTACCTAGTTGACTAGTTTTAACGAAATAAACATACTGATAAAATACGAAAAGTAACTATGTAAAAGATAAAGCAAGTAGATGAAGAGAAGGGTGACAAATCTCAACTCACTAAAGCACCAATTTGCTAGCGAGCTATACACACACGTTCAGCTACACACAAGCAAGAGGGGAAAAATGTTGGGTTGTATAAGGGCTTGCCTTAGTCAAACCCTCATTTTGGTGTTCCCACCTCCACAAACGACCAGATAGATAGAGAAAGCAAACAAAGTAAGCAAATATGGTGTGATAAAAGCAATCCCTCCTCAAGGAGGAGAACTTGTATCATGAAGTAGAGATGCAATCAATAGGGGATGTGACAAATCCCAAGATGCTTGCAAGCACAAGGTAAGAGAGATATCAGCTGCAAGGGTTAAGGAAGCCAAAGAGGGAGCTAGTTGTGAGAGCCAAGAGAGTTGCAAAGAGCACTATAAGAGCTTGATAGTGTTGTAGTAAGTTGTATAGAGTTGTGCAAGCAAGATAGTAAGAGGAATATGGGAGAATGTCTAAGGTGGAAGCCAAGAAGGATAACAAGACCAAATGAGTTGAAAAGATAACTTTTAAAGAGGGAAAAAATCATCTCAAGTCATTACAAGGCGTCCCAAGTTGTTACTGTATGCACTTAAAAATGGTCTGAGCACAAATTAATTAAATACTTGTTATTTAATTAATAAAATCTTAAATCCTCTACTTATTTTATAAATAAATTACAAAATTTATTTATATAGTTCACTTCTAAATATTCTTCTTATCCAAAATCACTTCCTCTCAAATTAATTAAATGCACAAATTAACAAATTTGTCATTTAGCTAGTTTTCCCTCTTTCATTTAAATTTGAATTTTTAATTCAAATTGGCCTCCAAAATCATTTTCCTCTTAAATTGGTTAAATGCACAAATTAACTAATTTGTCATTATGCTAATTTCCCCTCTCCATTTAAATTCAAATTTGGCACATTTCTACATATTCTTCTAACTACCTTCCACCTCACCATGTGTCACATGAAATTAAATTTTCTAAATTCTAAAATGTGGATTTTTCATCAACAAACCTGTAACAACTTTGAAACCTCCTTGGAAACATGGCTTCTTCTTTCCTCTGATTCCCTTCAACACTTGGCAAATTTCTCTCTTGTAGGGAACCACCTCCATGATTCTCTCTAACCTATTCGTGCTCAACCGTTAATGCCGTAGGATCACAATCTCGATCGTTCATCACTGCCACATCATCCCCAACTTGGAAAATTCTATAAATAAAACACATTTCTATAACTTTTCAACAAGTAGAATTTGACAAGTTCATGTTGTAGAAATCTAGTTGTAAATTGGAGAGCATTATAGTTTGCACTTTGAATTTTAGTGTTTTAGTTTGTTTTAGCATTATCATGGCATTTCCATCTTAGCATTTAGTTTCTTGTATGTTTTTATACAACATTATCTTTGGACTTGCATCATTAGTTTTAACATCATTTCAACAACAATCTCTCATCATAGATCATTCAGCAATTTATTTTCAAAAACACAAAAATATAAGCATGTAGGCATTTTAGTTTGCATTGCACAATAGTTGCACGTTTCTTAGGTTTCCATTCCATACATTCATGTGCAACACAATATTCTGAGAGCATGAGTTGAGGAATCACCAAGAATAGAGGATGATGGGATGAGTTCGAATGTAGGGTTGTAATAGTTTGTTTTATTACTTTTCCTTCATTAGATGTAATACATTTCATTGTGTGTATGTTGTTTAGTTATGATTATTACTCTCACTGATGCATTTAAATCACACACATACATTTTGGCGCCCACCGTCAACTTCCTCTGCATTGGTAATCCCGAAATAGTTTCCACCATTGAACATCCTAGCGAAGCTTCACAACAAGGGAGTGCCAAATTTTCTAGCTACAAAAGAAAAATTTGATGGTGAAAACCATTCCATGGCAGTATCAAATCAAGAAAGAGTAAAAATAAAGAGCACATCCGACGGTGAAAACCTCTCTGAGGTGCCGAAGGATGGGAAATTTGGCACTCTCCTAGAGCACTTCCAAGAAAGATCCAAAGTCCTAATTGAACCAATGCAATGCATCAATGTCGGTAGTGTGGAAATAGTAAAAACTCTTCATCTGGTAGAATCATTGATAGAACAAGAAAATCCCAGCTTTATCACGTTCTTTGAAGAGCGACACATCAACTTTGTCTGGTCGTATGCAGACATGCTAGGGATAGATTCAGACTTCATCATGCATCATTTATCTCTTCCTTCAGGAATCAAACCAGTCAAACAAAAGTTGAGAAAAATGTATCTGCACATCACCCTATTGGTAAAGGCAGAACTAAAGAAATTATTGGATGTCAGATTCATCAGATCCATTGACTATTCTGAGTGGATATCCAACATTGTGCTTGTTTCAAAACCTGATGGTAGCATACAGACTTGTAACGACTTCAGGGACCTCAATAAGGCTTGCCCAAAAGATGATTTCCCCTTGCCAAGAATTTATATCATTATAGATTTGACAATAGGTCATGGCATGTTGTCACTAATGGATGAATTTTTTGGCTATAACCAAATCAAGATAGCTCTTGAAGACCAAGATAAGACAACCTTCACTTGTCCATGGGGAACCTTCTATTGGAACGTCATGCCTTTCTGGTTGAAAAACGCATGAGCCACATACCAAAGAGCTATGACAACCATCTTCCATGACATGATACATACTTTCATGGAAGACTATGTGGATGATTTGTTGGCAAACTCCCACAACTAGAGAAGGACATATGGAGATATTAGAAAAACTATTCACCTGTCTGGAAAAGTTCAATGTTCGCCTTAATCCAAAGAAATGTGTATTTGGGGTAACGTCAGCAAAGCTACTTGGGTATATAGTGTCAGAAAAAGGTATTGAGGTAGATCCTGCAAAAGTGAAAGCTATAATGGAGATGCTACCTCTAAAAAACATCAGTCACTTAAGATCCCTCCAAGGCAGATTCCAAACAATTAGAAGATTCGTATCACAACAGGCTGATAAGACTCATCCTTTTACCCATTTGTTGCATAAAAATATTTCCTTTTGATGGGATGAGAAATGTGAGGAAGCTTTCGACCAACTAAAATAATCCCTGATAAGTCCACTTGTTCTAGCACCTCCAACATAAGGAAAGCCTCTTCTATTGTACATTGCCACAACTGACCGATCATTGGGAGCCTTGTTGGCACAAGAAGATTCAACAAGGAAGGATAGAGCAATATATTATATCAGTAGGACCCTAAATGGTTATGAAATCAACTATACATCTATCGAGAAAGCTTTTCTAGTTGTAGTGTTTGCTACCCAACAATTGCGGCACTATATGCTAACTCATACAGTCAAGCTCGTAGCCAAGATAGATCCATTGATATATCTCCTAAGCAAAGCAAATTTGACAGGAAGGTTGGCCAAGTGGGTAATGGTAATCAGTGAATTTGACATCCAATATATCGACAGAAAAGCAATCAAAGGGAAAGCCATCGTTGATCAACTAGTTGAGGCACCAATTCATGACGATCATCCCCTACATATTGAATTTCCAAATGCAGATGTCCTAACAATAACAACCAAGTAGTGGGTGTTATATTTTGATGGTTCCTATACTCAGCATGGATCAGGAGTAGGAATCCTATTCATCACTCCCCTAGGGAACACCATTCCAAAGTCATATTGCCTGATGTTTCCTTGCACCAACAACATAGCTGAATATGAAGCACTTATCATTGAAATCAAGATAGCAATGGAATGGAAAATTACAGAGTTGCAAGTCTATGGGGATTCTCAACTAGTCATCAATCAGGTCAATGATGATTACCAAACCAAAGATGAAAAATTGATGCCATACAAGAGAATTAGATGACTTCAAGAAATATTTTGTTGACATCAAATTTGGTCAAATTCCAAGGAGTGACAACAAAGTTGTCGATGTTATGGCAACTATTGCTTCTTTGCTATAGATTCCAAAAAACCACGGTCGTTATGAGTTCATGGTGGAACAACTGTTTACCCCCGCTTACAGTAACTCTGAGTCCCAACTTATATGCCACTTTGACAATGTCGATACCTCCATCTATGGGAAGATCTACACTTACTTGAAGGATAATACCCTACCTCTCGATCTCTCCTGAAACCAAAAATGAAACTTCATCCGCCAAGCTACTCGTCATACCCTTATAGCGGATATACTTTACTGTCGAGGTCTTGATGGAACTCTTTTGCGATGTCTAGAAAGCAACAAGTCGGAAACAACTTTACGAGAAATCCATGAGGGTATTTGTGTCACTCATTCAAGTGGTCTAACCCTTGCTAAGAAACTCCTCCGTTTGGGATATTACTGGCTGACTATGGAGAGAGAAGCCTTCCAATTTGTCAAAACATGTCGAAAATGCCAAATTCACGGTAATCACATTCATGCACCAGCACAAGAGTTGCAGCCCTTTGCAACAACATGGCCATTTTGTCAGTGCGGGTTGGATCTTGTTGGTAAAATTCACCCATCTTCATCTAATGGACACAAGTTCATTATCACAACCATGAATTAATTTATGAAGTGGGTTGATTTCATGCCTCTAAGCACCATCACAGGGAAGCAAATCTCATCATTTATCTTGAACTACATCATTTGTCGATATGGTATCCTGCAATCCATTGTCACTAACAATGGTAGACCTTTTAAGAATTAGGACGTGTAAGAACTCTGTGAAAAGTTTCATATCCAGCATTGATTTTCTACACCCTATTACCCTCAACGAAACGTCCAAGTAGAGGCCTCAAACAAAATCTTACTAAAAATATTAAAGAAAACTATTAACGATGTTGGATGTGACTGCCATATCCAGCTAAACCCTGCTTTGTGGGCCTATCGTACAAGCATCCGAACACCCACGGGAGCCACACCATATGCACTTGTCTATGGATCTGAAGCAGTATTTCCCATCGAGGTTGAGAGACAATCACTTTGAGTGTCCTTGAAAGGTCTCATTTCATATGAAGATTACCATGTGTCTAGACTATATGAGTTAGAATTGTTGGATGAATGTCGTCAGCTTGCAGTGGATCACCTAAAAGTATATCAATAGAGAATGTCCAGAAGCTACAATCACAAAGTCAAACCTAGGACATTTCATGTAGGTGACCTAGTATTGAAAGAAAATCCTCGTAATCAGTAGGATTGAGAAAAGAAAGGAAAATTTGAGCCCAATTGGCTAGGTCCTTTTTTGTGGTTTTAGTTTTTGGATCAAGGGCATATCAGTTGTCTACGCTAGAGGGGGTTCTATTTGAAGAACCTATGAACAACCTTCATTTGAAAAATTTCAATGTATAATGCATCCAGTGCATGTTTAAAAGTCCTGAAAAAATCTTTAAAAGTAGAAAAAGTTCTGAAAAATTCCTAAAAAGTAGAAAAAGTCTTGAAAAAATCCTAAAAAGCAGAAAAAGTCTTGAAAAAATCCTTAAAAGCAAAAAAAGTCCTAAAAATCAGAAAAAGTCCTTAAAAAATAATAAAAAGTCCTGAAAATAAATCATTACCTTGGTGAAAACCAGGCAAATAGGCATCTTGGTAACAGCAAAAGAATCATAAAATCTAAAAAAGTGCAATAAAAACAAATTGGAAAACCTGGTAAACAGGCGCTATTTGTGATAAGTCGGCTCCTCCATCTATTCAAGCGTGTGTTGACCGTCTGCTTCTTCCGTCACTGCACCTTCACACCTATCTTGCAATGAGATTTATGTCCATATCTGGTTGTCGCGGTCATGTCCCACCTTGGCTTGGTTATCATTATACATATCCATAATAAAATTTGGTTTGTTCTCACTGGGGGAAAAATCCTGATCTCGCTAGGGGCAAATCACCATTGAGCTTAAATCAACAAGCAAGCAAACAACAACACAACCTAGGAAAAAACAACAATCATGATAACCATCAAAAGCTAAACATCAATCAATCCAATCAACCAAATAAAATGAAACATCTAGTCAAATCAAATCAAATCCCGTTGAAGAATCATCTTCTGAATCATGGTTGGATTACTTTAACACAAATGTTCAATTGATGAATCTTGATTGTTGTTATCATTTCTCTAGAGTACCTCGATGATGTCACAAACTAGAGGGGCTATGATCAAGAATGATATTGTTTTGTCTACTATTTGTGAGTCAATCCTTACTACTGTGCAAATTGTCGTGGGACATGCTCTATAAAGTATCATTGATGACATTCTGAATTTGCATAGGAACATGATTAACTCTTGTATGTTTATACAAGTGATACTCAGGTCATCTTGGTCTAATTATACCTAGATGCTTGTGTTATCTTGTATTATCAAATCTCAACAAAAGTTGCATGGAAGTTGTACTCAGGTCATCATGGTCTAATTATACCATCGATATTTGTACCAACTTTCAACATAATAAAATGCTCAATGATGATAATAAGCACAATGAATTGAATGGAAACATTGCATAGATAGGCTTGCATTCATTTTAGTTTTGCATTTGCATTATAGATTTCCCAAGCTGGTAACTCTCAACATGATGTCATTTCTCACTACAAGATTGAGTATACTTGACATAACAAAAAATCATTCATTTGCATTGATATTTCCATTTCATATCATTAGAAAGCATTGTCATACACCCACTGTTCCAAATCATTCATACATTCAATCATTATAATATTTGCATCATGAAAAATTCCAAAAATAAAGCATTTTTTAAAATACCATCATCATTCATAATCCATATCATACATCGAGGTCATAATAAATACATTATTTCATTAATCCATAATCTATCCATATATGCATTCATCATTAATAATAACCTCATAATCCATTCATGATCATAATTCATTTCATATTTATGCATTTAGGTCACATATTTGCATAGAAAAGTATCAAAAGTACAGAAAAGTGCATTACATTTCATTCATTACACATAAGAGCATAATCAACATCACATAGGGGCATAACATAAAATCATCTTATATCATTTGAATTCATCATCCATCCATACATAAGCATCATTCTAATTCATTTGCATAATCATCCATACATTTAGGCCAATTATTTGCCTCATGGAAAATCCAAAAAGAAAGCTATTCATGCATTTATCATCTAGAATCCATAAACCATCAATCCATTCATTAAATCATTCATATCAACATATTTAACCATACTTTTGCATTTCATAATAAATCATTTTTACATACAGTCATCCATACATTGATATACATATGAAAAATTACAAAAATACAATGCATATCATCTCTTTACATATCCATCTCATTCATCAACATACACTCCACCATTCATAAACATATAAAAGCATAACATCATCATCCATACATGCATCCATAACATAATCATAAATAACATGGCATATCACATAAATTAAATGCATTCATCCATAATAAAAACATCAACACATAGATCATCAAACACCACTGCATATCATATAACCTCAAAATAATAACATGTCAAGTATACAATGATATCAATGAACCGAGAAATGGCACATCAAAAATGTGGCAAAATCCAAGTCTTTGAATCAAAGTACAATAGATCAAACATGACCATGTGACCTTGTGGTGTTACCCCAGAATTTGCAGGCCTCTACCCAACACCACCTACCCTTGATGGTCCTGCTCCTAGGGGAGGTCTGCCTGGTGGTCTCCCTAGGAGTGGTTGTGTCATGCCCCTGCTGGTAGTATGGGACTGAGAGCGACCGGATTTGGAGCGAGCATAACTGGCTCTTTGTGCGATTGGCACTACCTCATAGTACATGCCCCTCTAGCACTCCACCTCCTTGGCAGACTCTCTCAGCTCTCTGATGAGGTCACCTATACCATTCCCTGGGGCCGCTATCTGTATCTTGTCTGCTATTGCCATAGTCTTCTCCTCTATCTCCTAGAAGCATCTCTCTCAGTAGTAAGGGTGGCTACCTAGGCCTAAAACTGCACCATCTGCCCCTGTACCTATAATTGTGCTAGAGTCTATGCCTGTATCTGAGGTTGTGCATGGGAAAGTTGTGCCTATAATGTATGTATTTGGTCCTAGAGTGTCTATACATGAGCCTGTAATCCAACTATCTAATTTTTTTGCCTCTAGGAGGGCATCCTAAGAATCACTAGTTGTTGTACACCAGGTGCTGACCTCATCCTCTTGGGGATGACCCCAAAATCTAAAGCATCCCTCTGTCCCCCTCTCCCATCTCTACCCCCACCTCCCCCTCCATCTCCTCCATCATCCCCCCTATCATATCCCATATCATCCTCACCTTCATCCCCTCTCCTCTGCACGGCTGGCCCTACCCTCCTCCGGACCTCCAAAATGGGCGCAGGCTCATCCAAACTGGATATCCGTGGAAATGGGTGTGTATAGAAATACTCAGCATAATCTATTGTCATCTGCCCATCTAGCCCCCACTTTGGAATATCATGTTTGTGCCTGGCATAATGTGCCACCCCCAGTGCCATCCCCTGAATACGACCATACTATCTGTACACTCTACCAAAAATAAACCTCTCAATGATGTAGGGGGTCCTACCATTCAGATACCTACTGCAAAAATGTAAGGCATCTTTGCATCGTCCTTCGCCCAGGCCTCACAATCAAGATACAACCACCAAATAAAAATGTCAAAATCATCGAGGACTCTCCTCCAATACTCCAACTTGCCCACCTTGTGCTGGACAAGTGGCATGTGTAACCAAAAGCATACAGTCATCCTATTGGCTGAGCCCTGCCTCCCACTGGTCGTGTGATAGTTATGTGCTCCTAGGCCCAAAGCTGCAATAAAGTACATCCTATTGCCAGACTGCTCACCCAAAGATATACTACCTGGTGCAAATCATGATATAGGTGTGCAAGCATGCACAAACCCCAAGCATATCTTGTACCATGAGTAATCATACTATCTAGAATCTAACCCCATCCAACTGAAAAGCCTTTCGACCTATGGTTGGGGCAAAAAAATTCTCCAATGAATCTTGCAAGGACACATGGCAAGGGCCACCCAGATGCAATCAACTCCCACCACAAAATCTCATACCCAATGAACTGACCATCATGAAAAAGATGAAAAATAACACTAGTCCCTCCCTGCTCCTCGTGATGATATACCACCAGCTCCCCCACGACTGGTATCCTCAATATATGATAAACATCCTCGAGGGTGATGATAATCTCTTCGGTCGCCAGATGGAAGGTGTTGTGATCACTATACCATCGCTCTAAAAGTGTCATCAATAGTCTGTGGTTAATCCAGTATTGGGGCATATCTATCACTGAAGTCAAACTGCACTAATCAATAATGACAAGATCTATCGGAGTTAGCTATGGGATCATGTCCCATGTCCGCGTAAATTGCTCTCGAACCTATAAGTTCCCTAAGTTACCCTCCTAGAATCAAATTAAAGCATCAAGTCAACACATCAATCAAATTAGCCTATCAATCAACATATCATTTAATCAAATCAGCTCATGTGAGATTTTGATCAAATCTCAAGGAGCACCTATCCTAATCACTCGACTCTCATTTGTCATGAGATCGATCAACATCAATCAACCTATCATCATTCCTCGCCTATCATGAGAACGATCATTAATCAATCAATTTTATCTATCCTACCATTGTTCCTTGCCTATCATGAGGATGATCATCAACCTATCAATCAACATCATCCTATCATTGGCTGATGCGATCATCAATCATCAAAACCTAGGAGGAATATTTCAAAATCATCAATTTTGACTCAATACGCTAAAACAGAGTTTATATGCGCTAATCTACTAGATGCGCTAGAAAATCTACCAGATGTGCCAGAATAGAGTCTTGATGCGCCATTTCATGGATGCACTAGAAATCGGATCGAATGCATCAGAACAGGGTCTCGATGCATCGTTTCCTAGATGCGCTATTTGACCTACCCTATGCGCTAATCTAACACCTTAATGCGCTAAAGCGGGTTTCAGATGCGCTGACCTAATTTTGGATCCTAACCTAACCCTATGCACTAATACAATGACTCAATGTGTTGTATCAGGTTTTGGATGCGCTAAAACTCTAACCTTATGCGCTAAAATGTATGAAAATACCAAATTTTTAAATGAAATTTAAATGGGAAAAATTCAAATTCAAAATTGAAAAAGTAGTTCTTGGGGTACGTACCGAAGGTCCATATGCAGCTAGACGTTGGTGGCGGCGAAATCGCTCGAATATGTGAGTGTGGCACAAAACTATCCATCTTGGCTCTTCTATCTCTCAAGTTTTCAAAATGCACAAGTTACAAATGAACTATCTTTTATTCTTTTTGACCTTTTAAATGTTAATTAAGGGTTAATTATTGTGGCATTTATTTAATTTTTCAAAATGGGTCTTTTAATCAACTAATTAACAATGTGGGTGAAATATTATCATTATCGAGAGATAAATCAGGTCATCCTCTTCAAATCTAATGATCATCACCATATCATCAAAAAATCATTTAATCAACAAAATTTTCAAAAATCATCAAAAATTCAAAAATCCTTGATTTATCTCCCGAGGGGGCATCCTTTCATCATCACTAAAAAAATCAATGTCTGGGGCATGTCGTAATTTTTTTTATCATCGCGATCTGGAAATTTTTTTCTTTGAAGCAATGTGGCTACACACATCACTTCAAAGAGGGGAAAAATGTATGCACTTAAAAATGGTTTGAGCATGAATTAATTAAATACTTGTTATTTAATTAATAAAATCTTAAATCCTCTACTTATAAATAAATTGAAAAATATATTTATAGAGTTCACTTCTAAATATTCTTCTTATCCAAAATCACTTCCTCTCAAATTAATTAAATGCATAGATTAACAAATTTGTCATTTATTTAGTTTTCCCTCTTTCATTTAAATTTGAATTTTTAATTCAAATTGACCTCCAAAATCATTTTCCTCTTAAATTGGTTAAATGCACAAATTAACTAATTTGTCATTATGCTAATTTCCCCTCTCTATTTAAATTTGAATTTTCAATTCAAATTTGGCACATTTCTACATATTCTTCTAACTACCTTCCACCTCACCTGCCACCTCACCATGTGTCACATAAAATTGAATTTTCTAAATTCTAAAATGTGGATTTTCCATCAACAAACTTGTAACAAATTTGAAACCTCCTTAGACACATGGCTTCTTCTTTCCTCTGATTCCCTTCAACACTTGGCAAATTTCTCTCTTGCAAGCAACCACCTCCATGATTCTCTCTAACCTCTTCATGCTCAACTGTTGATGCCACAAGATCACAATATCGATCATTCATCACTGCCACATCATTCCCAACTTGGAAAATTTTATAAATAGAACATATTTCTACAACTTTTCAACGAGTATAATTTGACAAACTGTTCATGCTGCAGAAATCTAATTGCAAATTGGAGAGCATTTTAGTGAGCATTATAGTTTGAACTTTGCATTTTAGTGCATTATCATGGAATTTCCATCTTAGCATTTACTTTCTTGCATCTTTTATACAATATTATCTTTGGACTTGCATCATTAGTTTTAGCATCATTTCAACAACAATCTCTCATCATAGATCATTCAACAATTTATTTTCAAAAACATAAAAATATAAGCATGTACGCATTTTAGTTTGCATTGCACAATAGCTGCTCATTTCTTAGGTTGTCATTCCATACATTCATGTGCACCACAATATTTTGAGAGAATGAGTTGAGGAATCACCAAGAATAGAGGACGATGGGATGAGTTTGAATGCAGGGTTGTAATAGTTTATTTTATTACTTTTCCTTCATTAGATGTAATACATTCATTGCTTGTGTGTTGTTTAGTTATGATTATTACTCTCACTGACACATTTAAATCACATACATACAATTACCATCGACAAAACTTGCTGACAAGTGGAAAACATGCTTGGAGGCAGTCATTTGAACATTGAAATATCGTAGGACGCTAGTGTGATGCATAGACGTCTGTGTGGTACGCTAGTGTCCAGACACATCACACTACAAAATGACACAAATGGGAAAAGTACAAGGTTTGACGTAAAGCTGACATGCGAAGATAGCTACTAAAAAGGGGTTTTGCGCATATTAAGAAGGAAAAAGGATGATACAAGGGATAAAATGAGCCTACACAAGTTATAAGGGAGTGGACACTAAAGCGGATACAAGAATGTATGTGAAATTGCAAGGGGTTCAATTTTATGACATTACATTTTGCCCCCACTTTAGCGGGCATATGAATCTACACTAATAGGCACACTTGTGAATGCTCTTCCTATACCTGCTCAAACATGAACAAACAAGTGATCATTAGCCAAGAAACAAGTGTTCCCTATGAAATTCATCTAAGCATAAGAACATGAAAACAATGTAGAATATCAAATAAAATACTAATGAAATACTATTCTAATACTCAAACCAGAATCCCATAGGGGGATTAGTGCTCCTTTAATGTGGAAAGAAGCCCTTTCCTAACCCCTTGATAAGCTTGATGATGAATTTGTGATGAACAAAGTATGAAAAATGACTATAATCTTGATAAAAATGGATGAAATGCTATGAACTTAAATGGTTATAGTGATTGTACTCTTAGTTGTTGGATCCATATTGTGAGAATGATGCCTCTATTTATAGAAGCCAAGGATTGAAGAGTGAAGAAGATTGATGAATGTGGGATTAAAGAATAGACCAATAGCATAATGCCACTTGTCAACATGCTAATGAATCTTGGAGGAGATGTGCTCACACATGTGTGAACATATTTTGAGAGATGGGATGTGTAAGAAGAATAAATGTCAAGGTGGCTTGTGTAAGATAATGTGTAAGATTCCATTTAAAGCCAAGGTGGCTTGTGTAAGAGGGGGTGTAAGAGCTATTTAAAACCAAGGCGGCTTGTGTAAGAGCTCTTTAATGCCAAGGTGGCTTGAGAAAGAGGACAATAGTCATTTGAGAGGGAAAAGTCAAATGGGTGGAATATTCTAGGAATATGCCTTTTGAAAGAAAATAAGGTAATTAATAAATCAAATAAATTTATTTACATGTGCAACTTGGTTAGTTGGCCAAGGTTGACTTACCCTAGGGTGGAGTTAAAAGCTAGAGAAATGAAGGATTAGTGTTAGGAGTTAATTAATTTAGGATTAATTAACTTAGATGAAATTAGTTTGATTTATGACATTTAATTTAAATGTTTGAGTTTATTTAAATCAAATGAGAGGATGTTGGAACATTAGGATTTTATTTAAATAAAATTGATTTATTTAATTAAAATAAGAACATTAGGATTTTAATTAAATAAAATTGATTTATTTAATTAAAGGAAGAACATTAGGAGATGATGAAATAATCTGATAAAATATATTATTCGATTTTAGGAGGAAATCCAATGAATTTAATTAATTAAATAAAGGTTATTCAATTAATTGGTTAGTGCGGAAATGATTAAGGAAGAATAAATGTTAGATAATTAGGATCAAGTGCATGATATGGATCAGGATATTTTGAGTGTCTACATTTTGCCCCTTTTCGAAGCAATGTACCTAATGCATTGGTTCAAAGAATAACATTGGTGAGATCGAAATTCAATTTTTTTTTTTTCCGGATGCCCTAGCGGAAAGAAGTACATTGGAACATTGTCCCCTTGAGAGATCGGGTGAAAAGTTCAATTTGAGGGTCAATATCATGACAAAGAGGTTCAAGATGTACGTATGGGTGGTTAGAATAACAAATCTATATGATAATGATGATGCAAATGAGATGAATTAAGATGTTAAGAATAACAAATCTATATTATCCTAAATGTCTTAAATGACGATGTCATGCATGTGAGATGGATGATATTATCTATTATGATGATACGCATGAATATGCAAGATGTGGATAGTTTGTGGATGACATGATATCATGTTAGCATGAAGAAATAAGATGATGAAAAAGATCCAACAAGTCTATGATCTGTCGAGACTTTATTAGAGATGATGATGATGATTTATTACTTATCCAGGGATTGGGGACATAAAGAGATTACTTTCCTTACATTTGATGAGATACATAGATATGATGCATCAAGGTATAAAGAACCAGGATGGTGTTGTACCTAGTGTGATGGAATTTGACTCGACAAATAGATAGGAGTATCCTTGTTCACACCTGACATACAAAAACCTTACTAGTATGTACTTCAAAAGTTTCAAACATCTCAGACCAAGACATAGAAAGGCATAACCTCCCAATTTAATAGTCAACAAGTTGTCCAAAACACCTTCCATGTAAACCTAATAAAGCAAGTATTCGTCGAGGTTATATTACAAGAACATCCAATAAGCATAGAAAATGAAAGATAAAGATCAATGCCCCATTCATTTTTCTCTAAATCATTTTGATATAAATCATTGAGAGGTCATTAGAATAAGCAAAATAAGATAAATCAACAAGACAAAGATCAAGTACATAAACAAGTCAATATTCTTCATACCTCTAGCCAAGACTAAACTACGATGATGCCTGATGTTGATGTCCATTGTAGGAAGGATGCATCCTAGGACATGATGTTATCAGATGATGGTGAGATTGAATAGATGATGGGCTAGTGATACCAAGAGCTGACCAACTTGTTTACCTACTAACCTAGACTTAAGACCCTAACGTTGGAGTTCACACTTTCAATTTTATATACTTGTTTTTTATTGCATTACTGAAGGGTGAA
Source organism: Sequoiadendron giganteum (assembly GCA_007115665.2). Classification (NCBI taxonomy): domain Eukaryota; kingdom Viridiplantae; phylum Streptophyta; class Pinopsida; order Cupressales; family Cupressaceae; genus Sequoiadendron; species Sequoiadendron giganteum. The sequence continues at coordinate 315,230,325 of CM021107.1, read as the reverse complement.
GGTGGCAATCGATTTATTGTGAGTGGAAGTTTATTGTAGTTGAAAGAGAAATAGGATGGATGATTTTTTGGTATTTTGCAATGTTTTGAGGTTGTTTTTGGGATTTTTGAGATGTTTTACAAATGTTTTGATTTTTAATTTTTTAAATGTTTTTGGTGTTTTTTGAGATTTATGAAAGTTTTTGGATTTTGTGTGTCGGGGGCCCATCAATAATGGCCTTTCCTATGTTTAAGCTTAGAGACAACGTAGTTCATACACCATGTTTTTGACTTTTTTGACTTTTTGACTTGTTTTGGGATTTTGACATGTTTTGGATGTTTTTGGATTTTCACATGATTTTGACAATTTGGATATGGCTATGTGTGATGATATCAACGATCTACTTTGGGATTTTTTTGAAAAGAAAGCTAAGGTTGATTGATCAGATTGAAGGATTGATGATGATAACATTATTGAGGATACATAACAATGCAAGGATAGTGTTAAGCAACACGAGGATTGAGAATTGATGGATTGATGATGATAACATTGTTGAGGATACAAAACAATGCAAAGATAGTGTTGATAAATGTTATCAATTAGATATGCGCCCTATCCTAAGCTTGCAAAAAACTTAACTATCCGTTGACACATGGAAACCTTCTTCAGATGTGGGTGATCTGATCGAAGAAGGAATCTCTAGAGTGAGTTGGTTCTCTGAATGATAATTCCTATTCTAAATGATTTTTGAGGTAAAGAGTCAGAAGGATAAACTGGAATTAAAACTTATGATTGAAATTTTATCACCTAAGATTATTGATCAACTTTAAGAAGATTTTGATAATAACTCACTCTCACCACCTCTTTAAAACTTGATTCTCATAATCTCACAATAAATATAACCCAAAAGTGATTTGCGCAAAGGTTTAGAATAAGCACAAGGCACAACCTGAATTACAATGCAACTCCAGAAAATCACTTAACAACAATAAGACAAGAAAATGACTCAACAAATTTGAATCACAAGACACATCCAATTACTATTTGCAAAGCATAAACAATAAGTGAGAAAGGAAACTCTGTTGTTTTATTGAATGAAGGAGTGAAACTCTAAAAAATCTAAGTGCAAAAATGCTTACAAAACTCTTTGCATGAACAAGAGAGGAAGAAAAAATGATATGAACTGAGAAAAACCCTAAGTTTTTCTCCTAAATAAAACTCTCTAAAACCCTAATCTGAGCTCAAGAAGAAAGCCTAGTAAAAATCATTCAAAATTGCATCATAATGTGTAATAAAAGTGGAAAACTCACACTTTTTGCATGCCCATCCAAAAAAGCATCTAAAAATAGGTCCATTCTGCTTTAAAAGAAAAACAAACACCTCATCTTCACCTGATGGAACTCAATTTCACTCAAGGAAAAGTCAACCACCACTACTTTCACAAAACTGCTAAAAATATAAAAAGAATAAAACAATTTATAAAATATTATTTTAATCTTTTCTTTACAAGATATTTTGCAGCTTTATTTTCTCAATTTGACCATTTTTGCAATTAATATTTAAAAAATCTTTGCAAAAATAATAAACTCATGCTCTAATTTCAATTGATTTTTCTTTTAAAACTATCATAAAAAATATAGTGGCTATATTTATTTCCAAGTTCTAATTGATTTTCTAAAACAAAACCTAAGCATCAATATGAAATGTTTTTATTTCACTAAGGCAAGGCATCGAAAATAATTAAAAACTCTAAGGTTTTAAGACTTGAAATACTATTCAAATGCCCAACCTTAAAAACTTAGGCATATGATTCTTTTGGAAAGGTTGACCTAAGGCAATAATGTATTAACAAATGATAAAATGTTGAAGGCATTTAAAAAGTAAACTTAAGGTGATAAACCCAAAATCGAACTAGGGCTAAGCGAAAACCCTAGTAACAAAACTAGCCAAACCTAATTTTTGAGCCATCATTTGACTCTTCATGTTTTGAGAGAAAGCTCTGCTGGGAAAATGGCGCCGCCACCATGAGTTAGGGTTTTACAACTTGGAGCTACCATTCGAGCTCTCTATGGGTCGATTCTTCATGTGCAAGCAAGGTAAGTTGACTTCAAACTGTATCATGACTTCCTCCTTTTCATTTTGAAAGAAGAACTTGGCCTCAAGGCCGCGGCTATTACCTTGTATTTTTTTGATTTTTTTCTTCATTACAGTGCCTCCATTCCTATGCTTCATTTGGCTGCCATGGAAATTTTTAGTTTGAGAATTTTTTTATAAACAAACTCCAAGAATTTTGATAGAATAATGAAGCTATTATTATGGAAGAAACACTTGGAAATTTATGTGCATTTTCTCCATTATAGGCCGCGACTATCACATGCTTGATCTAGGTGTTTTTAATCTTGAACAAACTCTTACAAAAAACTCCATCAATCTCTTTGTATTACCTTCATGGCTATGATCGTTCATTGTATCCTAGTGCATTTCTTTTGCAAAGAGAAACCCAAATTTATGTCCATGTTAATCTGTATTTGCAATTCCATAGACAAACCCTAAGTGGGTTTTGATATTTGATGGAGAACATGTTCTTAGGCTACGGCCGTAAGAAATCATAAGGTATTTTAATTTCATTTGTCTTGCATCTTTTCCTTCGAAAATTTCATGCCATGCTTTTAATGAAGAAAACCGAGATGGAAACTTGAAGCTCTTAACACATTTTCTTGAAAGTAATTGCCTTTCCGATTGAAACCCCCATGTGGGTATTTGTATTTTAAAAGAGATTTGTTTATCTTGCACTCCTCCAAATTTTGGGCTTGACCCATAATAGTATTCTATGTATTTTGTATCTTTTGACAAAACCCTTAGATGGGTAAACTGTAATAAGAAGAAATCTGCATTTAAAGCTGAAACCCCCATGTGGGTATTTGTAAAATAGAAGAAAAAACCTCTCCAACTTCTGGGCTCGACCCATGGTATTAAACAACACTCATTAAGATTCCAAAATACTTTATTTTGATGGCCTTTAGAAATTCATGGCTACAACCAATACTTTTTATTTCCTTCATTTTGAAGAGCTTTAAAAAGCTCGAAACTATGCATTTTGATGCTATTTGTATTTGAGCATGAAACCCCAACATGGGTATTCCATTTTTTCTAAGAGGAAAATGCTCTTGATTCTTGTTCCTTGCACTGTTGTAACTTCATTTACTTGTTGCCAGAATGCAAAATTTACCTTATTTAGAGAATACTCTTAACATTACAAGCTAAATTCTTTCCATTGTTTGCTTGAAATGCACAACACAATGAAACTCAAAAACTATTCAGAGCCTTTAGTTGCTTATCAAAATATGTTTTCTACTTCATGCAGTTTTCATGTTTAACATGATAATAACCCATGAATGCACTCAATGAAACATGATAATAACCCCTGCATGCATTCAATGAAAAACCTAGAAACTCCACTTGCCCTTCAAGTGCATTATATGTAAATGCTTCCATTTTACTCACTTACTTTGTAGAATGGTATTCGGCTAGCATGACACACCTATAGATTACTCTAATGCTTGTCATCATTCATTTCATATACTTAAATGCTTCAGAAAATATGCATTCTTAGCTCAAAATTTTCATGAAATAAAGCAATTTTCCCTTCCTATGTCCATGTGTTCACAACTTGTGCTTGATCATAACCAGATTTGGCTTCTTTGTTTTACTTGCATATTGCATTCAACCTTGCACACTTATCACTTATTGTTGTTTGTCCATAATGTTGTCCCATGTATGCAAAATGATCTTTGAACACACCCAAAATTGCTCTTTCTTGATATTTTGTACTCAATGGCTTGACAATGCCAATGTTCTTATTCCTTGGCACTACTCATGCATTTTTATGATTAAATGAAACCATTGTAAATAGCTTTCAATCCTTCAAATCTGCAGCTTGATTTTGTGAATTTTATATGTATGCCTATTCACTATCACCATTTATGAACGTGAAACACTTGTTGTACTAGAAAAGAACACCATGAAACAACATGAAAAAATATGAAAAAATCACATGGCAATAAAGATGCAATCAATTTGACAATATTAAAAAAATTCAGTATGAAAATTGATGCATTTCATTTGATTCTGTATCTAAATTGAGCTCATTGTTCACTTATAATTTTCACTTTGTTGTTCTCAGATTTGACTGTTAGTAGTGAACGATGTTCTTGATTGTTTTGATAATTGAAATCTATTTGACTCCTTCATGACTGGCTCATTTGAGCATGATGACTGTTTTTCCTTACTCAACCCCATTTGTATGTTTGAGGGGCAACATGCCGAGCTCTACCCTTGTGGGAGCCCATTTTACTCCACATGATTTTATGTCTTTATGAAATGATCAACTACATAGATTTTCCTATACCTGCACATGGAAACAAATAATGTTAGCATAAAACAATGAAGTTTAAGAAGTTCCATGATGTGGCATTTCATTTTCAGGCTCTCATTACTACTCTCTTTATTCTTAGCTGATTCCATGCATTTCAAGGAATGAATTGTATCTCTATTGGTAGAGCATGTAGTGTAACTCATATCCAGAGCTCTAATAGGACTTTCCCAATCTTCTATAGGTACACTCAGAATTGGAAGTAGGACAGAGCAAGTTGCAAGCACATCAACCGAAGATCGAGAAACATGCAATGATGGATATGTCTTACGTTATTTTCTTATTAATTTTTTAACCTACAGTTGTATAATTCATTTCTTGCTATGAATTATTTTTGCTATCTCCATGGCTTGTGTAGATCCTTTAATTTCTGTTTTCCTTTCCATTCTGAAAAGAAATGCATCAAAATGCAAAATTGTACAATCATTTGTATTTGCAAACAAAATATTGTAATGTGAATAAGCATTGTGAAATAAATGAAAGCAATTTTTATGCTTAATAATTTATATATTATGTCTCCTACTTCATTTTTATTGCAAAGCACTAAGCAATAACTCTTGAAATTTTGTTTACCAAAAACATTTACATAACTGAAACTTCATAAATCTGATGCAAAACAACAATCTAAGTACGTGTAAAAATTAACTACACCTTCACTTTAAAATGAAATAAACTAATTAGCTCTGCCAATTGAGATGTGAAAATTGGTAACAAGAAACACAAGGATTGGGAAGGATATCCCAAGATGATGATGGATTGATTGGATTTGGTTTATCAAGATTTCGAAGATTGATTTGGAACAGAACTGTTTTGATGATTTGATGTGATGTTGAAGTGAAAGTTAGATGCGATTGATATTGATTGTTTGGATTGATGTTCAATGAAAGATAAAGCTTGATAAGGAACATCTTGTCAAAATATGCCATGGGCTAGTGATTTGGATTTTTGGCTCACAAATGCTTTCACCAATTTGATTTTTACGTGTTTCCATTGTTCGAATCACTACATAAGTTGGAGGATATAGATCAAGATTTATTCTTGAAGAAAGATGTAAATATCTACCCCCAGTGTCTAGCAATGTTTGAAAGGCCATGGGTGGATTCTTGGATATATGGATGGTGTTGGATTTTGTGGTTGTGTTGCTGATATGTGTTTGTCATTGATGTCAACACTATTAGAATTAATGATGCTTAAGGCTATATATGTCGAGGATATTGAGAAAATTGTAAAAATAATATTGTTGGCAGCTGAGAAGGTCAAAATGTTAGAAAGTCTTGTACATTGAAGATCTGAAGGTGCACTTCAAAGGGTGTGTTGCTGAAGATTTCTAGTATGTTGTCCAAAATTTTCAGTGGTTCACATCAAGATTTGTAGAAGTTATGAAGATCTGTGTTCCTACAGTTATTCAGTTTTTGTAGATGGTGTTCTTGGATGAAGCGGATGAAATTATGGTAATTTCATGTGTTGCGCATGTACCTGTGACTTTCATGGATGAGTCTAGATCGTTCTTTATCCTTGTTGTATGTCTGCATTGATTAGAGTGTTCGTGATCAGAGATTTTTCTGATGTGTGTTTGAGTTTTCATGTTTTTGGCTGACATGATGATGCTAGCGTGTTGCGGATCCATGCGGATTAATATTTTATTGTTTGGCGTGTTTGGGGGTATTTTTTTGGGTCCTCACTATGTTGTGACTGACTTGTTTTGGTGTGCATTAAAATTTATTCATGTATTGAGGTCGACAGTTGTAATTTATTCTTTATTTGTGGTCGATTGAATAGTTGATGTAAATCCATGTAGCAGATATATATATGAGATTGTTTTCCTCATTTAGAGGTAGTTTTCAGTGCGTACAAGTGACGTAAATGTGTGAATAAAGGTCAGATAATTCATAGCAAAGTGTGGAGGAGATTGAGAGTGTGGAAGAGTTTGTAGAATTTTTTGTGTGCCTAACTGGAACTGCAATCAATCTTTTAAAGAAGCTAATTTCTCAATTCAACTTCATCAGACGGATTTAATCTGATTACTATATGTAAGGAAGTGAGCCTTCCTTCTGAGCAACGTGCTCTAGGCAGTGCGCCTAAATGCAAGTGCATTCCCTTTTATTCTTCATTATACTTCTAATAGGGTATAATCTTGTGGACTAACATCCACTGTGGTTTTTCCCCTAACAGGGTTTCCACGTATAAAATATTGGTGTTCATGTGTCTTTGATGTGTTGTTGATTTAATTATTGCACTGTTAATTATCAAATTTGTGATCTAAGGTTGATTAATGTTGTATAATTTTGATTTTGGTAACAACTGATTCACCCCCCGTCTTAGTTGTCTATCCTTGTTTTTCCAATAATTGGTATCAGAGCTAGTTCCTCTGAAAGAAGCCTAACAACTTGAGGTGATCTAAGACGACATCATACAAGAAGGATAGTCCTAGATTCGATGGTACAAACTACTCTTTATGGATAATCAAAATGGAGTATCATTTGAAGTGCATTGGAGAACCTTTCTGGAAGATTACACAAAGGGAATATACTATTCCTCGGAATGGTCCTTCCTCTGAAGATGAGATCAAGCAAGCATAAATTAATACCAGGGTAGTAGAATCATTGTTGAGTACTTTGATAGATTCGGATGTGACAAATGTGATAGGATTGAAGACTGCATACCAGATTTGGAAAAAGTTGGAAACATTGTATGAAGGAGATGTACTAGTGAAAAGTGCTAAGCTAGAAAGTCTAAAAGGAAAATGGGAGAGCTTGAAGATGAGTGAAGATGAAAATGTCTTTTCTTTCTCGCAAAAGATAAATGATTCAGTGATGGACATTAGATGTGTTCGTGGAACTTTGGATGAAGAAGAAATTGTGGCTAAGATACTTAGATCTGTGCCCCCTTCCTACAAGACAAAAGCCCATGCTATTGATGAACTCAGGATAGTGACAAATATTACAAGGGACATTATGATTGGAAAACTTGCTGCATTTGAATTGAGTGAATTTGGCGAGTTTGCTCCCAAAATTGAATCTGCCTTCAAGGCCACTGTATCCGAGAAAAGCAAGTAGAGATATGATTCAGGAGAGAGTTCCAAGAGAACATTCAAGTATGAAGATGAGATGAAGTAGATTGAAGATGAAGAAAAAGAATTGGAAGAACTGGAAGCATTGATTGTGAAAAGAGAATCAAGAGGTCATGGTAAGTACAAAGGAAAGTTACTTATTAAATGATTTTCTTGCAGTAAGATAGGTCATTTTGCATCTAGATGTCCTGAAAGAGTTTCAAAGGACAAACCTGAGAAGACTAGATTTCAAAGCAAGTGCTATTATGCTGAAGGTGTAATTGATGAAGAATCTGATAAAGAAACTAGAAATGAAGATGAATGGGTATTTATTGCTATCAAAGAAAATGGTCAGGTGTCCATTGAATTTGCTAGTAATGTGAATGTTGAGAAAGCTCTTGCAGTAATACATGAAGAAAAAGATGAGTGGATAATTGACAAAGAATGCTCACATCATATGACTAGTGACAAAAGCAAGTTTGTAAGCTTGGAAAACTATGATGGTGGTGTTGTAAGATTCAGAGATAACACTTCTGGTGTGATTCATGGCAGAGACACTATTTCTTTTGGTGGTAAGCACAATACTAATGATGTTCTTTATGTAGAAGGCTTAAAGCATAACTTGTTGAGTGTTGGATAGATGGTAGACAAGGGTTACAATCTATAGTTCAAGGATGGTAATAAGGGGAAGTTATGGAAATATGATTGCTTCAGGTACAAAGACAAAAGGTAATATCTTTCATTTGAGTGTTGCTAGTGAAATTTGTTTGATTGCTCAAATTGATGTAAGCTGGTTATGGCATAAGAGGTTGTGTCATGCAAAATTTGATAAAATTGTCAAAATAAGCTCTACTCAAGCTGTTAGAGATCTGTTTAAGTTAGTGAAGCCTACTAACACTGTGTGCAAGGAATGTTAGATGGGAAAGCAAACAAGAAATTATTTTTGAAGAAAATAGTATAGCTCTAATGGAGTACTGGATTTGATACATACTGATCTATGTGGTCCATCCAGAATCATAAGCCTACAAGGTGAAAGGTATTTTATGTTGCTCATTGATGATTATTATAGAATGATATGGGTTGCCTTCTTAAGAGAAAAACATGAAGCATTAGAAAATTTCAAAAGTTTCAAAGCTATGGAAGAGAATGAGATAGGTCAAAAGATCGAATGTCTAAGGTTAGACAAAGGTGGTGAATTATCTTCACGGGAATTCAATTATTTTTGTGAAGAGCATGGAATCTAAAGACAATTATCTACTACCTAGACCCCTCAACAAAATGGAGTTGTTGAAAGAAAGAACATAACCATTCTAGACACTGCTAGAACCATGATGCTGGAAGCAAATGTTCCTCATTCCTAGTAGAGAAAAGCTATAAGTACTTATGTGCATACCATTAATAGGGTGAATGTCAATAGTAATTTAGGTAAGAAACCTTTTGAGCTATGGTTTGGTTATAAGCCTACTGTTAAGTATCTCAAAAAAATTGGAAGCAAATGCTACATCAAGAGAGATGATTATATAGTAAAGTTTGATGCTAGAAGTGACGAAGGAATCTTTCTAGGATACTCTACTAAAAGAAAAGCTTACCAGTGCTTTAATAAGAGGTTGAAGAAAATGGTTGAAAGTGCAAATATCTAAGTTGATGAAGATATTGTTAAACCATCTAGATATAGTGGATATGATTCTGATGATCAAAATGATAATACTAACAATGATGTTCAGTCAAAGAATCAACTTCAAATTATTCTGGTGAACTGAGGGAATCAAGAAGCAAAAACTAGCAGAAGTACAAAAGAACAAGAGGTAAAAGAAAATCTCAAAACTCCTAAGTATGTGAGGTAAAATCATTCTGATAGTCAAATCACAGGAGATAAGAGAAAAGGTGTGCAAAATAGAAGAAGAATTATGGAAGAATATTGTCTAATATCCAAGGATGAGCTTAGAAATATCGGTGAAGCATGCAAGGATGAATATTGGATGGAAGCCATGAAAGAGGAACTAATGCATATACAAAAAAATGATACATGGGATCTTGTTCCTAGACCTCAGAACAAAAAAGTGATTGGAACCAAGTGGGTGTTCCAGAATAAGATGAATGAGCATGGTGACATGGTCAGAAACAAAGAAAGATTGGTTTGCAAAGGATACTCACAAATTGAAGGTATTGATTTTGAAAAAACCCTTGGTCTTGTTGCTAGAATTGAAGTTGTAAGATTATTTCTTGCTTACGCTACTTTCAAGAACTACAAAGTTTATCATATGGATGTAAAGTCAAAATTTATGAATGGTGAACTAGAAGAAGAAGTTTATGTTGAACAATCGAATGGATTTTAGTTGACTGATGAGAAGGACATGGTATGCCGATTGAAGAAAGCTCTATATGGACTTAAGAAAGCTCCTAGAGCTTGTATGGTAGATTGATAAATACTTGTTGAAACTTGGATTCAATAAAGGTATTGCTGATAGTAATCTATATTTCAAGTTGGATCAGAACAAAGAACTGATCATTGAAGTCTTTGTTGATGATATTATTTTTGAAGGTGATGATGATTTGTGTATGAAGTTTTCCGATGAAATGAAAAGGGAATTTGAAATGTCAATGATAGGAGAGATTTAATTCTTTTTAGGATTTCATATCACTCAGTTAGATGATGGAATTTTTGTATGTCAGTCCAAGTATGTGAAAGAGTTACTGAAAAAGTTTGGCATGGAAGATTCAAAGCCAGTTGGTACACCTATGGTGACTAGATGCAAACTTACACAAAATTAGATTCTCCTAAAGAAAATCAGACAAGATACATGTCAATGATTGGTGGATTACTCTACTTGACTCAGACCAGACCAAATATAATGAATTTTGTATGCATGGTTGCTAGATTTCAAGCTGATCCTAAAGAGTCTCATGTAACTGTTGTGGAAAGAATTTTCGGATACCTGAAAGGGACAATTGATCTTGCTCTTTGGTATCCTAAGGATTTTAATCTTATCCTAAGTGCTTTCATTGATGATGATTGGGTAGGAGATGTAGATGATAGGAAGAGTACCAATGGTGGTGCATTCTTCTTAGGAAAAAAGTTTGTATCCTGGCTAAGCAAAAAGCAAAACTCTGTTTCATTATCTACTGCTGAGGTAGAATAAATTTGCTGCTGTAAATAGTTGTACCCAAGTATTATGGATGAAGCAAATGTTGAGATATGTCAAAATTGAGTATGAAGAACCCATTGACATATTCTATGACAATTGAAGTGCCATTAAAATTTCTAAGAATTCAGTGTTGCATTCAAAGAAAAATCATATATCCATCAAGTATCACTTCTTGAGAGATAAAGTAAGTGACAAAGAAGTTAGATTGGAGTACATACCTACCAAGGAGAAAATTTCAGATATATTTACCAAGTCATTGCCTAAGGATACTTTTGAGTACCTCAGAGGAAAGTTATGGGTGATTTCCCCTCCTGATCAGAACTAAGATGCAGACATTTGCATCAGTTTGTGAATTCATAGCCATATCTTATTCCAGATTGATGTTGTGGTGGTTGCTACTCAGGGGGAGTAGTCAGATGATTCAAATTTGTGATTAGAGCATGTGTACCTTTTCCATTGATGTCAAAGGGGGAGAGAAACAATGTGAAAAATGTGGGAGAGAAGAGCAATGAAGAAAATTGTAAAGAGTGCACAATATCAAGGGGAGATTGTTGGAGAAGAGTTAGTTGGGTTGATGGTATTATTTTTCACATCATGTGTTTCCATCAATGCCAAAGGGGGAGATTGTTGGATGTTGTGGTTGTGTTACTGCTATGTGGTTGTCATTTATGTCAACACTATTAGCATTAATGATGCTTAAGGCTATATATGTCACGAATATTGAGAAAATTATAAAAATAATATTGTTGGTAGCTGAGAAGGGCAGAATGTTGGAAAGTCCTCTACGTTGAAGATCTGAAGGTGCGATTCAAAGGGTGTGTTGCTAAAGATTTCTAGTATGTTGTACAAATGTTTTAGAGGTTCGCATCAAGATTTGTGGAAGTTATGAAGATTTGTGTTCCTACAATTATTTAGTTTCTATAGACGATGTTCTTGGATGAAGCGAATGAAATTTTGGTAGTTTCATGTGTTGCACATGTACCTATGATGTTCATGGATGAGTCTAGATCATTTTCTATCCTTGTTGTACATCTGCATTGATCGAAGTGTTCATAATCAAAGATTTTCTGATGTGTGTTTGATTTTTTCATGTTTTTGGTCGACATGATGATGTTAGCGTGTTGCGGATCCATGAGGATTAATATTTTATTTTTTGAAATGTTTGGAGGTGTTTGTTTGGGTCCTCACTATGTTGTGACTAACTTGTGTTGGTGCACATTAAAATTTATTCATGTGTTGAGACCCACAGTTGTAATTTATTCTTTATTTGTGGTCGACTGAATAGTTGATGTAAATTTGTGTAGCGGATATATATATGATATTGTTTTTTCTCATTTAGAGGTAGTGCTTAGTGTGTACAAGTGATGTACATGTGTGAATAAAGGTCAGCTCATTCAGTGCAGAGTGTGGAGGAGATTGAGCAGAGTGTGGAAGAGTTTGTAGAAGTTTTTGTGTGCCTAACTAGAATTGTAATCAAGCCTTTGAAGAAGCTAATTTCTCAGCTTAACTTCATGAGATGGATTTAATATGATTACTGTATGTAAGGCATTGAGCCTTCCTTCCGAGCAGTGTGCTCTAGGTAGTATGCCTGAATGCAAGTTCATTCCCTATTATTCTTCATTATACTTCTAATAGGGTATAATCTTGTGGACTAACATCCACCGTGGTTTTTCCCCTAACAGGGTTTCCATGTATAAAATCTTGGTGTTCATGTTTCTTTGATGTGTTTTTGATTTAATGCTTGCACTGTTAATTATAAGATCTGTGATCTAAGGTTGATTAATGTTGTATAAGTTTGATTTTGGTAACCACTTGCTCACCCCTTGTCTTAGTTGTCTATCCTTGTTTTTCCAACAAATGGATGGATGAATATGGTAAGCATGCAAAGCATGCCAAGGATTATCTTGTGATAAGATAAGGTGTTCAAACAAAGGATGCTCATTTGGATAATGCTTCATTTCTTAGATAATATTGGGTGGGATAGGATCAATGAAAATGACCCATGTCAAGATGTTTACCATAAGCAAGTGTAAAGTGTACACCAAAATTTGTCAAGATCAAGATAATTTGGAAGATGGATGCAAATATATGACAATGGATTGGATAAATGGTTCATGGATGAATGGATTTATTATGGATAAGATGGATGGAATGTTGGCTTTATTATGAACGTGATTAGATTCTTTCTCCTAAAATGGTGCACGTAGATGCTTGATTCTACAAATGACACATGTTTTCCAGGTTTTCATCATGGTATTTTCCCAAAGCACCGCCAAGCGGTTTTCACTGGAGGACAATTTTTTTTATCTTTACTATTTTCATGATTTTATATTCTTTTTTGTTTTTTGTGAAATATTTCAAGCTCATGATGAACCACCTGGTGGTGTTGATGTAGATTCTTCTTTCATAATGTTCCATTGATATCCTACTTGAAGAATCTGCTTTGCTAAGATACGTGCACTTGAGTGCAACTTTTGAGATTCTTGATCTACTTTGTTCACACCAGAGTTAACTTTGTCTTTATGTGCACATCACAATAGAGTGCCTTATGAATCCTTATGATGGAAGGTTTCTACCAATACATGGTCAATGTGAGAATTAGATATCATGTGTGGAGGCATGGATGGTGGAGTGTGTTACGAAAAGAAGATGGATTGGTTGACAGTTGGAATATTTGACTCTCCAAACTAGGGAAGATGAGAAATGATGGGTGGATACGAAAGTGTGCATGGAATTAGGACCAACAACCCTATATACTTTGTATGTTGCTTGAGAAGCTTTCTTTTTCCTTTGTAGGCATCTTTGATGGATACTTTTCCTTTTTTTATTTTACCCCATAGTTTCTTTCACTAATGGAGTTTGATAGGGATAATCATTCTTTGTATTCTTTGGTATCCACTTGTATTTGATTTATCCTTCATGCTTCACTACTTATTTTTCTTTGATAACGTTCTTTGTTCTTTGATTCAAATTTTTTCTTTTGATGTTGGTCCCACTTCGTAGATGGGTGGATGAAGATTCATGATGTGAAGGGTTGTAGTATTGGCATTAGTTTCATTATAAGGATTCTTTGTGCTTCTTATGTTGACGTTATCTTGTGATGAATTTTCCCTCAATTTTATAGAGGTATCACTAATATGTTTAGATCTCTTAATTGTCGAATAACCAAGACCTTGATGCTTAGGATTGCCAATTATCTACACTGGTTCTAGGATACCCTATTCATGTAGGCCTAATCCTCTGCCTTGATAATTCATCTGTTGAAATTTTTTATTTGCAATAGGCTATGATTTACCTTGGAAACAAGATGATAATCCTTCTCTACTCTTTTTTGGATCTTCAAAAGTAACAACTTCTTCATTGATAAGATATCTTTCCCTAAAAACGTTAAGCGATCCAAGTTTATAAGTGATAGGATCCTCCATATGTGGAGCAAATTCCTAATTTTGGCTTGATCTTGTGAAATATCATATTTTAATGCTTCTTCAAGAGGTGTTGATGATCAACCGTCCACATAAAAGTCTTCCTCATGATTCAATTTTGATATGTCTTCATAGGATGTTTCTGATTCACAATTTCTGTAGAAGCCTTCTTCATTACCCCTTTCTGATATGTCTCTATATTTTTCTATATCTTGATGAGGTGTACAAATGTTAAGAGTAGGAGACTCTCGTTCCTTTGTAATGATATCAAGAGTATGAGACTCTTGTTTTGAATGAAGATCATCCACATGTCCATCCAAAGAAAGCATCTCATGGGTAGATGGAGGAGTATGTGCTATATGGATATGATCATCATTTGCAACATCTTGTATAGATAGGAGAGTTCCCATTAGATCATTATACTATTGTGGAGATAAAAATTATTGATCCTGGTTAATGTTGGAATTACTTTTGACATACTTTGGATCAAGTTCTTGACATGGTTCAATTTCACAGGATGGATTGCTTACAAAGGGTTCTTGGACATCATCATTAGGCATGGGAAGTGGCTCAATATCCTATTGATCTTTGAGTGGATTTGGATCAAGTGTTGAGTTGAGGATTACTTCAATATTCACAACCATGAGGTCAAAGGATGTCAATATGTCTTGGAAAGGACAACTGCTAGACTTTGGTGAAATATGATGATCATGATTTGGAATAAAATCTTGATATATGTCCTCTAACTCATTAGGTGATGTAGATACATTGTCAACATGATAATTGGTGGATGGATCTTGGATTATGTCAATAGGATCATATAATTCTAACACTCCCTGAAATAGATTAGTGTGGGGTATTGTTGATGAATTTTAATCATGATAAAAAAGTGACTCTTGATGCCTATTGATTTGATCATTGGATGGGGTAAAAACATTTTCAATGTGCTCACTGATGGATAGATTTTGATCATTGTTTTCAATAATTATGGTGGAGATATTTTAAATTTTTTCAACCATAGGATCCAATGATGTTAACATTTCTTGAATTAGATCATTGTTTGGTATTGTTGGTGGATTTTGATCATGATTAAAAAGTGACTCTTGATATATGTTGATTTGATCGTTAGATGAGGTAGAAACATCTTCAAGGTTCTCATTGATGGATTGACCTTGATTATTATCCTCAACAATTGTGGTGGAGAGATTTTCACTATTATCACTAGTGGTTGAATCTTGATCATTGACCTCAATATTTATTATTTTTTGATCAATAAGGTCTTGGATGAGAGTTTTGAGTTGAATACAATTTGATGTTTTATGAAGATTTTCTCTATGATACTCACAATAAGATCCACCCCTATTCCAAGGGAAGTTTAGGATAGAGTTGAAAGCACTTACATTTGGAGGAGTGATGAGTTTTGCATTAACTATCTTTCTTAGCACTGATTCGATTGGCTCTCCAAAAGGAGTGTATTCAAATTTGTGATCTTGTGACATTTGTTCTTGTTGAGGTGATTCTTGTTGTGATTGATCTTGGAGATGTGGTGATTGGTTTTGTTGTTGATGTTTTTGATCTTGATATCCAACCTCTTGACATTGAAGATGTTGTTCTTGATGTGGTTGTGGAGACAACTCAATGTTTTGATGAGATAATCCTTCTATAGTGTGTAGATTTTGGGGTGGATATGTCTCTATGTGATATGAATCAATTAATTTCCTAAGTGAAGCAATTTGATTTCACAAAATTTGATCTTGATATCCTTGATATAGTTGACCTAGTTGTTGAGAAAGCATATTTGGAATGTATACTTGTGGTGTTTGCATCGGATCACAGACAGATTGATTTTAAACAATGTTCTGATTTGGGATGATGTTTAGATTTTGTATTATAGGCTGACATGGAACATTGTTATGGTTGGGAAATACATTGCTTTGATTTAGGTAACCTTGATTTTTCACGGTGTTACCTTGACTTGGATCAATACATGGAGTTGCTAACATATTGTTTTGGACTTTGAACAACATTGGTGTGATTCACAAACATATCTATCCAAAATTTCACCAAGTGTGGATTTGATATGTTCATATTTTGTAAGCTTGTATTTGGTATAGTCACATTTTGCATGTATAGATTTGATTGGATAAAGTTGCTTGGAAGAAGAATCATGCATTGATTTTTTGGTTGATGGATTTGTAGGTTTTGAATTTGATTTAAATCTACCATAGGGAAAGGTGGTCCAAAATTTAGATTGGGAAAATTAAAATTTGTTGTATCATTGAGGTTTGTAGGAGATAATGATCCCATGTATGGATTGTATAAATGTGAATTTTGATAATCAATTGGTATTGTAAGGTCTTGATAGTTTGGTTGACTTGGATTACTCATGATGTATGAATCGAGTTTATATTCCATTTTTTTCTTGTTTTCTGATCTTGTTGCAAAAGTGAACCTTTAAGGTGTTTAGGAACAATGAAGAGATGAAGGATGAAATGGGTGAATGATATGGGTGTTTGAACTTTTAGGAATTTTGGATCAATGCTAGAATTTAGGACTTTTGGATTTTTTTATTTTGGATTTGATTTGGATTTTGGATAATGAACTCATAAATAGCAAGATATTGGATGTTATCTTGGAATAAACTTGTCCACAAGGTGATAATTTAACTAAGTGCATGAAGAAGGATTCATCCACACACACTTAGTCAAACACAATGATTTTTGATTTTGATTTGAAGGATTACAAAAAGTCTAGCATGAATGATTTTTCCAAGATTCTAAGAGTTGTTTTGTGAGATGGAATTTGATTAATGTTTGGGGGATGGATGAAAGTGTTTGATTTGATCCTAGATGAGCCTAAGAGGACTTTGTTTACAAGACCAAAGTAGTGAAGAACATTCTTTTCCCTGAGAGTATTTCAAACCAAAAGACCAATGTTTGCATGGAAAACCATATGACCAAAAGATAACAAGCACATGTGTGGGATTCAATTGATTTCAACTTGGTTAATGAAATAATTTTACCACATCCACACTTCTTGCTTAACTTTCAAATTGTATGTCTATGTCTTAACCCCTTTTCATTCCACAAGGTCCATTATGTGAAAATCAAGGATTTAAGGGTATAGTTTCCTAGGTTGACTTTAGAGAGATTAAATTGAGATATAGGCCAAATATTTAGAAGCATCTAAGGATAAAATACCTAGGGACAAGCAGTGCTATGTAGAATTTTCAAAGGTATTTTCTCTTTCCAAAGGGTTTGAATTTTGATGAACTTGTTGAATGTTTATTTCCATGTTTTGAGATTTCAAAGAAAGTGTTTTGATTATGAAACAATGCACAACCCTAGGATAAAAAAGACAATATTTTTTGGATTCCCACTTGGATTTCTCCAGATGTGCTTATTCAGAGCAAATGCTTAGAAGCTTGAAAACACTAGCTCCCCTCCATGACACACACTTCTCAGGTCAACCAAGCTTCGAGTTCTCATGAATCTCCCATGAAAAACTATTCATCTCTACTAAGAATCAAAAGTACGTGGGACGAATTTGGAGGTCCGACCTCTTGACACCAACAAATAGATAGGTATTTTGGATTCTAAACAAATTGGTTCATAATCAAGGCACCTATTCAGAAGGCCACACGAGAGGAAAGATCAACACATATAAAGAGTTTCACTTGCTTGTCTGTAGGAGCTCCTATAATGCTGAGATTTATTCAACATTGGAATTTATATATCGATTGGGAGTAGCTTGGAATTTAGTTCATTACCGGTTTGAGTTGTTTTTTCGGGTGAGTAATTTTTCCCACCAAGGCATCTCTCTAAAGGTAAATAATAGTGAAGAAGTGAATTTGTAGTTCGACCACCTACTAAATTTAGGAGGGAGCACACATAATTCCTTTTCTTCACACTCGCATGTTTTGTTTAATTTAAAAAACCCAAATTTGAAATGTCTAGGCAATATTTTAGACAACCTAATGTCACTAAAACGCTTTTGATTCTCAAGATCACCGTGAAGCACAAGAGAAGTGCATACACATTCAAATCACAAGAGTTTGTAAAGAAAATTACAAAAAAAGACAAATACAAGTTCATTTTAAATCCTCAAAGACCATAATGAATTCCTTTTTAGAGCACAAAATTTGAGTGTGAAGTTGATTGTTCAATTTCTTTAAAACCCAAATCAAATCTAGTGAATTTCTAAGGTTCTTTTTAACCAACTTTGAGAAAAGAAAGGAAGCTTTTGTATGTTCTTTTTAAAACCCAAACAAAATGTAGTTGAGTCCTAAAGTTGAAGAAAACAATGTCCAAAGATGGGATTATAAATGCCCACAAAGTGTTAATGAACAATTTTTTACAATTTTGAAAAAAAGACATGCCATAGATAGTTCTTCTTGTTTCCTCCTCTTCTTTATCACCTTAACCTGCAAAAGTTGGTCAACCTTTAGAAAACAGAGCCACAAAACAGGTCAAAGGTCAAAAGAAATCAAAACATAAAAGCATATGTTTAAATAAATTTGAAAGCTGCTTTTTACTCAGACCCAACATTGCTTCTCATGAAGGTGTCGCTATTTGAAGCTTCTAGCGTGGCTCTACTAAATCAGCATCACTCTATGGAGAAAAAAAAGACTACGAATGCATTGCTATTTCTCCCAGCGTCGCTCTTTGGGATTTGGGCAACTAGTGTCAGAACAGTTCACCCAACGACGTGATTTGGTCACAGTGGAAACATTGCCATAAAGAAATGCTAAGACGATTGCATCATTGTTTGTCTGTTCAACGTCGTTGTGTCCTGGGAAAACAAAAAAAGGAAAAAATGACTAAAATGACCAAAATAACATGTTAATTTTAAGAAATTCGCCATCGCTCTAGCACCAAAATGTGAATGATCTTCCTATACATGCTCAAACATGAACAAACAAGTGATCGTTAGTCAAAAAATAAGCATTCCCTATGAAATTCATCTAAGCATAAGAACATGAAAACAAAGTGGAATATCAAATTAAATACTAATGAAATACTATTCTAATACTCAAACCAACATCCCATAGGGGGATTAGTGCTCCTTTGATGTGGAAATAAGCTCTTTCCTCACCCCTTGATAAGCTTGATGATGAATTTGTGATGAAAAAAGTATGAAAAATGGCTATAATCTTGCTAAAAATGGATGAAATGCTATGAATTTAAATGGCTATAGTGATTGTTCTCTTAGTTGTTGGATCCATATTGTGAGAATGATGCCTCTATTTATAGAAGCCAATAATTGAAGAGTGAAGAAGATTGATGAATGTGCCCGGATTAAAGAATAGACCAATAGGATAATGCACTTGTCAACAAGCTAATGAATCTTGGAGGAGATGTGCTCACACATGTGTGAGCACATTTTGGGAGATGGGATGTGTGAGAAGAATAAATGTCAAGGTGGCTTCTGTAAGAGAATGTGTAAGATTCCATTTAAAGCCAAGGTGGCTTGTGTAAGAGGAGGTGTAAGAGATATTTAAAGCCAAGGTGGCTTGTGTAAGAGCTCTTTAATGCCAAGGTGGCTGGGTGATCCCATAAAGCTGGTTTACAATTTCTGAGAGGAACTAATTTTTGCTGAAATTACATATTTTTAGAAAATATAATGATTTAAGCCTTTAAAAGTTCCATTTTAAGGATTCCAATTGAAGAGGGTTTGATCAAACCACCTTAGATCAAATCCCCTTGGATAGAACCTCGCTAGTTTTAAACCATACCTATAAATGAGTCTCCTTTACACCTATCAAAATGCTGATAAAAAATCACTTTTGATTTACCTTTAGGGGGATCAAATGAATTCATTTAAAATTAATTTCAAATGATTATGGTATTCCTCGAAATGAGCTATCCCATGAATATAATTTTAATATGTTTTGGTTTTATTATGTATAAGTTTTTTTAGTTTTATTAAACATAGGTTTTTCACCAAAAATCAAACTCTCTGTTTTGCACATGTGGAAAAATAGCCAATTATCAAAATATTTTTTTAAAAAATATGTTTGTGCTGGGTATTGATGTCATTGATCCATTAAAAAAATAAAATAGAATTTCGATACATACAGAAAAAGTTATGTTGTATACAGTCCACCTATGTCTGAATTGCAATTGGTTTGACTTCGAAAATCTATTAAGGAAAAAATATTCAATAAAAAAATATGAGACCAAATGAAAGTGCTAGATATCGTAGTTGCTAATCTAAATTCAAAAAAATTAGAATTTTATCCTTCATACAAAAAAAGTTATGTTGTATAGAGTGAGCATCACTTTTTAAAAATGTTGTTTTATGAAAAAAACTAGTTTTCGTGGGAGATGGAAAAAGAAGTGTAATCTTATTCCAAAATTTTTGAATAAAATATTTTTAGAATCTACAAACAAAATTTGATGAGACTCTAGTTTGCATCATCTTCAAATTCCTCACGGTTTAGCCGCTATAGGTGCTTGAATGTGAAGATTTAGTTAAAAATAATAATTTCAATGTCCAGTTTGGCCAAAAATTGTAAATCACTATTGTGGGATCACCCGGCTTGAGAAAGAGGACAAAAGTCCTTTGGGAGGGAAATGTCAAATGGGTGGAATATTCTAGGAATATGCCTTTTGAAAGAAAATAAGGTAATTAGTAAATCAAATAAATTGATTTACATGTGCAACTTGGTTAGATGACCAAGGTTGACTTACCCTAGGGTGGAGTTAAAAGCTAGAGAAATGAGGGATTATTGTTAGGAGTTAATTAATTTAGAATTAATTAACTCAGATGAAATTAGTTTGATTTATGACATTTAATTTAAATGTTTGAGCTTGTTTAAATCAAATGAGATGATGTTGGAACATTAGGATTTTAATTAAATAAAAATTATTTATTTAATTAAAAGAAGAACATTAGGATTTTAATTAAATAAGATTGATTTATTTAATTAAAAGAAGAACATTAGTTTTTTAATTAAATAAAATTTATTTATTTAATTAAAGGAAGAACATTAGGAGATAATGAAATAATATGATAAAGTGTATTGTCTGATTTTAGGAGGAAATCCAATGAATTTAATTAATTACATAAAGGTTATTCAATTAATTGGTTAGTGTGGAAATGATTAAGGAAGAATCGGTGTTAGTTAATCAAGATCAAGTACATGATATGGATCAAGATATTTTGAGTGTCTACATTGCTAAATGAAATCTACTAAACATAAATAGCATCATGATACCAAAAGGATACTGTAGAGGAAGCATATAACTCTTCGAACCATGAAAGCATGCCACCGGACTGAAGACCTACAAAACAAACATATTAAACAAGAAAGACCTACACAATCCAACAATGTTAAAACATAAAAAGTCATTACATCACAAGTTTATAAGACAAAAACACATACACACAAGCACCTAACTAAAAAACAAGATTTGAGTCAACAAAGTGAAAGAGATCTTGATGTAAAAGGTTGTCTCAGTACCATGTATCGTCCCCAAATTAATAAATATCATATGAAAGAATACTAAAACAAAGAGAAGAATTTAAGGATTGATTGCTTGAATAGAAGAGTATGCCCAAAAGATAGGGAAGCAACCAATGTCGAAGAGAGAAAGAGCATATACTAAGGATGAAGAAGATTTAGATCTTCGATCCAATATACACAATTGTGAAGAAAGAGAATTTAAGAGAAAGATGGAGAAGCTAGAAAGGAATGAAAATTCCAAGAGAGATGGCTCCACAGGTCCTCAAATGCAAGGAAAGTTAAACAACTGCATCGTAAATCCATAGACCTATGGAAGGTGAACAAAAGGCTGTGTAGGTGTTGTGACGCCAAAAAGTGTAGCCTTGACACTTTTCACTCATTTGGACCCTTGCCTATGGATTTTGGACCTCTTTCAACCTCTTTTTAACCCCTTCCCAAACCTTAGTCTAAAGTTTTGTAAGGTTTTGTAAAACATTCACACTTTCCTAGGCTTTTCATCACTAAATTAACCCTTTATTATGCTTTAATAACCCCTTAATACATTTATAGGTCCAAATTAAGAGTGTTTAAGGAGACAATCCTGACAAAAATCATTAACCACATGATAGTTCTTAACAATCAATCAAATTTTCCTAGGTGGAATAGGTTGCCACCTTGGGCGACCTAGTCCCATGTGGCATAAAATTCAATTTTAATTCAAAATTCTTGCGGGATTTTATCTTTTAAACCCTAAGGTTGGCTTGAGTGGTGTTATTTTTCAGGGAAATTAGGGCACGACCTATATAAATAAGGGTTTTTCCCTCATTTTTAAACCTAACAATTCATTCCAACTAGTTCATTATTCACTCTCTCATCTTCTCAAGCACTCATCCACTACTCTTCTCAAGCAAGCTAGGGTTTGCATCCTAGGTCATCAAGACATCTCTCAAGAAGCACTCAAGGGTTGAATCCTCCATTGTTGCAACTCAAGATCAATCATCATGGAAAGTAAAATCCATTGTTTCATGCTTCATTATATTTATATCTTCATTTGGTTTGATTACTCAAAAGGGATTTGACCAAGGCAAACCCCCAATCCCTAACAATCAACATTCCCTTCTCTTTTGTGTGTTTGCAGATTCAGGTATCTTATAAGCTTGAAGATAATTCAAGAATGGGTTGAAGAATTGTTTAGGGCATATCCTTGTTGGATAGGTCAAGAATCTACACAAAAA
Source organism: Sequoiadendron giganteum (assembly GCA_007115665.2). Classification (NCBI taxonomy): domain Eukaryota; kingdom Viridiplantae; phylum Streptophyta; class Pinopsida; order Cupressales; family Cupressaceae; genus Sequoiadendron; species Sequoiadendron giganteum. The sequence goes on along the minus strand of CM021107.1, from coordinate 315,207,615 downwards.
TACATCTATAGACTAGATTTTTCATTTTCGGATTCGAACACTTGGGGAAGCAGAAAGTGCAGACCGAGAGCCATAAAGTGCACCTTCAGATCTCCCAAAATATGGAAGTGGAATAGGTCACCATTAGTGGAAAGCTAGTCCCATTGTACATTCATTTATGGATTTTCTATAGATCTGAGTACCCTTTTGGCAGAAACGGGTTCTGACATGTTTTCATAGAAAAAGGACTAGGTCACCCAACTTGGCACAAGTGTCCCACTAGACATAAAAACAAGTATTTTCAGAATTTTAGAGTTCCTTCAAGTCTACAATACATTTATAGGTGCACCTCATTCATTTCCAACTTTTTGTTTTGTTAAAGTTTACATTTTTAGGTCATTTTGTAGATGTTTGCATACAACACTGTGTTTTCTAACATTTCATATTCTTTAGATTTAGTATCAATAAGTCATCTTTCTTCCAATTTATTGCACTTATAAATCATACTTAGACACATTCATACCCTCACTAACATATTTACATAATCTTTGAATGTAACATTAGCATTTTGGCCCATCTTTCTCCTTTTAGGTGAATAATCCTAGAAGTGTAAAAAAGCATTAAGGTGCCAAAATTTGTGTTACATTTTGGTGAACCCATCTTTTGAATCCATTCCTTTATGGTTTAGAGTCCTTAATTATTCTAGAATTAACTTTCATTGCATGTTGCATTAGTAAAGTTGCATTGTAGGGTTTCTAAATTTTTACATTCGTGAAAGTGCATATAGGTTGTATTTTTGCATCTTTAATCATTACAAAATTGCTGAAATTTTGCATTTTCATCTTAGGTCTGCATCATAAAACCTAGACACCATAAAAATCAAATAGAAAAATCTGAACATTCTGAAAAGAAATCACTACCTAAACTAATTCGCCACCCTGGGCGACTTAGTCCCTTTTGGCCCCTAAAACTACCATTTACAAGGTTGAAAACCTTATTTTTATGCTTCTTTTTTGTGCTAGTATCTATCTATGTCAATTGGTTGTGTTTCTGTAGCATGCATTTCATGATATGTAGGCTCAATTAGCTCATTTCATGCATTTTACATTTTCAATTTTGTAATTACATGTCATTTTCAGCTCATTGTATAGTCTAATAAGTCATTTACCTTCATTGAAATTTGAAACTTGCATTTCATCCTATGTATTTTAAGTTTGTATAGCTTTTCTTACATTTAATTCATTAGAAATCGCATTCATGGTACTTGTGGATAACATTAGACTTTTTCAATCTTCATTTTTTGCATTAGTTCCTAGATCATTTAAATCAGATTCTTTAGAAAATGAAAAATAACACTTTAAAAACATCACATGCACCCACTCACACCCTCTTAAACCCTTTAGTTGCGATGACTTAAAAATGTTAGATGAAGCCCTTGATGACTTCATCTCTTCTATCTCATCCACTAAAGCTTCAACCCAAGAGGATCCAAACATTGATAATCATGATAATCATAATTGTTCTTCTCCTAATATCTCTCCCATTGGTGATGAAGGTATCTTAGTGAAAGAAGACACAACCATTGAATATCATGATGGCTATTCTTGTGTTCCTCCTCCCCTTCCCCCTTTTCCAAACTTTAAACAACAAACATTTCTTGACATCACCCTACATAGTCTCTATAACCATGACCCTCAAACTTGTTCTCCTCATATACCTCCTCGATGCAACGAGGATAGGTTGGTGTTAACAAATACACTTATTACAAGTCATGAGACTCTTGAACCTCCATTTCCTGATGCTCCTACCCTTTGGGACAATCTATTTGATAATCATAGTGGTCCTTCTCTTGATCCCTCCCCTCCTTGTGATGAAGCTAGTGATGAACCTCTTCCAAGCTCTCCTACTAGGGTAGATAGAATGAAACAAGAGAATGAGACCTTTGACAATCAAATAGAACCCTCTCCTCCTCCTCCCACCAATCATAATCTCATAATTGATCATTCCCCTACCTATGACAAAGTCCTTTTAGAAGAACCAATCCTTGCATGTCATGAGCATGTGGTTTATTGTTCTCCTAAAAAATCTCCTCCTAGGGTAGATATCATGATGTAAGACAAGGATAACATTGAATCTCCTTCCAAAGGGGATATTAATATTATTCAATCTCAAATTATCCTTTACCCACCTTCAAACAAACCTAAACCTGAATTTGTTCTCTACCCACCTCAAGATAATATGTCACAACAAATGAGTCATAATACTATTGCTCACACACATTACACAAGAAGCAACTCGCTCCACCCCAACCAACCTCAACACCTTTACCTTCCTCCCCTCCCTTATTACCTACTACCCCTCGCTTAAATTCATAACTTAGGGAGTATGATCTTGTTGACCAACTAAGGAATAATCCTGCTAAAATCTCTTTATGGGACCTTATCCAAGCCTCCCTGCACTATCACAACATGATGCAAGAAGCCTTAGAACAAATTCCTATCCATTCTGATGCATAAAAAAATGATATACCAGCTATGATTCAAGGCTTGAATGCTGAAATTTTTTTCCACCAAAGTGAGCTCCCTCCTTTGGAAGTTCAAAAAAAAGCTAACACTCTTGTAATTATATCTCAATACAAATGCATAGGGATCAAGTGAATCCTTATTGAAAATGGCTCAATTGTTAATATGTGTAGTGTAAATCTCTTGGATAGGCTCGATATCTATAAATCAACCATCCAACCTTCCTCCTTGTCTATCATTGGATTTGAAAGTGTAGGACAAAATCCACTTGGTGTGATCACTTTGCCTCTTACAGTTGGAATGGCCACATCAGACACATTGATCCATGTTATTCTCAATGATGTTTCATATAACCTCATTTTAGGCAGGCCATGGATTCATGCAATGAATGGGGTTCCTTCCACTCTTCATCATAAGATGAAATACATCTACAACAACAAAGTGTACACACTTGACATTGATCCTGAGCCAAATAGTGTCTTACAACTTGAGCAAAACAAATCGAAACCATTCAATCCTTCAACACCCACCAAACAAGTGAAACCCATACAAAAAACACCCTTAGTCGATGATTGGGGTTCCTTAGACGTCACACCTCCTTTATTAGGAGAATCCAAGATCACAAACAAGGACTCTGAAAAGGGAAACATAGTGTTATCAAAACAAGACTCGATCGATCCTTCATAAGCATCCACGTCAACCAATTTAGACAAATAAGCAAACACCAAACAATAACCCGATCCAAAAGTAATGAAAAAGATTTATGGAAAAGGTTATGATCTCTTGAAACAACTTGGCTATAGTGGAAAAGGTTATGGTGCTAATGAACAAGGTATCCACAACCCTATCAAGCCTCAGACACAAAAAAACACATCATGGTCTTGGTTATTGTCCTTTAATTGAAATCATGAAACCTTCCTCCAACATCAACACCATCCCAAACCATCCTTCTAAATCACTGTCCAAAAGTGATCCTTTGCAACAATCACAATAAACAAAGAAACCTTCACTTAATTTCATCTCACATAACTCTACTGATTTAGATTTTACACACTCCTCTAAAGGAGTATACAAAATCTCATAATCTATAGTGCCTTGCGTAGGTATACCATCCTATACTAAGTAAGACCCTTCTTTGTTGCAAACCAAAGGAACACCTTCTCCTCTTGATCAAGAGGATATCTTGTGGAGACTCCTCCAAGATCACTTGATCTCTCTTCCTCCTAGAACTCGAAAGAAATGTTACCACAAAAATTCCTTTTGTGCCTACCATCGAGTTCATGGTCATTCTAATAATGAGTGTAAGGCCTCGAGTAGAAAAATCCATCATCTTAAGGAGCTTGGTGCTCTTCCTTATGTGGGGACACCTCATTCCTCTAATTGATACTAATTTTCACCCAACCTTGCATCCCATCAATCCTTTTGTCTCACTCTTGTCTTGCACTAAGTGGGGGTGAGGGGTTAGGTAGCCTTGCCCTTATATGTAACTTGTCGTTGCCTCTTTTGGCTAATCATTAACCTTTCATGAACATATAATAGCAAGCTTGAGACATGCACGAAGTGTATTAAGTTGACTTGCATGTGAAATACTACCCCTTTTCATGACCTAGCTTCTTGGAAACATACGACTCAACATAGGGATTTTCAAACAAGCTCTCATGTCTTCTTCTCTTCTTGTACTTTACAAAAATTTCTCACAGTAATTCTGTTAGCAACCACTTTAAAGTGGGGGCATACATCAACACTCATATTTCATTGTGTGATTTTATTTTTCTTGAAATTCCCTCTCTTGGAAACATTAGGTACAATGTTTCTCAGGATGAGACATTGCACTTGTCCTCTCTTACAAACAAGATGAGATCATTTGCACTTTTCCTCTCTTGGAGACATTAGGCATGATGTTTCATAAGATGAGACATTGCACAAACTAAGAAAAATACCTTTGAACACTCTTTACACCATTCTAATAACATCTTTATTTTTTGGCGCCTTATCAAAGTTATCATGAGGTATAACTTTGGTATGGTTAAGTGAGAAGCCCAACCAACGGCCCAACTTTCCCCATAGCCACCTACGTATCTTACCTTTTGGGTCTTCTCACCTGAAGGACAACCAAATGTCTCATCACCCTAGAGTGAGTACACATCTTCTCTTTTTTCTGGACAAACAACCTAGATCTGATCCAAAACTAGCTCGACAAACGATCAAAGGTTGATCAAACTTTTCACTTTCCTCTTATGTTCCTTCTAGTTCTTTTCATCACATGATCATATATCTTGTTTTGCTGCAAATCATTCACCCTGGAATGCGTCCTCTTGCACTGATGTCAAATTGTCTTAGAATCTTGAACCCTGGGGGCTTGACCTTCTTCTTCATTCTTCACCATTCTTCACCATCTCCATTGGGCTACTTTAGTGTGAGTTTGAAGTGAGTTCATCCTCTCACTAAAGTGGGGGCTAAATGTGTCACCAAAAAGTGTAGCCTTGACACTTTTCACTCATTTGGACCATTACCTATGGATTTGGGACCTCTTTCAACCTCTTTTTAACCCCTTCCCAATCCTTAGTCTAAAGTGTTGTAAGGTATTGTAAAACAATTTCACACTTTCCTAGGCTTGTCATCACTAAATGAACCCTTTCTTAGGCTATAATGACCCCTTAATACACTTATAGGTCCAACTTTAGTGTGTTTCAGGAGACAATCCCGACAAAAATCATTAACCACATGATAGTTCCCGATAATCAATCAAATTTTCTAAAATGGACTAGGTCACCACCTTGGATGACCTAGTCCCATGTGGTATAAAATTCAATTTTAATTCAAAATTCTTGCGGGATTTTATCTTCTAAAACCTAAGGTCGGCCTGAGTGGTGTTATTTTTGGGGAAATTAGGGCACAACTTGTATAAATAAGGGTTTTTCCCTCATTTTGAACCCTAAAATTTCATTTCAGATAGTTCATTATTCACTCTCTCATCTTCTCAAGCACTCATCCACTACTCTTCTCAAGAAAGCTAGGGTTTGCATCCTAGGTCATCAAGACATATCTTAAGAAGCACTCAAGGGCCGAATCCTCCATTGCTGCAACTCAAGATCAATCATCATGACAAGGTAAACTCCATTATTTCATGCTTCATTATATTTCTATCTTCATTTGGTTTGATTACTCAAAAGGGGTTTGACCAAGGCAAACCCCCAATCCGTAACAATCAACATTCCCTTCTCTCTTTATGTGTTTGCAGATTCAGGTATGTTGGAATCTTGAAGATCATTCAAGAATGGGTTGAAGATTTTTTTAGGGAATCTCCTTGTTGGATAGGTCAATAATCTACACAAAAATACATCTACATACTAGATTCTACATTTTCGGATCCAGACACTTGGAGAAGCAGAACGTGCAGACTGAGAGCCACAAAGCTCACCTTTAGATCTCTCAAAATCTGGAAGTGGACTAATGGTGACCTAGTCCCACTGTACATGCATTTCTAGGTTTTCTATAGATATGAGTACCCTTTTGGCAGAAACAGGTTTTGACAGATTTTCATAGAAAAAGGACTAAGTCGCCCAACTTGGCACAAGTGTCCCGTCAGACATAAACATAAGTATTTTTATAATTTTAGAGTTCCTTCAAGTTTGCAATACATTTCCAGGTGCACCTCTTTTATTTCTATCTTTATTATTTGTTAAAGTTTACATTTTTAGGTCATTTTGTAAATGTTTGCATACAACATTGTGTTTTCCAACATTTCACATTCTTTAGATTTAGTATCAATAAGTCATCTTTCTTCCAATTTATTGCACTTAGACATCATAGTTAGACACATTCATACCCCCATTAACAAATTTACATAATATTTTAATGTAACATTAGCATTTTGGCCCAACTTTCTCCTTTTAGGTGAAAAATCCTAGAAGCGTAAGAAAGCATTAAGGTGCCAAAATTTGTGTTACAGGTACTCTCTCCTATAGAGTTGAAAAAACTGCACTAGAGGCCCACAAACCAATAGTGAATAGATACCACAAGATCAAAGCACTTTACAGGTCCTAAGACTTGCAAAGAAGGTGCCCCAAGTACTCTCTCTTGAGGGAAGCTCGATGTAGGGGACTCCATAGAGTTAGATTGGGAAGCAACTTAACAGGTGCACTTGTAAAGAAACATGTCAATCCATATACTAAAAATGTTAGGAAATCTTGATGCAAAGGATCTCTATAGGTTCTCGGTCCTACAAAGCAAGACTAATTGGATGAACCTATGGCTGCTGCAAGCTACATTGCGAGACAATAAAAAAAATATAGGTCTAGTTGGGCTACCCCAAAGCTAGACACCAATGAGTTCATTTGAGAGAAAATATTTCAAAGGGGGATCCCTCAAGAACCCTTCAAGACAACAAGGGGCCCACTCAAGGGAAAAATCCAATTAAAAGATAGAGAGAGGAGAGGGGGTCCTAGAAGGACACAGATCTCCAGAACAAATTATCACTGCCCCCAACATACAAGGGAGGAGATTCATGTAAGATAATTAGAACACATCAGATATAGGTAGACCTCGATATCACTTGTATTTTGAAGAAGAGGTAGGTGCATCAACAAATAAATGAGTGATGGCACTTGAATCATGAAGTTGTTGTATTTTATCCTTCAAGGCCTTGCATTCACCAGTGGAATGGCTAGACACTTGATGGTATGCACATAAATAATATTTTGCTTCATCATGCTTATGAAGTTTCTTATGTGTACAAGAAGGAAGAGTAATCAAGCGGTCTTTTATAAGCCTCAACAAAATACGCTCTTGCTTAGATAAATAATGAGGAGTAGGAATTAACCCTTTATCTTGTGGAGAAAATTTTGACTGCTCACAAGAAGAAGACACAAAGACATCAGATAATGGCAGATGAATCAATTTGAGAGAACAAGGTTGAGCGAAGACTATGTCAACATTCAACCTTGTTTTTCATTTAGATTGTTCATTCGAGCAACCAAGCCCCAAGTTATGATTATGAGGTACAGATTCTATAGGGACCTAAATGCCTTGTTTGTTATGCCCACAACCTTTATGCCCATAACCATATTTAGAGGTGAGCTTAAAACCAGGGCCATAATGTGTTTGCAAATCATGAGAAGGAGGAGGATCTTTATAGAGAGCATTATTCCAACAATGGGGATCATACTCCTCTATAATATTAACATCATCCTTCTTGGTAGGACTACCACCATTAACCTCTTTAACAAAAGTGTGATAATCTTCCTTAGAAGGAGGAGGATTGACACTAAGAATATTATAATTGTTGCTCACATTACCCTGTGATACAAAAGAATAATCATCTTTGATAGCGGGTGTGGGTGATGTTATCAAAAGTATATTCTCCACTGAAGGATTCCGTAAATTCTAGAGAACCTCAATCATCACCAAGACATGCATTAATTTGAGAAGTAGAAGGAGTAGACTTAATATTTCTTGCTTCAAAAGGATCTTCTTCAAGGAAATTTATCTCAAGAGTATCCTGTATAATGGGTACTACAAGAGTAGACATAAACACATTGGAAGACACTGAAGGGATAAGAGTAGGCACAACTAAAACTTGACCAAAAACTACCATCTCACATAAGTGCATAGCCTTAGGGTCATCTCTGACTATGACTACACGATTATTGCAAATGAACTTAATAGATTTATGCAAGATAGACGGGATTGCACCCATAATGTGAATCCATGGTCTAGTAAGAAGAAGGTTATATGGTAATTTTTTTGGCATAACATACACAAGAGTGGGTACGATAATAGGTCCCAACCTCAAAGGCAAGACTATAGTGCCTAGGGCTTGTCGACCGACATTATCAAACCCATGAACAACAACAAAAGAATCATTAAGAGAAGATGACTCAATATTAATCTTAGGCAATAGATCAATGCCACATACATTGAGCATCAAACCAATGTCAATGAGAGTACGTCTAATGCCAATATTATTAATGTTAACTATAATCATTAGAGGGTCCACCTATTTTTACATATTCAGAGGTAGGTGTTCCTGCGGGTGGAACATAATATTCAACAAATCCACAAAAATATGAGCTATCAACGCATTAAAATCCGTCAGCCTAGTAGAGGTAGGCAAGAAGACCTTCTGCAAGGCTTTCTAGAGCATACCTTGATAAACCAAAGCAGACTGAAGTAAGTTCCACAGTGAGATCTTGGCTGGAGTAATGCTAAGTTGCTCGACAAGATCATAATCACTAGGTGCTTTAGCTCTAGGTTTAGGTTCTTGAGGAAGGCTTGGTTAAGAAGGTGGTAAAGAAGTAGGTTGATCAAAATTTTGTTTATTCTTTCTAGTATTATAAGTATGGCCTACCACTCTATAAGAGGGAGCCTTACAAAGATCAAGAGAATCACTGTTAAATGGAACACCATTAATAGAGAAAATCCTTTTAGGAGGACTTGCTAGAGTCAAATAAATAACTAATCTCTTAGGCCTTTGAGGGGCATTAGAGACATATTATATTTACAGAATCATCACAGCTAGTGGAATAATTATTTGAAGAAACATGCTCAACATCAATCCTTAGAGGATTTGATGTGAGTGGAGCTTCATCATTTGCTAGTGCATCATCTCTAGAAGAGAGTGCATTGGAATGAAGAGAAGGTAGAGTAATGTGAAGAAAGGTATCAATGATATCATCCTCTTGCACAAAAATATCTTTAGAAGGAATTTCAGGAGAGGGATCAACAAAGAATAATAAGAATGGAGAAAATAACTTAATTTCACATGCTTGTAAGAGAACTTCTTGAAGATTCTTAACAAAGCTAGAAAGAGATAAAAGGAAGAAAGATAGAAAATATATTTTGAAACAAAGATATAGACACGTCGGTTGATCTGGAGCAATATAGGGGTGACCTAACTGAGAAAAACCAAAATATAGAATTTTCAGATTTTTTCGATGTTTTCTAGGTTCTAGTAATTTGCATTTTCAGAGGTCTTCAGAGCAGAATTTGGGGTTGAAACTTGTGTCGGTCCCTAAAATATGACTATCGAAGGCATAATATTTTAGGGATTGAATTAGGCTAAGAGCGGAGGGCTACCCTAACTTACCTCAAGCAAATGGGTGTTTAGGACGAGAATTGAGAATGAAGATCACTCTCAAGTGCTTTTGTCAATCTACAAATCTAAAATTTTAAATGAGGCTAGATGAGCTAGTTTTTGAAGTTCAAAGTACACCTCAGATAGCTCTTTGTTCGAGGATGAAAATGTGGGTTTGGGACAACAGTGTGGTATGTTGGCATCTCTCTGGCATGTTGGCATCTATATGGCCAAAAAAAGTAAAGTGTGGTAGAAAACACCAAAAAACCTACTAATAGGCTAGCTGACTTGTTTTAATGAAATAAACATAATGATAAAGCATAAAAAGTAACTACGTAAAAGATAAAGAAAGTAGATGAAGACAAGGGTGACAAATATCAACTCACTAAAGCACTAGTTCACTAGTGAGCTCCACACACATGTTCACCTACACACAAGCAAGAGGGAAAAAATGTTAGGCCGTATAGGGGCTTGCCTCAATCAAACCCCCATTTTGTTGTTCCCACCTCTACGAATAACCAAATAGATAGAGAAAGCAAACAAAGTAAGAAAATATGGCGTGATTAAAGCAATCCCCGCTCAAGGAGGAGAACTCATATCACGAAGTAGAGATGCAATCGATAGGGGATATGAAAAATCCCAAGATGCTAACAAGCACAAGGTAAGAGAGATATCAGTTGCAAGGCTTAATAAAGCCAAAGAGGGAGCTAGCTGTGAGAGCCAAGAGATCTACAAAGAGCACTATAAGAGCTTGAGAGTGATATTGTAGCAAGTTGTATGGAGTTGTGCAAGCAAGATAGCAATAGGAATATGGGAGAATGTCCAAGATGGAAGCCAAGAAGGAGAAGAAGACCAAATGAGTTGAAAAGATAGCTTTTAAAGAGGGAAAAGAATCTTTTCAAGCCATTACAAGGCGTCCCAAGCTATTACCACTGACAAAACTTGTTGACAAGTGGCAAACATGCTCGAAGGCGATCATTTGAACGTTGAAACGTGACAAGACGCTATCACATCACACAGACGTCCGCGTGGCACGCTAGTGTCCAGACACATCATGCTACAAAATGACATGAACCAGAAAAGAACAAGGTTTGATGCAAAGCTGACGCGTAAAGGTAGCTGCTAAAAAGGGGTTTTGAGCATCTTGAGAGGGAAAGAGGCTAATGCAAGGGATAAAATGAGCCTACACAAGTTCTAAGGGAGTGGACACTAAAGCAGATACAAGAATTTATGTGAAATTACAAGGGGTACAATTTAATGACATTACAAATACAAAAGAAGTTGAACTCTCTAAGTGCACAATCCGACACTAATAACACCAAAAATCTTATGTGAAGCTTCTTTATATTGTATATTTTTTTCAGAAGTTTTAGTTCAAATTAGTAATTAGAAATTTTAAACTTGCTAAAGGGTAAGGTCCCATGGAGGGGGTGTTCCTTAAAGTCTCAGTGGATGTTGCTTAGTTTTCTAGGAATATTTTAAAGTTCTTGGTCCCATAGATTTAGTTACAATTCTGCTTAAAAATTTAAGCTCTGAAATTTAGGGAAGTTGGTGTTCCCATGAATTTAGTAGTGTAGTTCCACTTAAAATTTTAACCTCCAAGATTTAAGGAAGCTAGTGGTCCCATGGATTTAATGTTGCAATTCTACTTAAAAATTTAAGCTCTAAAATTTTAATATTGACAAATTCATTTTTTTTCCAAACCATTGTATAAAAAATATTATGATTTTTATTCAAATCAGTATGGAAGCAATTGGTTAAACCTCAAATAAATAAAAACAAAAATAACATATTATTGAGAATATCTCCATCTATTGGACTAGCTCTATTATGATTTTTCACGCATATTAGTTCTCAAAAACATCATTTATACAAATTTATAAATTTATTTTTCATTTACCAATTTTATGCATTCAGTAATCAAGTCATCATTGTTGTAGCCTCAAATATGAGGAAGAAAATTATCTTTGACCTACATTTGATATGCATGAAATTTGATCTTATAAGTAAAATTTTGAACTAAACCATTTAACAATTTTAACAATTTTCTAATTTTTGTAAGTTTTTTCAACATTGAAATAACAATAGAACTCTAACTAACAACATACAATTTTGATAACATGAAATTTTAAGTCAAACTAAAATAATGGTTGAAATCCACAACTGTTGATAGATAACAAAACATATTTTTTATATTACAATAAACACATATTATTCAAAATATTTAAATCTTAAATATTGTTAAAACTAAGAGTTGTTGAAGCCACTTACGAAATTATAGGTGAAAGTCTAGACTTGAGTTTGGTTGTATGGCCACTCAAGAGATGAGTGAACAACCAATAGAAAAGGCCTAGATAATTTGATCCCTCTTTTTAAATGTGCATTAGCTTAATGCAGAGACAATATGACAACTACTTTTATAGTCTTCAAACTCATTAAGAGTGGTGACTCTTTTTAAAAATGTATGGAGACCTTTTATATTGGATTAAGTATAAGTAGAATTACATGAAATACTTTTAACAATTATAGACAAATAGTTTAGCTACAAATGCAACAACTCAATTTAAAAATAGAGAATTGTGAGGTAAAATTTACAAACAAAACAAATAAAACATCATCTAAGCAATATACAAGAGAAACAAAACATCATCCCAACATTTTGACAATGAAATTACTTTCTAGTATGAATTACAAATAACCCAAATATACTATAAATTAATTCTTGTCAAATGTATCTTGTTACATGTTAATATTTAGAAAAAACAAAGACTAATTTGAGGACTTCCAATTCAAAAGAAAACACAAATTTGAGGCCTTTTATCTCCCACATAGAAATATCAACATTCATATAAGGAGAAAAAATTAACAAAAAAATATAAACAATTACAAAATTAATTCAAAATTGAAAATATGTCTTGAGATCTATTACATCCATACAAAATAAATTAAGCTTTTGGTTTTTTTATGGCTCTACATGTCTACATTATTCATATCATAATTTATAAAAGTCATTAATGTTTCTAGAGCAAGTGTTGCAACTAGATCAATTGATTCATTGGTTGGAATATTTGTTCCATTTTGAGAAAAAAAATCTTCATATGTATCATCTTCATCTTGCACAATGTCTAATATCATATTATGCAATATACAACAACAAACAGTGGCTTTTGGAACCATTCTCAAATTTGGATGCCATATTTTTTATTATTAAATTTGCCACATTCTCTTTAGCCTTCCAAATGCACGCTCTACCACAATGCGTGTTGATGACAACTTAAAATTGAATTATGTTTGGTTTGTTGTTAGACCTCCACTAAATGGTGTAATTAACCATGTCAACAATGGATACTCGTCATCACCAATAATGTACTCTCTCATATTTATTGAGCCGATTGACACTAGATGACCATTTAATCTTTGTCCACCTTCACACAATATATAAAAGCATGAATTTCGTAGAAGTATAGAATCATTTATAGAGCCAAGCCACCTTGTAAAGTTGACATCCATGAAATACATATTACTATCAACAATTTCTTGCAATAACATATTATAGTTATGATCACGATCATACCAATTAGAGGAACACTGTTAGAAAAAGTGCCTCAATGTTTACTGACATTGATCTCTTGAAAGAGCAATATTGATGAGACTTTTTGGAATGTCTTGCCGATGAGCAGCTGATCAGATCGCTATGACCTTGGATATGTCTTTGCAATGAGAAACATCAGGGTGACATGATCTATTGGAGTGAGTTTCCAAAATTACTCTGACAGTAGAAGTCTTGGCGATGTCAGCGTGACCCTGTAGAAGTCTCAGTGATATCAACATGGCCAAAACAATCAAGGTGACATCTCTAACTCTCTTTGATAGAAAATGTATGGGTGATGAACATCATCGGGGAGAGTCTTGGCGATGAACGCATTGGGGAGACTTGTGCTGTCAGCGTGACCTCCTGATCTCTTGCCGATGGTGTTTCTCTCGTTGATGTATCTACTCTTGGTGAACGATCGATGTGACTCTTGTTGATATGTGTAGTTTTAGTGTTCGTTGGGTCATCGGGGAGACATGAATGTTTAGTGTGACTTCCCAATGTGTTTGGTGATAGCGATTATCTTGCCGATGGTCTTGAGATCAGGGAAACTTCACCAAAGTCTGAGCAATATGAGCCGGTGTCATGTGTGATAGCTTGTGGACAGTATGACATAGGTTCAACACATTCTGTTGTCTCACCGATGAGCTATAAAGTTGAAATCAATGGACCAAGTGTTTCTCCTACGTGTTCTATCTTGGACCAATGAGCGATACAAAATGTGAACCGATTTGGCAGTTGAACTATTGCGATTGTTTTCTTGTGGGAAATGAACATATAGCTTGAGCAAGTGATGAAAATTTTGGTTGTGGGTCTGGTCTAGTTGGTTAGTCGAATGATCAGTGAGTGAATTCCATTGTATGCTAAATGAGAGTATTGTAACAGTGTAATTCGATACAAGGTTGATCAGGGAAATGTTGCTTATATAGAATTGTCATATGAAAAGAAGAGTCTGTAACTTGTATGTAATTTGGTTTACTGTAATACAAGTGATCTTTCTTTGGTGTGGTGATTTTTTCTCTCGTAATGGTTTTCCCATGTAAATCTGGTGTCAGTTGTGTTATGTGTTTATTTCTCAGTTTTTTTATTTCTTTCATGTGTGTCTTAATGAACTGTAATTGTAAACATTAAAAGAATTATCTTTTCTCCTCTGAGACTTGGCATTAGGAAAAATTGTTCCGTAATTGAATTTTTCCTAACAAACACTCATTGGGTGGAAGATGAAACAGGATGTGAGTTACATCTATATAGCTCCACAACAATTTAAAAATCCTCATTTTAGATTAAAGCCTTCATTTAGAGGCCCAAGTGTCATTTGGTTACTAAGCCATCAAATATGATTTTAAAAAAAAATATAAAAGACATTGATGAACTTATTTACAACTCTTGCCATATTTGACTTTCCACAACCAAATATTTCACTAATGTTAACCATTTCCATTCCAGATGACAATCGTAAAACTGCAATGACAACATGTTTCTCAATTAGAAGTCCCCTACTTCGTAAATTTGTAGCAAATGAATATGGTATTTCACCTTGCTTTAAGTCATCATTCAAATTTTCACAAATATTCTAAAATAATACATACAAAAATCTAAAATTTTTGCAGAAACATTCATCATCACATCTAACTTGAAAAATGTAGTGGTTCCACCAATGTAAAGAGTGTGGTTTGATATACCACTCACCTTGAATTATTCCTTCCCACTGAGAAGTAGATAAATTAGTTTCAACAATGTCACTTTCCTATTCAAAAGTGATTGCATGAAGCACTGTTTATATATCATTAAGTCCATGTTTGATGATTGTCTTATTTCTGATAAATATATTCTATGTTGCTTAATTTTTTTTGTATATTGTTTGAATTTTAAAGATCACTCCAAATATGTATTTCCAATTGAATACTATTTGATGCAATGGTAAGAATTATTTTTATTTTTTTTGTTGGACTGGAATTCATTGTGCAATTGTGATCTCCACCCTACAAAACCAAAAAAAAAAAAAAAACATTAAATACAATGTTTTAATGTTTATGAATAATGATAAATAAGTTTATGAGGTTAATATAAGAATAGTAAGAACATGGCAGAGAAATAATACTAAGAACAAGGTCAAACAATGTTTTCAGATATGGTCATACTAATTCGATCCAATGGAGGACTGGCCTTAATAAATTTTTTAAGGTGAAGTAAAAAAAATTCACTCATAAAAGTGGTAAAAAATTCGTATATTTTAAATCCATAATTGGGCCTTAACTTCTATCTCAACCTCTTTCTAGACTTGGGCTGCAATACCTATGACACATTTTGGTTTTTGCATGCACACACTACACATCTGCAATAACAACATGAATATGAGCTTATTCGAAAAATCTTTAATGTGCTTTATTATCATCTTGAAAATGCAGGAAAGATTATTCAAGTATGAACTAATCTATAATGTGCATGATTAAAATATATAAAATATTTTTATTAATCATTAATCAATTACAAATTATTGTGCAAATGTTTATAAAGCATTGCATTCTCCTACAACTTATCTAACCACTTTGTGAAAATTTAACTCCCAATTAATTATTAACTTAAGTCACTAAAATAACTTTATTAAACTGCAATCAAGCAATAGTCTAATTTTTGCTTCTTTAAGTTTATTTTTATTTTCTTATATGTTGGGCTTTCAAGGTTTGGTCAAATTATGAATCAGACATTTCCAATACCCAAAACCCTAATTTCTTCCACCTTTGACCTCCTCACTTTCATGTACTAAGAACAAAGAATAGATAGGAAAAGGGAACATACAAAGGATTATAGAGGAGGAAAATAAAAAAGAAAATGTCTTTTCAGTGGCCTATCAATCTTAGACTTTGTTCCTTTCATTCAAAATAAGTTAGAACTATTGCTATAAATTTTACACAAGAATTTAAGAGTTTGATTTATTCCTATCTTGAAGTTTTAGTTTTCTTTTTTTCATTTAACCATTTGTTACCATTGCCAAATCCAAATGAATAGGTCAACTAGCACTCTTTATTTCTTTGAACAAAAGTATTTCCACTTCATATGAATTAATCTGTAGTTAAGTATTTTTGTGATTGTTATATGTAAATTGCAGCCCAAGCCTACAAAGAGGTCAAGCCAAATATTGCACCTAAATGAAGTAAAATGTATGTTAACTATTTTTGTATGTCATAGGTATTGCAACCCAAGTCTAGAAAGAGGTTTAGATAGGTATTGCATGCACCTTAACTTGTTGTCTTCTATTTAAATTGCTACAACAGTTCTTGGAACTTTATTTTAAGCATAAGAAAAGTCTTTAGAAAAAAGGACTGACTCCATTTTCTCTTTTACATATACAAATTAGCTCACAAGATTCAACACTTGGATTTTCAGTTGTCTTAAAATTTACTATCTCCTAAATGTATACTACCAAAATGTTTCAGTTTCCTAATAGAATTTACAATTTACACCTTTAACTCTTACATACATCATCTCATATCTCTTAAAATAACTTGTAAATAAAAAAATTAATCTACTTTTAATATTTTATACCACAAAGATATAAAATTATATACTTATCACAACCTTCAACCTTCAACCTACTTACCATTTATCCCACCTTTGGAAGACTAATAAAAATATTCAAATCCTTTTTACCATCCTTAAAAAATATGTGATACAAATTTTTATTTCTATAAACCCCAACATATGTTTTTAAGCTGAAAATTAAAAAAATCATATCATATGCCACAGGAAAAACTTATGCCTGGTTTGTTGATTTGATTTGATTTTTTGCAAGAATAATAAAGTTTTTGAATTTATAGATGAAATAATATAATATTCAATTTTTGTTAATTTATAAACAAAACTTTAGTCTTCTGATTCAATTTATAAACAGGTAGCAATGCAAATGAATATGTTTGTTAAATATCTTAGTCTTCTAGTTCAGTTTGTTGATCCTGCTTTAGAATTGAATTTTGTTAAAAACTACATTATTCTTCCAACAAAGGGTAGTAGATTATTTATGTTAATTATGCTAAGCATGGACAAATGAACAAACAAAACAAATATGTGCATTAGAAACAACAATATTGAATAAATAAAGAAATACAATGTATTTACTACAATATCTCACATGTCAAATGTTTCTAATACTTCACTTGAAACTTTACAAATAATGGAAAAAATGCTAATAGAAAAATTTATCCTCGCAATTCATTGTAAATTGAAATACAATTGAAATACAAATAGTTTTTTGCATTTTACTTAAATACAAACATTAAACAAAATGACAAATGATTTCACGGTTGAAAATGATTTTGATATTTTTAACATTGCTTGACCAATGGAATCTAAGGCTGCAACCATATTCATTTGCATGACAACCTTTTTCTCCTCCAACTTAATCAACTTTTCATCATTCAATTCTTCCTTTCTGAATCACCTTTCCATACTCGAGCATACTCTTTTTCATGACATTTCATACAACCCTCTTCAACAATTTGTAATGTAGAAACAACCAATTTGTTATTTTCCAAAATTGTATCTTTCATACCATTGGTTTTCAATTTTGATTTTCGCTTCTTACTTGTGTAGAATTTTTTTGTTTCATTATTAGTTTTTAGTGACCCTTGACAAGTTGTATCAAATTCATCAACTAGAACATTTTCATTTGGAGAGGAGTTTTTGTCACCAAATGTGCAGTTGTTGTCCGAAGTATCAATACATATGTTACCTAGATCAATTTCTCTATCACTACCAAAACTGGCCCCCATTACAACCATAAGCTTGTTTGGAAAGTTTGGTGGAAGTTTGTTTAGGTCTCTCTCTACTTTTCATATTCCAATAACTATCATGGCCAAAGGAAATATGTGTTTCATAATCTCTTATTCTTTTATAATTTGGCAAAACATGTTCCCATCAATCTTGACACTGATTTACTATTCTAAAGACACTATTGCGAGAATAATAGTCTTTCATAGTTTTCCACTTTTCAATAACAAATGTAGTTTTCTTCATTGCCCCACCATTAGATAGTGTGTATTTTTCAACTCACTTTGCTTCAATAAGTATTATGGTGTCTACAATGGTCTAACGTGTCCTTCCTTTATGTGTAGGAGGAACCAAAGGTGGTTTATCTCAATCTTCAGTTGTAGAAAAAAATAGTAGTATATTGTTCATTAGGAATTGAGTTAAAAAAAATTCATTTGCCCTTTTTTTAGTTGGAGGACAACTAGAGTTGATTGTTTCATTGGCTCTTTGAGTGCTTGGAACAAATTCAAGGAGCTCATCGTCAATGGAATATATATATTCATCTGATATGTGGTTTTGTGAAATAAATGTTGTGAACCTCCTAAAACCTTGATTTGAAGGAATTGGGCAATACAAATTCCTATCCATGGAAATGAACTTTAGTAAAATATATATTTAAAAATTAATATGTTTGGTAAAAAGAGTTTTACAATGATTTTCTACCTACATAATTCAAAATTCAACTTTAGAATGCATCAATAGACCCCATGCATAATCTCAAAAGTCATATGTATGCTTAAGAATGAGAAAATGATTTCAACAAAAAATTCAATTGGCAAAGCGACATAAAATAAAAATAATGTTTAAGGTCCTTTTGGAGCAATTGATTATATTTTTTTGCCCTTTATAGAGTAAAGAAAGTTTTGCTATAGTTGCACTCATTTCTATGCCCCTATCCCATGAAGAGTTGGCGCATATCCATATAAAATTGTCACTAGGACTTGTATCCTTCCATTAATGTCAGTTCTAACTAAATTTCTCGATTTACTAAGTTTGGTGATAACAATGCAATATGTTTATATTCTTAATGTTGGTAAAAAATCGTCTCTATTATTTTTCACTCTCTTAAAGTTTAATGTAAACATAGAAGATGGTAAGTAGCATTATTCCCCAACTAAGCTTTTGATATCATTGGCATAAATGTGACATTGATTTGGTCTTATTATAAAACTGTAAATGATGGTAATGATAAACCTTCATTTGCGGTGTCATTCATGGCTTTGAATATGACACTATATGAAGCTCCAAAAATTTAAACATGCTCTAAAAACTAACAAACTAATACAAATAAGCCTCTAATCCTACAAGTTAGTCTCTAAAACAATACTTTACCGCTGCAAATAAATGCCAACAAAATCCCCTCTTCTTGCAATTCATGTACTCAAGAAAAAAATAATACCAAAATTGCAATGAATAATGTGGAAGAATCCTCATCCAGGTATACCAAAAGAAGATACAACCAGGTTCCTCTTATTCATGATTAAACAACTATAGAAAAAAAACAATGCAAAATGTTAAAAAGTTATTAAACAGTCAAAAGAAACAAACACACCCGCCCAGGACGGTCCCATCTCCAATACATCTAGTTGGATTATTTCTAAAATTTCTCTCATCACAAAAAAATACCACCAATTTTTTTATTTATGAAACTAAAAATGAAAGACCACAAATCGCTACACCCACCACTAACAAAAATTACAACCAAGGATTGTATCACATTATCTAAATGAATATAGACGAATATATGTGTAGGTCTCTCCTCCCCACCCCCACCATTCCTTTGTTGCTTTCAAAATCTATAATTTTTCAATCCTTGAAATCCCATTTTCCCATCTTCTTGTTCCTAAAACTTAGAGAAACACTAGTTATTTTTTTCCAATTTGAAGGTGTTTTACTTGTTATACCCCAAAGTTAAGAGGACCTTCATGGAAAAATGGAGTGGCTTGGTTTCCACTTGCCTTTCATCCTCCCATCCTCCTATTTCCTATACCACATTGGATAGGGATGAAGAGAGGGGAAGAATAAGTAGAAGAAAAGAAAAGGCTGACAAAGATATCAAATCAGAAGAGCTACTATCTAAAGTAGATGATGAGAGTTGACATTATTGTAGATCTTAGAGAAATAAACCTACAATACAACCACCAGCCTTGAAAGTTTCTTGAGGACAAGAAAAAGGCTTAGTTGGGGGAATGATGAGCTTAGATAATAGCTATTTTTATTTCATTAAGTTCATGACTTTTAGTATTTCAACCTGCCAAGTTCACAGACAATCCTAAAGACATACATCTTTTATATTTTATATGCATCTTAAACCAAAATTTGGTATGTCAAAGTATAATTGTGATATGATGGTATTTATATGTGTGGATGTATGAATGTTCATGAAATTCAGTATGCTTCTATGCTTGATTTATGATTGTTAATGATTTGTATTCTTTAGGATGAAACTAACCTTTTTCAGCTAAGGAGAATTGTAACCCACAACAACTGGATTTAGAACCCTCAACATAAGATCACAACTAGTTGTAGGCGAGAGGCCAAAATGATTAAAACATGATAACTCTACGAAGGAATGAAGATGACCTTTGAATGAACATCAAATAAGATGACAAGAAGAAGGATTCTACTCTAAGTAGAGAATTTTAATGAAGTGACAGTTTGCATGGAGAATGTCTTTGTCATACCGTTAAGGAAAAGTTATAGTTTAAATTCTCTTCTTCCATATTTTTCAATTATGGTTATCAATTTCAAAGACTAGTCCTCTCCCTATTATTGAGGGAGAGTAGACACATGCATTTATGTTCTATTTTTAGTCCTTGTGTGAATAGAACTCCTCCCGATCCTATTAATGAGATCGATGGTTGAGGAGTGAACCAAGTTCTAGTTTTTTATTGTTTTACCAGATAATACTTCATTGATGTTAGTTTTCTATTATTTAGTTGCAATGGGTATGTATCTTTGAGTTAGAAATTTTCTAAGGATTTTTGTCATACTATAATAAGTTTAGTTCTTATGCAATAAAGGAGTTTAGTTATTGCCATGAATTGTTTATCAGTAGTGCACATTTGATAACTCCTATAGGTGTAACAACTCTAGCAAGGTACTGCCAACCCATCCTATTTTTGCATTAGATTAGATGTTATATTGCTCTATCCATTTATCTGAATCCTTACTTGTACGTTTGTGAATTCCATGAATGATATTTTGTAGCATGCACTACATTCTATAACATTATGTTGAGTTAGTCTCCAAAGAATTTAGGAGTCAGAAGTCAACAATGTTAGTTGCAAGTTCAGATTCAATAGTTAGTAGTTACAACATTAAGAAGAAGGTACCCATAGCATAAGGACCAACTTCATGTTATTTTCCCCTATTTTGCAATTTCAAATTTTATTTTCCTTTCTAGCCTTTATAGTTTTCATTACATGTGTGACCACCTATGTTTCATCGATATAGGGTGTAGTTAGGATCCTTGAATGCACATATCATGTCAACACTTCCAAAAGCTTATAAGCCCTAGTTGATAATTTAATGAAGCCTTTGTGAGGTTTTGTTGAACTATTCAGTTAGGAACCTGTCCTCTTAATTGTGTGTCCACTCATAAATACCAAGTTGATTGAAAATTAGAAAGGCCTTATAGTAAGTACAGGTAAGTATGAGTCTCATTGTTCCATTCTTTGGGAATGGTACCTACATCCTATGTAGATCATCGTACCTAAGTGAGAAATATGTAAGTGAAGGAAAAACTGCATAGTTCAACATGGTAGTGTGATGATTATTTTTTAGTCCAACTCATGACCTACAATGTGTGAATTACACATCCTCTTAGTATTCTTTTTCTTGATGTTAGTTCCCTCATCCCTCTTAGCCCCTTATCTATATTATTCAACATTTGAACTAAGTTCCAAGTACTACTTATGCAACACAATATTTTTTATAAACCTTTGATTAAAAGGTAGCTTGAGAGACCATAGGGTTGAGATCAAGTGAATTTTATTAAGTTGTAGGGTTTCTCAAGTGACCATAAAAGGGGTGACCCAAATCCCCAAAAGTGACAACCTTGTTGTGTTTAGTAGACATGTTATTAATTGAATTTTAGATTTTTATCTACCTTTTTTAATCATGATTTAGAGTTCATTCCATTTTAATTGAGCCTTCACTCCCCCTAATCAATTTTATTCTCTCATTAACTCTAAATCATCTCTTCAATCATCTATCCATCAATTCTCTAGTCTTCTTCCAATAATCTCCACATGATTGATAATATTCAAAACTATAAATAATCCCCTTTCCTTTGGCATCAAGTAGGTTGATAATTGTTGTAGTTTTTACAAGTTCTCTCTATAATATATCTCATTCCCTTTTCCCTTGATTCAAACACAAGGATAATTAAATCACCTATAGAGATCAAATTCATTTTACATTGTATCCCCCCCTACAACATTCATATGATATTACAATAATATATGAACCTTTTCTTATTTTGAGTAGAAGATTTATAGATTCTTGTGCTTTCCAAGTAATATTCAATTCCTAGATCTAGAGCTCCCCTTTCTCCATTATAATCAAGAGGAGGTCCCAATTGTTGCAGAGGAGGATATGAAAGAAATTTGACTCTTTGAGGCACAAGCCATCACTAACAACACTAAAAATATTACGTAAAGATTCTTTATCTTACAAGTTCTTATTTTATCTCAAACATTTATTTTAAATTACTAATTACAAAATTTAAACTTGCCTAGGAATAATAAACTTTGTGTTGTCATTTCTTGGTTAGAATAGAAATCTTTAATTTCTTAGAATAGATTAAATTATTTTTTCCTTAGATAAAGTAGAATGGATTTGTTAAGTTTCTCAAAAACTCCCTTGATCCCAACATAAATCACTTGATCAAATATTTTGTTTTCAAATAAAAACTAAAAACATGACAGATCTCAATATTCTCACCACAATTAAAACAATTTATTTTTTAGGCAAAAGGCGGAGGGCTTGTAGATATATTAATAATAATAAAACTTAAACAATAGTTAATATTTTATATGATCCCAAAAACACCTTTACAACAATAAAATATCTGCCAACCCCTAGATTGCTACTGAAAATGGGTTGATTATACAAAATATTCAGAAACCCACAACAAGAACTTGTTTTTACGGCTTGAAACTTAGATAGATTTGGGAATGAAGAAATAAAAATAACTAAAGACCTGAACAACTCTTAGATTGAATTATCCTCTAAGTCTTCTTGCACTATTAAGATCATGTTTGGAACATGACCCTGCACCCTTCTTTCTCGAGCCAAATCTGATCTGTATTTTTTGAATTTGTTGCTCCAGAACTTGGTGCTCCAAAATCTGTTGCTTCCGAATTTTGGCATTGACAACAACATTATACTTTCCCTTAACGTACTCAATATCAAAATCATAGGCCTATATCTTATGAATCCATTTTTGTTGTCGCTCATTAAGGTCCTACTATTCTAATACCACTGAAATGTCTCTAGCCAAATATGAACTGCGTTTTCTGAATCTGTTGCTCTGGAACTTGGTGCTCATTAGATCATCTAAAAAACTAAAACAAAAAATTACATTAGATCATCTAGTTTATTTAAAAATTACAAATAGAAAAATAATATTTTTAAAAAAATATGAAAAAGATAAAATGGTTTATTTCTACATGCATTTTGCTTCATCATCATCAAAAATAAGAAAAATGAACCAAAACAAAGAGAAATATAAGCCCTCAATAATTCCACAAGGTACTCAAAAAACCTTCAAACACACAAGAATAAGTCTACATATTTCTCTAATCTTCCTTATTCCTCATTGATTTCATGTCTGATGTGTCCTAGGGTGAGAGAATATTAGATCAAAGAAATTCTAATTAATATTAGGGGGAATTTTATTATTCAAGAGACTCCTATTATGCCTTGCATAACCACCCCATATTTTGCCTTGGTCAAAATGGTCCCCCCTTTTTGGTTTTGTCCTTGTTTTTTTTCTAAACAAATTTTGGAGTTATTATTCTCTAGTACTTTGCTTTTCTTCGGTTTGTCTCTGTCGGAGTTGGAGCCGGAGTAGAAGTTAAGCCTGAACTTGGTTCAAATTTCAAATTCGATTCTCTTTTCGCGTTCACCTTTGCCTTTTGGTCTGTTTGTTTAGACTTAGGTTTTACTTTATTTTTTCTCGTTTTTGTCTTTGTGTTTTTATTTTGAGGTTTTATTTCATTTTCTTCTTTATTGGCGGAACCAGAGTCAAAATGGGAATGGAATGTGAAACTTGGACAAAGTTTAAAAATCAATTTCAACTCTGATTCCGCTCCCGTCGTTTTGGTCATTGACTTTTCCGAAGTTACACTGTTTTAATGTGCTATTTCCCTCCACAGTTTCGAATCTGATCTACTGCATTTTTGGCATTGATGACAGGTGCCATGCATGTGCGAAGCTGCAATTTTAACCTTAATTAGGGATTAATTGAGAGTTATTATCATTGTTTAAAAGATCAAGAGTGAAGAAAAGTTGCAGTGGAGCATTTGGACGTGTGATTCAATTGAAAGGGATATAATCACACGTAGAATCATCTCAGAGGGTTAACCTATTTATTTGTGTTTGAGGTAGCATTTCTGTTTTTCTATTTTATTTTATTTCGCATTTTTTTGTTTTGCGTGGTTGTTGGTTTCTTGGGATTTCATGATTCTCAGTCCTCTTGTGCATTTATGTTCTTCACGTGTCTTCTTTTTGTTCTGTGTTCTTGTTCTTGTTTTTGTTTTTCTTGCGTTTTGGTTGCCTGGTTGTTTGTTTTTTATCTCAGTCGTTTTCACATTTAAATGTGACTGTATTGGGATGCCCTAGGTTTTAAGTAGCATAGATTAGTTAGTGTTATTTTAAAGGTTTTTAATGGTAGATTAGTTTTTTTTTACAGTGAGTAGGGTTTGATAAATTACAGTTTTACTTAAGAATGTTGTTGCGCATTGTCTGGTTAGTTTTAATAAGGTTAAATTCATGCCCTAAATTATTTGAAATCGAGGTTTAGTGAGTTAGGGTTTTGGCACGTTTTTGTTTTAAATATGATGCCCTAATTGGTATGGTTGTCTGTTGGTCATATGGGGCTAATTGTTATGGTTTCCTCATGGTTATATGGGGATGGTCATATATAGGTTATTTTTAAGCCCCTTTCATTTTGATATCACCTAGTCCTTAGATCTTAGTGTTTATTATCCTATCGAAAGAATTTATGATGTCATGGTTATTTTAAGTGGAAGTAGGATCATAATCAATTTAGAATCTGAATCATGTTTCGTAATAAGTTTCGATTCCTTTTCCATCCCATCTCTGACTCTTCTTACAATAAGAAGCAAGCTTTCAAAATATTGGTAACCCAGGCGGAATTGGAACCGGAATTGAATATAAAATCAGAAAATCTTCATGCAACCAAATCAATTTCTATTTTGATTCCAATTTCGGTTATTGTTTCAACTCCGACTCTGGTCCCGCTTTGTTATTACTATAATCTCAATAACTGTTTTGACTCCAATCCTGACAATGTTTTAAAAGAGAGACTATTTAGAATGTTTTCTGCCTGGTTCCCCCTATGGTACATTTTAGAAGGGTAAGATGTTAAAGCATATTTTGTTATATTTGTTCAAAGATCTAATTTAAGGTTTTGTTACAGGAAGTTAAAGAATGTCAAGAATATTAGGAGAAGCTTCTCAGAGGAGTCAACCTACATAAACTTCGAAGGCATCAACTAAGCCTAAGAAGGTTAAACTAGAACAATTGCCTTATACCTTGAGGTATAACCATAGGGGTCCTGCTGTCACTGTTAGCAAGGTGGAATATTATTGGGCTGATATAACTAACACCAATCTAGGCCCATTCAATTATGAGGAGCCGTACTCTGAAAAATTTACTAAGGATGTAAAAGGGAGAACTGGAAGAATAGTTGAGTCTAATTTGGCTCACATCACTGTGTTTCCTCTATCCATCCAATGCCTGAAATTGATCCTGACAGTAGTTGGAGCTTACAATCTGGCCACCAGACAGTGCGTTGATTCACAGGATAATGTGATCATAGAACTAGCCCCTCAAATGTTTCAACTTATGTTCAGTGTCCATGATCCAAAGAACCTGTCACATCTGAATGAAGCAAAGGATTTGGAGATGTATAGAAATACAAAGAGGCCAATAAGGCTCACTTAAACAAGAAATGGTTAAGAATGAAGAAGAAATCCTTGACCAAGCTCTCAGATCACCCAAAGAGGTCAGATTTCTACAAGGAGGTATCATATCTTATAATGATGTTATCTAGAGTTTTTGGAAAGAGGGATTCATTTCATTTCAAGGAATGGATGTTTCAATTTACTCAGACAATCTTTGATGGCAAGTACTAGTTTGATTGGCCTATGATTGTCTTAGATACCATACATGATCAACTAACCATAGTAAGGGAAACTAAGAGCTTCTTCACGACCTCTTATGTTATCTATGCAACAAACAGAGGAGGCATCTTCCTGAGATTGAACAGAGTAAGTGTATTGGGACAGGGTAATGGGAAAAACAAAATTTGGAATAATTATTACCAACTGTCTCTGTAGATTTATGAGCTACACTTTAGAAGGGTTAATGATACATTTTTGTATGTGGTTATTAACCAACTTAACGGAGATGTAGGGTATAGGTTAAGTCAGGAGGCCATGGAATTTATCATAGAATGGGTATGTTGGTATATCGAATACCCCAAGTTCACTTATTTCAGGTTGGTAGGATTTGAGAGTCATTCCCACTTATTTCCAAGATGCTGCAATAATAGGATGATTTTGATGGAGTTTGTCTATCAAGCTCTAGGGGTCAATGCCTTTCTGGAAATAAAACATAAAACCGGTTGTCACAAGTTCCCCATGCAATTGGGTGAGTATAGTTTCCCACATCTTGTGGGAGCTAAAGTGATTTGTAGTGAATTGATGCATTTAAAGTTTGGCTTATACACTGCCTGAAAGAATTTTGATCCAAAGAAGAAGATGAATGCTTTGTTGGCATCAGTCTTTGATAAAAACTTCAACTTGCTGGAAGACTTCTAGAGTGATCTCCAAGATGAGTATGACCTCAAAAAGAGGAATTATGAGAGGTTACCTATTTAACTCATGGTGGAATTTATAGTGACAATTGATGTTCCTGATGCATTATCAGATGATGGGGTAGTATTGGATCCATCCTATGAGGAACAAAGCATAGGTACAAAAGGTTTGGATCCAATAGATTGGGATGCTGAGGAAACTATTGATATCAAACATATAGCAAGACCGGTACTAGATAGGAGGATCCAATGGGTTGTTCTCAGTGCTAAAGCTCATGGAGGTCTAGCTCTCAAGAAAGGAAATGGATAAAAAATAACTAAGAGGGTAGGACCACCTAAAGAACCATTAGAATTATTCCCTTCTGACGTAGAAGAGATTGAGCTAGAAGCTTTGGCTCAAGATGAACCTGAGGCGTTGGAGGAAAATGTGCCAACAGGAGTTGTGGCTCCAGTATCATTTGCAGGAGAGTTATCTGCTCAAGTCCTTCCTATAGAGCAACAAGAAGGAGAAATGCTTGAGGGGAATCTCCATGACATAGCTGAAACCTTAAAGGGAAAGTAAATGGAGATGGAGATCCATGATATTGAAACACATTCTAATGAGACCTTGTCAAAGAAGGATGTGCAAGAGGATATGCCTCTAGAAACTGAGCATGCGTTAACTGAAGAAGATCAATGGGCATTGTTTGAAGAAGCGAAGAAAGCTTTAGATGATAAAGCACATGTAGAAGAAATGGAGAAGCAAAAGGCAATAGATGCTAAGGCACAAGCTAATGCCTTAAATAAAAAACAACAAATGGAAGCCAAGCTAAGAGCTGATGAAGTTCTGAAACAAAAAAGGCAAAAGGAGTAGGAGCTCAAGACCAAAGAAGAGAATGATCAGTTAGAGTTGGTGCAGAAAATTCATGATCTAGAGGAGGAAAAGGTAAAGCAGCGAAGGGAGAGAGAAGCCCTTATGGAAAAATTGAAGCTAATTGAAGAAGCCTATAATAAGAGGGAGCAAGTAGAACGCATACAAAAAGAGAAATATATTGAGGAGCTGGACAAGCAACTACAAAAGGAAAAGGAAGAATCAAATAGAATTATAAAAATGGAAGAAGAGAGAAATCGGGTACTTGAGCAAAAAAGGTTGGAAGAGGAAAAGTTGAAGAAGGAACAAGAAGACAAGAAGATGCAAGAAAAAAAGGATAGGGAAGAATCTGAAAAGCTTGTACAAGAAAATGTAGAGCAAGAACAACAAGATGTACAGGAGTTTGATCCTTAACCTAAGGTTAATATGCTACAACCTTTATCCTCTACAATTGTTGCTTCTTCTTTAATTGTAATGGCCACTACTCCAAGTGCTCCCACTTGGTTAAAACTTGATCTTCAAAAGAGGCTAGTAACACCCTCATAACCTATTAATTGGGATGATATGATGAAAGAGATTGAAAAACAAAGACCCCAGAAGAAGGCTAAAATTTTGCATTCCACTAGACTCACTGAAGGAGGATAAATTGTTGTTGAATGTGCAATACCGATGGCGGATAAGGATGTGGGAGATATGCAACTAACTGATTACCAGTTGGGCATGGTCAATTTGTGAAGACCCACAAGAAATCAGAAAATGAGCTTAGTTGATGTGGTAGCATCATCCACCAAATCAAGAATGATAAAGGATAAACAAAGAAAGGATGAGATTAAGGCTCAATTGGATCAATTACACACCCTTTTGAAGAGTGTTTATGCTTTGAGGGTACAAAAAATTACCACCATAGAGACACGAGTTTTTCTTAGCAAAAGAGAGGTGGATGATTTGGTGCAGATAAGGAGTAAGACTAAGATGATGGATAGATGGACCGAAAAGATTAATCAAGAAGTAGGTGAGGTGCTAGAAAGTATTTATGAGGTTCATTAGAAAGCATTGAAGCTAATAGAAGAGATGAGTCATCATGCTAAAGCATTGGGAGAATAGGAGGAGGAGGAGTATAGAGGGTATATCCAAAAGCTGAGAGAGATCAATAAATTGCCGAAATCCACTCTTCTAGAGCAGTCAATTCTTGAAGAGGAAAACACAAATTTCTTGGAAAAGGCCTCCAACATAATCTAGTTTAGAGCTGGCTTTGTACATGCATAAGAATGAAGTTGAGGATTCTAACTAGGATCTAAATGAACAACTTGATGAGCTAGAAGGTAATGTTGCTATGCTAGTGAATGTTGATATGCTGTTGAAAGAGAAAAGGGATGGTAGACTTAAAGAGGTCACACAAAAGGGAGATAATGGAGAAGATCTGCTATTGGATCGATTAATGGATATTAGAGAAGAGGTAAGGGCTGCTAGAAGGGAGTTGATAAAGTTGAGAGACATGGGAGAATTTTTTGCTACTGAATTGAAGAGGATCAAGTTCAAAGACATTTGGATTGATGGACCAGAGTTGGATATGCTTCAATAAGTCTTCTCTAGTTATGATGAGTACACTTCAGAGAAAAATCCACATGCATGACTGATAGTCTTATGGATGCATGGCTTTCTTTTATCATATGCACGCATAATTGATAGTCTTAGGGGCGCATGATTTTCTTTTTTCTCTTCTCTCTCTTTTTCTCTCCAGTTTACTAGATGATCAATATGAGAACTAGAGATCAATTGATGTGAGTTTCCAAGAAAATTTAAGTTCCTAAAAAGGTGGATCTCAACTTTAGATGGGGAGGAATTGATATTTTGTACATATATATATATATATACCAGTAGGGTACCATACTGTAAAGGTCAGCTGATGAGAATAAGATTCGCCACTTGATAGTAGCAGATAGGATTTTTCATAGTTTTTATAGATATACTTTGTTCTTATTAATTACAGTTGAATATAAATACAGGTTTTTACGCAATATGGTGTCAGAATTGAGTTTATTGGATAAGGTTGATGAATTATAGTCTATCTATATGCCAGTGATTGCGATAAAGCATAACTGTTTCTTATGTGATGAAAATCATTAGAAGGAACCAGATTTAAGGATTATTTCATTAAATTATCTGTGGATTGAATTATTGAAAGTCTATTGATCTATGATTTTGGCAACGAATGAGAGTGTGTTCTTTTGGAATCTTTAAAATTATTTATGATGTGTGATTGTGATGGTTAAATTAAGTACCATAGATGCATGCAGTAGTATGGACTGTTCTGTAAATTGTATCATGTTATATTTTTCTTGATCTATTGGAAGAACATTCCTTGTTGAAAATACATGTCCGGATATTAGATAATTTTATTCATGTTTCATTGATATATGCCTTGATCTATCTTTTTGATTTTATTTAAAACCCTTGGTTCATTATATACAGATTGATGAATCTGTCATTGCTTGCATTCCTTATTACCAACAAAGGCCCCTTGAATATTATAGTTGTGTGGACCAATTGAGTGACACCAGATAGTTGAGAACCAACTACCAGGACCTTGGGAGTTAGGCTACTATATGTTGTCTTTCTTTTTCAGGAGTAATAGAGTAGAGATATTTTGTTTAACGTTGTTTGTATCATTTTCACCATCAACAGATCTAGCGTTAGAAGGAGGGCTGAAGGAACAAGCTGACTCGAATTGGGTCATTCTCATTGGAGAATTATAGGAGGATTCTCAGATCTTCTACTGACCTTGAACCATTAGAAGAACTCCAAACCCTGGTTAGACCTAGACCCCATGCTCATAGAATTTTGATTCCACCATTGCCACCACCACTTACTCCACCTGGATTTCAACCAAATCCACGTACACCACCACCAGTTCAACCTACATCACCATCGGCTCAACCAATATCACCACCAGCTCAACCTATATCACCTCCACCTATTCAACCAGTATCACCTTTAATTGGACCTCTATCACCACCACCTTCTCAACCAATCCTACCCATGGCTTACTTTGTGAATAACCCCTCTTTGCTAGGGACTATTCTAGGGGGAATCCATGATTTGCCCAAGAATCCATAAAATTTTTTACCAAGTACATGCATGGGGAATCAAGAAGCGATGAGGAGCATATACAAGTGTTCAAAGATGCTTTTACTCATGCTCAAGTGGCTCATGAAGATGTGGTATGTAGATTTTTTCCTTATTGTTTAGGGGACATGGCATATAATTGGTACTTAAATTTTCCTTGAGGATCTATTATGGGTTGGACAGATTTAGAAAATGCATTCATTAATCAATTTCGTGTCTACGTAGACCTTGCCATCTTGTATCACCAATTTTCCACCATAAGAAAGGAATATCATGAGCGACTACCTCTATTCAACACTAGGTTCCAAAGGATGTTTCATAGGCTGCAAGATCCTTACTTAGTGGCTGAGAATATTGCTATTCAGGCGTATTTAAGAGTTTTTGATCCCTTGATTGGTTTATTGTTGCAAAGAACTTATCTACCCAATGAGATTGACTCCCTGTCTAAGGTGTATCATCTAGCCATCAAATCGCAACAAATGACAAGTCTGCAATTAGGAGGTTTAGGAGCAGATCTTCCTCCCATGAGTTATCAGATTCCTAACCCACCATTGTACAACAGTAGCCTAGGGATGTCTTACTCCCAATATGGACATGTATCTGACTCGCAGGCCCCATCTACCATGCCCTTTTTTGGCAATGGCATGCAAGATTCTTCCCAAAAACCTCAAAATCAACAAAAAGTAGGAGGATCAACACATCTTCATTCCCCATCCATAGTGCAGAATGTGCAAAATGACCAAACTGTTCAACTGACCAATGAGTTAGAGACTCTCAAGAAGACTATATCTCAAATGTCTAATGATATGACACAACTTAGGAAAAAACCTCTCCACAACCAAAACCAGAATTATCATAACCGGGGAGGTTACAACAACCAGGGGAATTACTCCAATCAAAATGGGAATCAAAACACCAACCAAAACTTTTAGAATCAAAACTCCTCCAATCAAAATTACCAAAATTAGAATAGAGAATATAACCAGAGGTCCAACAAAAACAATAGGTAGTGGAATACTTGACCTAACAATGGGGGAATTTCCCATAATTATCAGTCAGGTGAGGAGAGATCACATACTGCTAATGTGGTTGAACTTAATTTCATGACTAATTGGTGTAGGTTACACGATACTACAACACATTCTGAGGTTAATTACCCAGAAATGGAGAAAATGGTAAAGATTGCAGAAGCTGATTCCCATCCTCCAACAGGAAATTCCAATCAGGATAATGGGCCAATAAGTACTGCTATGACTTATGAGACTATTGAAGAGAAATACCAATTTCCCATGTAGGGAGATAATGATCCAAATGAGGATGTGTATGATGCCTAAGCCTTCCAGTCCAAAGGAGGTCACTTTTTGAGAAATCAGAATAAGGGCCCATTTACTAAATCTACACCCCCAAACAACATGGTCCCACCTAACCAAAATGTAGATAATAACCCACCACCACCGAAGGGACCTTTTGATCCTTAGAATAGAGGTAATCCGCCTCCTTTTCCTAAATATCAAGTGAGGAATGATTCAAAATTTGATTTTATTGCAGAACTGTAGAGACAAAAGACATCATTATCATTGTTTGAAATCATGAAGTGGTGCCTGACTCAACATGAAGTGGTATTGAAGGCCTTGGAGGAGGTAGACTGCTTAAAGGGAAAAGGTAAAGTGACTCCATTAAAGGAGATAAATGCAACCATCTATAAAGGTAAGACTAGTACCCCACCTTTTCTTTTAAGTTTAAGGATTTTTCGAAAGAATTTGCATAACTGTTTATTGGACTCTAGAGCATCGGGTAATGTTATACCCTTTTCAATATGTAATAAGTTAGGATTAAGTCCTATCCCGAACAATAAGAAAGTGATATAGTTAGACAAAAATAAGGTCAATTTTGTAGGAGAACTAAAGAACATGCAGGTACAGATTGGATCAAATCCAAGGATCCAAACGTACATAGATATCCAAGTGGCTGGTATCCCAGAGACACATGGTATGCTCCTAAGTCGGGAGCTAATGAAAAGTATTGGGGGATATTTTCTCTTGGATTTCTCTCACATGTAGCTACCTTGGAAAGGGGTTGCAACACAGATAAGGATTGATAGTGAACCAAGAATCAAGCATATGATTATGAAATATGATGCTTCAAATGAAGTAGCATATTTGGAGACTGAGATAGGAGTTTACAAACAAGAGGAAGTCCTGACCTTCTCTATACTCAATCTTAAGGATACATTGCCCCTAGAACACAGTAACCCAATGATTAGCATCAACCAGTAGGTTCTAATAAGGAAATTGCAACAAGATAAGCTGGTATTAGGAGAAGAAACTAATTTGAGTAGTTTGTTTCTTCCTAATTGGTGTAGGATTCATTATCACAATCATTCAGAGTTAGCATACCCACCACTCCTAGATATCTTAAATCATATAGGCCAACCTCAACATATATGTCAAGAGAAACCCCAAACACCCATCAATGAGTTTTCTTTTACAGTTAAGGATGCTACCATTCTCACTCAGACTAGTCTTTCTCAAGAGGAAGGTTCCTAACTAGTGGAGCAAACTCAGGTTCTATGTTCTAAGATTCAAGGAGAAATTGAGGTGTCTCAGTTCTTGTCCAATACACCTGCTCCAGATACTCTTCCAATGCCTAAGGCATTGATAAAAGATGAATTGGATTGCAATTTAACTCAAGAAGTTGTTCAAGAAGTAGTTCCTGACCTAGCTGTGAATATAGAAAAGTCTTCAAGTGAGCCTTGCCCCAAGTCAATTTTTGATGACCAGCAAAAGTCCGAGCCGCCACATATCCCAAGTAAGTCATCCCCTATTACCCCCAAAATGAAATAACTCCTAGCCAAAGACCAATTGTGGAGTCTTAAATTTGATGGCTCCAAATCCAAAGCAGGAAGTGGAGGAGGGATTGAACTAACCAACCTGAAAGGGAAAAATTACTTTGCGTCTTACAAGTTGTAGTTTGGCTGCACAAACAACGTGGCTAAGTATGAAGCACTTGCTCTTGGACTCATTTTTTCTCATAAAAATAAGGTTACTACTCTCACAATTATGGGGGATTTTGAAATGATCGTAAAACAGGTATGCAACCAGTATACATGTTATAACAAAAGATTGGCTGTATACAGAAATAGAATTTGGAACTTAATTGAAGATTTTGATGCTTTTGGGATTACTTTGATCCCTAGAGAAGCTAATCAAACTGCAAATGCCCTTGCCATTGCTGCTAGCACATTGGAACCCATGCAAGACTCTAATCTAAAGAGATTTTCAGTTGAACTAATTTCAGTCCTAGCTGTTCTTGATAATGTCTGAAATTTTGAGGTATTCGATGATGATCAACATATATTGAAAATTATGGCAAGTTCTAATGTTTTTGAATGGAAAATATTAAAATCCCTTGAACCTAAATCATCAACTAACTATCTATCTAATTAACACTTAAAAATCATTTTTAATTATATTTTTCATAAATAAATCCCTTAAACCTAAATCATCAACTAACTATCTATCTAATTAATTTTGACTCCATTGAAATGTTCTATATGCCAATGCACATTGAGTAGTGAGAATGGCATAACATTGTAGAGTAAAAAAATATTCTTCTTTGAAAACATAGTCATACGTATAAATTTATAATTCATTCAATCTTAGACTATATTATTATGCATCATGAATTTGATTGAAATGTTTAATTTATTACATGTATAAAGGAATTCACATATGTTTTTTAATTTCTCAATAGTTCTTCTATGAGTCATTGAGTTTGACACATTTTTTAAGAATCTTACAACATCACTTTGAATAAGTCTAGTCCTATTGATAGATGGACAAGTGATCCAATGCAAGACATGCTTATTATGAATATAATACTTGAGGCTTTTAGATGACAAGTGTTAACACTAACTTATACCACACATGCTGTATGCTTTAGAAAATATTATATGCAAGAAAAATATTAGAAAATAGAAATTAAACCATCCACAAAGGCATTATTGCATTGGGAAACACACCACCTTCATTTAACTCACCAAAAAAGTGTAGATTGATCTTTCTTCTCCATTTTTGTGCTCACTTTTGTGCTTTCTATAGGTGTTAGTTAAGTTCTTGTCTTAAATTTTAGATGAAAGTAAAATTCTCTGTCAAATACCAAGATAAATATTGAGATAATTAGAGATAATTAGAGCACTGAATATTTTAATTTTTTTTTTTGAAAATTCACCGCTATTTCATAGAATATTGGATCTTCCTGAATGATTTTTTTAGTTGCAAAGGTAACAATTTTTCTTTTTCTTTTCTTTCTTTTTTAAAATTTAATTTAGCTCTTGATTTTCTAAGTATTTAGGAGATGGAAAAGTAGTGAAAATGGATAAATCTTAAATGATGCAAGTGTTATGAATTATTTTTTTTGATTTCTACGTATTCAGGAGATGGAAAAGTAATAGAAATGTATAAATCTTAAATGATGCAAGTGTTATGAATTTATTTTTTCATATATATCGAATTTGAAGGGGTATTTAAATAGAAACCCTCAATAATGGAGGGTTGGAAAATAGGTTTTCTCTTTAGAAATTTTATTTTGACAGGTTATAAATTATGTAGGAAAACATTATTGGTTAAATTAAAACATATAAAAACTATATTTCATACATGAAGTTTAGGGTTGGAGAGAGAGGGTAATTGCACTAATAGGTTCAGTGCAATTTAGATGCTTAAAAAATATCATGTTTTGATTTCAACCATTATTATCCATGAGGCCACATATCTTAGAGGCATTTTGTAAAAAAATTCATGTGCCTTGTTTATGCTTCCACATTTTGTATATACATCAGCTAGGAAATTTGTAACTATGTACATCTATTTTTCTCTCTCTATCCCTTATCCTTTGATGGGTGTCTATAACAAGAGTAGGATGTATAATTGACACTCCAAGATGGGTGGAGATGGTTGGTTGATGGGAAAATTTCTAAAGCAATATCTATTGATGTGCATTTATAGGTCATTTTCCATAGAGTTTGATCACCAAACTTTCACATTGTGGAGGGTTATGCTCACAATTAGTGGGAGGTCAACTAGTGAGAATTTTAGGTTGGATCTATGGTAGATGGGGTGGGAGATTGATCATAAAAGAGCTAGTTCTTAGTGGCTCATTAAAAATTAGATAGAATTAGATTGGCTACTAATGAGCCTATGCGTGGTACCACTCATAAAAGAGCATGTACCAATATATTAGGCCCTAGGAAATTTTCAATCTATGGTTATGGCTTTAATTATCCATATATTCCTATGTGGAATCATGACAATCAAACGTTTATAATAGTCATTGAACTTTACGTGGACTTTCCCTATGATTCATCCCAATTTCAATCATCTTGCATCATTATTGTATAGTACCAAACATAGATCAAAGAAGTCAATTAAAAAATAATGTAATTTTAATCTATATATACTTCTAACCATAATGTAATTTTCCATCTTTATCTTAAATCTAATTAAAAAATAATATAATTTTTTAACAATTTCATTTCAAATTTTATTTGGTCAATAGATCATTTACTATATAGAATTTCTTAAAATAATGGTTACAAGTTTCATCTCAAACCATCTTTGGGTTGAAAATGGAGATGTTGGAGTTATATTATATATGCCACGATTTTCCAAATGATTTATATTTAGGATGGCATACGAAATTGTACATTATTTAGCCTAGAATTTCATTTATGTTTGAACCTTGATCTCATGTTCTAGTCTTGAGAGACATTAAGTCATTTCAAGGTAAGCACCTACTAATTAGGATCCCCTAAGATGTGTTCAAAATTCATGACCATAAGTGGTTGGACATGGGCATGGAGATTGTGCTTAAGCTCAATCCCATTTATAGAGAAAGAGAAGGTTTACTTGTACACAGGAATAATTTTTGGGTGCCCTCCAATAGATTATATGAGGAGGTTGGGTATGTAAGGAAATATTTTTTTAGGCCCATTTATTTTTCTAAGGTTGTGAAGATTTTTTTTAAATAGGTTTTACAAGTATTTAATAAAAAATGATAAGAGAATTATAGAATCACAATTACAAGGTACCCATTTTAATTTTTTTTTTTCGTCAGTACATCATTTGTTGGGTTCACAAATTCAGTGTCAGTTTTCATTTTGTTAGCAGGATTTTGTAAAATTTGATGCAGATTTTAATATTTAAGTTGCACTATTGCAAGACCAGCTCAACAAATATGTTCACCATGAGGAAGGATTGGTCAATAATAGTGGTTTTAATAAAGATTGTTTTTAATAAAGATGCTTTAGATTCCATGGAAAGAATGGTTGTGAATAATTTGAATGCACTTCTCTACCAAGAAGACTTGTTGGGATTGGAAAGATACGATGCTATTTATTTAAGTCTTACAAGGTTTTGATTAATTCATATTTGAACATACATTTAGAGTACAAAGAGGAATTAACATTAGACAAATAGTTTGAGGGATTGTTAGGATGTAAGGAAAGCTTAGTTTTGATGATATGCCAAATGAAAAATTTCTTTTAAGAAAAAAAAACAATAGGTAATTGAAACTAAAGTCAATATTTTTAGTTGTATGCCAAATCCTAGTTTTAAGGAAATTTTTTGGATATAGGGGTTGATTTAATATCGTGTGTAATGGAAAAAAATTTGTACCTTTAAGGATAATAAATAAAATTTTAGGTAAATAAAGATGATATATCAATTAACATTTCTGATAGCTAGTGTAATATCCTAGACAATCACGTATATGTGATTTTAAGCCTTAAGCCTCAACAAGCTTAAAATCAATATTTTAATTGTATGTGGACATGATTTAGAGATACAATGCTCAATAGGTCAAAGAAAATATCCAATAGACTAGTTTATGGATTCATTTAGTACCTTTTTCTAGATATAATGCTTTTATTATCTTAGAATTTAGTTATGACTTAGTTTGATTTTTTTGCAATATTTGATTAAATTATATTCAATTTCTTATGAGCATCATTCATAAGCATTATTTTTATGATTTTCTTACTTTTATTTAATTATACTTTATAATAACAAGTTTTTGGGAATATAAAACAAACAGTAGACAAAAACAATCATCCAATAATAAGTATGAGAATCTATGATGTTTCTACTATCTTAGGCTCAAAATTTTTGATTGGATGCTATTCCACTTAGTTTAAGTGTCCTCTTTAATTTTTTATTTTGTTTGGTTACTTTTCTTTCATCTCTATTTTACTCTATATCATTGATCCTCTCAATCTCTTCCAATTTTTTTTTTAATATTTGACTAATCAACACAAATATGGACGTGCATGCGCAAATCTAAAGATTGCACATTGATTGTATCTAATAAGACCACCTAGTTGTCACCCACAAAAGGATATAAAAGTCATGGCAAATCCTAACCTGGGAATTGGACATTCCAGCAGGTGACTAACATCTTCTCATGTTCGTTCATTTACTTTGAAAAACCAAGGAACACATACTTGAAATGGAGCGGCACTATATGTGCACTAAGAACCGATTTTAGCCACAACCTACTAGAAGTAAATGCGTGAAAGTAATTCTACTTCTAATGTAGGAAAGTAAAGCAAAGTATTATCAACTTAAGCATAACTTAATTAAAGCGGAAGTCATGATAGCTATTACTGGGAAACAAACCATGAACTGACCTTATGTTGCAGGAACAAACATAGGGATGGATTCCTTATGCTGCAAGAACAATACAAGACTCAGTTTCTGCTAAACTTCTTGGAATGAAATTCTAACTGATAAACATAGGAAATAAACTACTAACTAAAGATACTTACTAAGTGGGCCCCCTTAGCAAGCATCAACCAAATTATGCAAGAGTTGAACTCAAAAATTTATCATCTTTTATTCATAACTCGGAATCATACACATGGTTGTTTTGCTTGTAAGAAAACTAACGCAACACTCTATTTCTCATTATAACACTGCTCTTAACATACTCTGTTTTATTTCTACTCTTTAGTCTAGTCTATTCTCTTCTAACCTCTGTTCACTTGCACAGGAGGAACGTTTATTTATATAAAAACAACTAACTAACTAACTTAATAGAGAAAGATGCAGACATAGATGT
This sequence comes from Sequoiadendron giganteum, assembly GCA_007115665.2. Classification (NCBI taxonomy): domain Eukaryota; kingdom Viridiplantae; phylum Streptophyta; class Pinopsida; order Cupressales; family Cupressaceae; genus Sequoiadendron; species Sequoiadendron giganteum. Next base: position 315,168,480 of record CM021107.1, on the reverse strand, counting down.
TTCCTAATTCCGAGGAACAAACTTCCATAAATAAGAACATATCTATTCAATTGATTCAGAGAGAATCTATCATTCCACTCTTCCTAGATTGATGACCATTTAGATCTCCTCTCGATGACCCAGGCAGAGAGCCTTCGCTAGAATAACTTCCTCGATGCCATGGTGGAAATGGTCTTCACAGTAGGACTGTAGTTTGCTATCTATTGACTTGTTCATACAATCATTAACAACCTGTGGAACACATGGAAACATAGGTGAAAGAAAGCATACATATAATAGCACGATACTCATCATTAATCACACATTAAATTCATCTTATTTATCCAAAAACCAAATGTATCATATCAGTCAATTGGGAGGTCAAACAGGGCCATGAATATAGACATATGGAGATATTAAGCTGCTGGAATATAGGAATGCATTGTCATAGGATACTAGCCGATTTAAGATAAAATTTTATAATCACGAAGTTTAAAACAACCATTAAAAAGAGTAAAGGTATTCAAAAATACATCATGATATTCAAATAATGAGCATATTTTGGGCTCATCATTTGCCCCCTACTTATGCTAATTCTGGTCCTCCAGCATTAACCTTCTTGGCTGCTTCCCTAAAATCAGTAGAAGTAGGATGACCTTGCATTGAAGTCCCAAACTTGTAGTAAAATCCTCTGACATTTTGCCACCTTTCATACCTGCGAGCTTCATTAGTTTCATTAATATCTGTGGCTAGATAAGGATATAGTGGCCACATCAAAATAGGGGTGAAATGTTAATGGCAACCAAAATTCAAACCTCTCTTGGAGACCCAACTGTATATATCTTTCTGATCTTCTGATGGCTGCTCTGAAATTCAAAGGACTATGAGGCTCAGACTTTCTTAGGCCAACTTTCAATTTCTCCCATCTAGTTTTGATTCTGGAAGATGAATGTTTCCAAAACAAGTATGGTTGGCCTTTAAATTCATCATATACCTATTTTCTGAGATCAAATATTTTTATTCTTGCTGCAGAATCATAAAATCCATATGTAATAGAAAACCAAGTTTTAAGAACTATTTGAGGATCTGAGCTTTCTGGTCTTAAGGGAATTGGTTCCTTCTTTTCAGCTTCCTCATAATCTTCTAATTGCTTCTCATAATTAATCTCATTAGCCGCCCAAGACATAAGTGACCTCAAATGAATGTCATCAATGTAAAGGAGCGGATTCCACCCTATTTCAAAAGGTATTAACAAACCATGTAAATAAAATTCACATAAAGAATTTCTTAACCAGTTAGGTGTTGTCTGATAGGCATCATAAAACTCTTTAGTAGAATGAATGATAGGATCCAGATTTTTGGAAATTCTTATTAATTGAAACCATAAAAACTGCTCCTTTAGGCACATTGCATACACCCTAGGAGGTGGTCTACATTCCATGATTTGCCCAACTATTCTCATCATGTCATTCATTTTCTCCTTTATTTACTAGATTTCCTATCTTTGATTTTCAATTTCTTATTTAATTTCTTTTTCTCCTCTTCCCACAGACTTTGTTGCATTTCTATTTTAGCCAGGTGACGGAGACTTAGAGTTTGAAGTGTTATAGGCCTCCAAGAAATTTTAAGATACTCTAAATACTCAATCAGTAATGTTCTTTTGTATACAACCAATGCATGACAAAGTTCTGAGGGCAATGGTGTTTCATTGAATATGTTGGTTTGTTCAGGTTCTTGTTGTTGCTGTTCAGGAAGGGATTGTTCTTCTTCTAAAATTATCTCAATTGCATTTGCCAAATCATTAAGGCTCGACATCCTCTTTTCATTACTACAACCCTTTTGTATTTCCTCAACTTCCTCTGTTTTTGTTTGTAACTCCTCAGGAATAACAGAGGAGCTGTGCAGAACATTCTTAGATTCACTCTAAGAATCCTCAAGAATAAGCTCCTCATATTCCTTTGAAATGACTATAATTTATGGTTGGTCAGAGGTTGAGGTAGTTTTACCCTATTTTCTTGTTGAAGTTCTTCTAGGTAATGTAGTAGATGCAGGAGGTTCTTTTGTAGCTTTCCTCTTTTTAACTTGCCTAGGGGATTTAGACTCAGCAGGAGAGGATGATGACGAAACTGTGGTGACAACAGGTGTTGCTGCAGGAAAAAGCTGGGTAGCACGTTTTCTCCTTGTTGCTTGAGGGTTTGTTTCTGGGGTTTTCTCAAAACTAGATGGTTCGCCTATTTTTGTTTTCCCTTTTTCTTTCCTTGTAGCAGACCTAGTTTTTATTTGGGTAGAGGGCTCAGGTGTGGAGACTGCAGGGCTAGGTGTTGCAAGAGTAGATGTTTCTTGCTCTACTTCCTTACTCGTAGACTCTACTTTATTTCTCTTTTTTTTTGGCTACGGAGGGAGTGTTCTGGGAGGTTCTAGAGGTTGCAGTCCTTTTTGGGCAGAAAATTCTTTCCAAGAAAGGGGTGATACATCCCTCAAAGAACGTTCAATCAATAGTTTAATCAGAGCATGGTGGGCGATGGAATTATCTTTTCCCTTATGAGTTTCATAGGCACTACGCTCCAAAAGATTTAACAAGAAATTTGGGACGTTGACAACTAACCCGTGCCTCATATGACTTAACATTTTAAAATGGTAGGAATGCAAATAAGAAAAGCATCCTTCACAAGTCAAATACCTGATTATGAAAGAAGTGTATTCTGTATATGTATAAGGCAATGAGACCTGTTTTCATCCTTGCTTTGAAACCTCCAAGGGTCCATCCGTTGGCAATGTGAATTCTGCCCTGGAAGAGACAACATCCCTTCCTGAAGGGAAATTCTCTCCTACTTTTGGAAGTCCAGTCACTTCAGCAATTCGTTCCTTTGTTATAACAACTGTTAAACCCCATACTATAGTCTCTCCTTCCGAAAGAGTTCTCAGAAATTCACCTGTAGCTTCTTCATCGAAAGAATCTATCCTTAGGAAATTTTTCAACCATCCACAAATACTGAATGCCTAAACTACTTGAGGATCTTGTATTAAGGCCTTGTGAGCTGCTGGCTCATGTCTTACCAGCTGACCACCCATATTCAAAAATTGACTCTGCTAAAAATCTCTGAAAATTAACCTCTTCTGAGAATTTGAAAAACATCGTTTCTTTGCTCTGTTTCTTTTCTTTTTAGATTTTTTCCTTTCTTTTCTCTCCAAAAATGATATAAAAAACAATTGCATGCAATGATTTTTAGAATCTACTTAATTAAGCAGTTAACTTTCTAATCAGGGAAAAAGCATGCATTCACTCGCATTTATTCTTGGGAAGTACAATTTAAAAATTGTTTTTATCAAACGTGGCATTGGAAAAAGAAAAAGTTATGAAACAAAAATCCCCGTCCCCTACTTAAAATTTGACATGTGTCCTCATATGTGCGAAATGATAGGTGAAGGATGAGCAGTAATGACTGATAGACACTTGTAATAAATGAATAAATAAAATAAATGAATGATGTGACAAACAACAAGAATATCGCGTACCTTGTATTAAATGCTCGTGGATGTTTGGAGATATCACAGCACAGTCGGAAATGACTACTTGAAAAAAAATCATAAATGGAAATGGTACGGTAGGATGGGTGATGTGGATGGGTGATGTAGAAAAGAAAGATGAAATGAATGATGGTGATGGATGGTGATGGAGAAAGTGGTTTTCGTAAAAGAAACCTTTATTATGGACGTACAACATAGTTTTCAAAGAGATTCTACAGGAAGAAGACCGAAGCCTTTCGCTGCATCCGAAACAAATTGTTTCATAAATTGTTCTTTTGATGCAGGCTTATGATACAACCGCAGACGGTGTCCATTAACCAGCAGTTTGAAGCAGACAGGATCAATTATAGCCAACTGAACCAAACCATTATCAAATACATCTTCAATTTCATATAGACCAATCTATCTTATTGTAAGCTTACCTTGATTCTCTTTATACCTGGAGTCATAGAGTAGCACCTAGTCACCAGTGGAGAAATGCTTAGTTCGGATATTGTGGTCATGCCATTTCTTCCTTTGCTGCTGGATGGCTTTAGTGTGCTCTAGGGAAACTTTCCTCATTTCATCCAATGCATTCAGTTGTAGGAGGCATTCCTTTTGGGCCTCTCAAAGATGAATTTGAAGCTGCAGAGCAGTCCTTAAGGTTTTATGCTCAAATTCTATTGGCAACATGGCAGTTTTGCCATAAAGTAACTCAAAAGGGGTAAACCCTGTAGTTGTTTTCCATGTTGTCCTATAGGCCCAGACTACTTCTAGAAGACAATTGCTCCAATCTTTCTTGTGTAATTGGACTATTTTTGTAAGGATTACCTCCAATTCTTTGTTAGTAACCTTTGCTTGACCATTGGCTTGAGGGTGATAGGGGCTTGATTTTATGTGCCTGATCTTGTTTTCATTCATCAATGCAGTGATCAAGTTTGAAGTAAACTGAGCTCCTTGATCAGTAACAAGCTCTCTTGGGACTCCAAATCTAGTAAAAATCTGTTCATAGAGGAACTCAACAACTTTATTGTCACGCACATGTGTCATTGCTTTCACTTCCACCCATTTGGTCACATAATTAGTGTAAACTAAAATGTAGGATTTTCCATTGGCTGGAGGATCAATAGGCCCAACAAAATCCATTCCCCACTTATCAAAGGGACTAACTACCACTTGTGGATACAGGGGCATTTTATCAGACCTTTTTGGTCTTCCCATCCTTTGACATCTGTCACATTTTCTAGTGTAGGCCACAACATCCTTGTGTAGTGTGGTCCAATAGTACCCTGTATTAAGCACTTTCATTGATGTCCTTTTAGATGCAAAGTGCCCACCACATGACTCATCATGACAAGAATGCAAAATGTCATATGTCTCATCTTCTCTAACATACCTTCACATGACTTGGTCAGGCCCTGTGTAAAACAAACAGTTTACAATCCATGAAAATTTAAAATTTTTCTCAATCAACAGCTTCCTGTCCTTTGGTGAGAAGTGAGCTAGTATTTTGTTGGCTGTTAAATAATTTGCAATATCTGCATACCATGGTGTTTGAGCAGCAATAGAAAATAGATGTTCATTAGGAAAGCTATCATCAATTACCTCAGATGTGACAGGTGTAGTTGTTTGAAGTCTTGATAAGAAATCAGCCACCACATTTGCCCTACCTGGTTTGTCAATAACTATGATATCAAATTCTTGAAACAATAGTAGCCACCTTGCTAATCTACCAGAAATGGTAGGCTTATTCATAAGGTACCTTATTGCTGCATGATCTGTATGAACAAATATTTGGTAACCAGTGACATAATGCTGAAACTTGTTCAGAGCATACACAACTGTTAGCAATTCTTTCTCTGTGACAGTATAGTTTAATTTTGGGCCTTGAAGGTTTTTGCTAATGAAAGAGATGGCATGTTCTATGGAATTCTCCTTCTGTCCTAACACTACCCCTATGGCATAATCAGATGCATCTGTTTGTATATGAAAGGGAAGACTCCACTTGGGTCCTTGAAGAACAGGTGCTTTAGGAAGTAAGTTCTTAAGCTGCAGGAAAGACTTGTCACAGGCCTCAGTCCAGTTAAATTCACAATCCTTAGTCAGTAAGGCATACAAGGGACTGGCTATTTTGCTGAAATCTTTAATAAATCTTCTATAATATCCAGCATGTCCTAAGAAGCTTCTAACATCCCTTTGTTTCATAGGTGTTTGCAAAGTTAGAATGACTTCTAATTTTGTAGGGTCAACTTGAATTCCTACTGGAGAGATATGATGGCCTAAAACAATTCCTTCTTGCATCATCATAAAACACTTCTCACTATTTAAAGACAAATTGTGCTCCTGACATCTTTTCAACACTTTCTCTAAATTTGCTAATGCTTCTTCATAAGTAACTCCATAAGTGGTGAAGTCATCCATATAGATTTCCATAGAATCATGAGAAATGTCAGCAAAAATACTAATTACTACCCTTTGAAATATTGTAGGTGCATTACACAAGCCAAAAGGTAGGACATAGTAAGCAAAAGTCCCCCATGGATAGGTAACGGTTGTTTTGTCTTGATCCCTAGGGGAAATTTTAATTTGATTATACCCACTATATCCATCAAAAAATGAGAAATATTTTTTACTAGACAATAAGTCTAGTACTTGATCAACAAATGGTAGTGGAAAGTGATCCTTTTTAGTTGTTGTGTTTAGCTCTCTGTATTCTACACAAACTCTCCATTTTCCACCTTTTTTAGGAACAATCACCAATGGAGATACCCATTGACTGTCTGAAATGGGGTAGATAAAACCAACATCAAGCAATTTTTGGAGCTCATTTTTTACTATCTCCCTGAGTGCTGGGTTTATCCTTCTTTGAGGCTGCCTAACAGGTGAACAATCTTCCTTAATATAGATCCTATGGGTACATAGTTGAGGATCTATTCCCTTCATATCCCCATAGTCCCATGCAAAAGCTTTGTGTTGATCTTGTAGCATTGTGACTAGGGTAGTTTGTTGAGATTGAGGCAACTTGTTATTGATATTCAGACAGTGTCCTGGAGACAACTCAATTTGCTTGGTAAGATCATTCATGGAGTCTACTGGTAAAGGTGGTGTCTGTATTTCTTGTGGAAGCAAATGTTGATAGACTGCAGGGATTTTAAATGGTGGGTTCTCAGGATTTAGCTGTTGCAAGAAGCTCTGCTGAGCATAATTATCTAAAATAGATGGGCTACTCATATCAGAATTGGACTACAAAATTTGTAAAAGCAGGTCATCTTCACTTTGAAGTTGGGAAAATGGATTAGTTTGCAGCATCATTAAGTGAGCCAATGAACTGACTTCTTCAGTTTCCTCACCTAAATCTGGCCAAATTGGCTGAGACAAGTCTGGCTGAGGCTGAGCAGGTGGGTATAAAGCCAATTTCTTTATTGACTAACCATCAGAAATTGTCATGTTTCCTGAATGACATCCTATAAAATCATCAGATGTAGCTAACCATGGTCTACCTAGGATGATAAGATATCCTCCCAAAGTTGCCTTTGTGGATAATATGGTGAAATCTACTGGGTATTCCCAAGACTCAAGGTTGACAATTATATCTTCTACCATACCATCAGGTGTGACAGTGGATCTCTCAACAAGCTACAGGACGGTAGGTGTAGACCTAATGGTTAGGATATTCAAATACTCCATAGTATGCTTGGTCATTACATTGATGACTACACCAAGGTCAGCCAAAACATTCTTTACTAGTTGACCATTAATATTGATTTGTATCATAGGACTTCCAGGGTCAGCATATTTTGGCATGACTACCTTCCTTAACATAATATCTGCCAAATGTCTTAGAACATGGATAGTTTGGGGATCCTTTTTATTTCTTTTGGGTTTCTTTAAACATGCCTCCTTAATGGCTTTCCCATAAATTGGAACATCTTTAATGGCTTGAAAAAGAGGTATTTGAATGTGTACATATTTTAACTGATCCAAAATATCGAAGGTAGGCTCTTCTATAGACTTGGGTGTGTTGACTTGCAATCTTTGAGGGAAAGGTGGTTTTGCTGGATGCTGCAAGACAGACTCTTTAGAGATAGTATCTGATATAGGTATCTGTTCTGCAGGACCAGTCAGTTGTTCAGAGGGAAGGTTTGGAATTTTAGTAATTACTGGCGGTTGTGGAGTAGGTAGGATGCTTCTAGACCTAAGATGGATATCATTAATATTCAGGGCATAGGTTGGATACTGATTGGCTTCTGCAAAATACATAGGTTGTTGTTGTTGCTGCTTATTATTAGGATTTGGCAATGGTTGAACTGGCATAGGCATTTGTTTTGGAGGGCCAGTATTTGCTGTAGGTGTTGCAGGAGGTGGCATGAGGGCTTGAGTTTGTGGTTGCTGAAGTTGCAAAAAGCCAGGGGATTGGTTCTACCATTGTTGAGAACCTCTCCATTGAGGATTCTATTGCCAATTACCTTGGGGTGGAGCCCATTGTCCTTGTGGCTGCTGCCAACCTCCTTGAGGAAATTTCCATTGTGGAATTTGATAGTTAGGCCATTGTGGTTGAGAGGTATTCCATGGTGGTGATGGGTCATATGTAGGTTGCCATTGGTTATTATAATTAGAGTAAGGATTACCAAAAGTCAATGGGTGTTGAGGCATACCTTGTCTTTGAGCCCATGGGCACCTTTGTGCAACGTAGAATACTTGGTTATCATCACCTTCTACTACCCTAAAGTCAGTATGTAATTTCTTAGCCTCCATGTTAGCTACCATCTTACATCTACAGTCACGCTTCTTTTGTCAGAAATGTGGATAGAACTCGACCAAGATTGCTTCAGCTTCCTCATGCTTCTTCCGAGCTTGCATTGTATCCAACTGTGTAGCCATATTGTTTATAATATCCTGCTTGAAATCAGACAGCAAATTTGAAATCTCCATCCATGAAAATCCATTAGTAGAAGACTTTCCCACTGTGGCCTGATGACCTCTTCCCTTCTTGACATTTTCTTGAGAATAATTGCGACATATGGAATTAATATCATCCCAAGGCACTTGGGTTATATCTCCTCCTCCGATCAGATCCAGAGCATCAATACAGGAATCACTGATTCCCCTCAGAAAAAGTAATTTTTGAGATTCTTCATTGAGAGTATGGTCTAAATTCTTTTTCAAGGAAAACAAAAACCTTGAGATATAGTCTTCCAAGCTTTCATCCTCCTTCTGTTGGATTCAGAATATATCATCACCCTTACTACCACTCTTGCAATATTCCTTATACTTCTCAAGAAACTTTGTTTGCATGAGTGCCCAACTATCAACAACATTCCTCCCCAAACTCATGAACCATCTTAGAGCTCCCTCCTTCAAAGTAGCAAGAAACAACTTTAGCTTGTGAGCATCTGTGGTATAATCATAGCTTCGACAGAGTATGTCAAACTCAAACAAGAAAGTGTGTAGGTCCTCTGTAACTAGTCCATAGAACTTGGGAAGTAATGAAAAAGGAATATTTTTGAGATTATCGTTATCTTGCTGGGCTATAATAGGGAATTCAAAAGAAGGAGGTCAATTAGGTGGATTTTGTGCCATATCTGCTTGATGAAGTATTAGAGCAAATGGATTTTCTTGAGGTTCTTCGTCAGCTAGGTCAAAGGGAAATTCAGCGAGTGGGTCTTCAGCAAATGGATTGATATCTTGGTTTTCGTCTTCCTCAAATAGATTATAAGCTAGTTCAAAATCATAATCAATGAAGGAAGGGTTTGGGATGAATCTTGCTAGAGCGTCTCTTCTTCTATGCATGTAATGGACTTAACTGAAAAAAAATGAAGGATTTAAAAATTCTTGAATAAACACACTAAACTACTGCTAACAATGACTATGACAGGTTCTTAGCTTGCACCATCCCTGACAACAACGCCAAATATGGTTGTCGCCCACAAAAGGATATAAAAGTCACGAAAAATCCTAACCTGGGAATTGGACATTCTAGCAGGTGACTAACATCTTCTCATGGTCATTCATTTACTTTGTCAAACTAGGGAACGTATACTTGAAATGGAGCGGCACTGTATGTGCACTAAGAACCGATTTTAGCCACAACCTACTAGAAGTAAATTCATGAAAGGAATTCTACTTCTAATGCAAGAATGTAAAGCAAAGTATTATCAACTTAAGCATAACTTAATTAAAGCGAAATTCATGACAACTATTACTGGGAAACAAACCATGAACTGGCCTTATGCTGCAGGAACAGACACAGGGATGGATTCCTTATGCTGCAGGAACAATACAAGACTGAGTTTGTGCTAAAACTTCCTAGAATGAAATTCTAACTGATAAACATAGGAAATAAACTACTAACTAAAGATACTTACTAAGTGGGCCCCCTTAGCAAGCATCAACCAAATTATGCAAGAGTTGAACTCAAAACTTTATCATCTTTTATTCATAACTCAAAATCATATACATGGTTGTTCTGCTTGTAAGAAAACTAACACAACACTCTATTTCTCATTATAACACTGCTCTTAACATACTCTGTTCTATTTCTACTCTTTAGTCTAGTCTATTCTCTTCCAACCTCTGTTCACTCATGCAGGAGGAACGTTTATTTATATAAAAACAACTAACTAACTAACTTAATAGAGAAAGATGCAGACATAGATGTTTCCTAATTCCGAGGAACAAACTTCCATAAATAAGAACATATCTATTCAACTGATTCAGAGAGAATCTATCATTCCACTCTTCCTAGATTGATGACTATTTAGATCTCCTCCCAATGACCCAGGTGAAGAGCCTTCATTGGAATAACTTCCTCGATGCCGTGGTGGAAATGGTCTTCATAGTAGGACCACAGTTTGCTATGTATTGACTTGTTCATACTATCTTTAACAACCTTTGGAACATATGGCAATAGAGGCAAAATAAAGCATACATATAATAACATGATACTCATCATTAATCACACACATTAAATTCATCTTATTTATCCAAAAACCACACGTATCATATCAGTCAATTGAGAGGTCAAATAGGGCCATGAATATAGACATATGGAGATATTAAGCTATAGGAATATAGCAATGCATTGTCATTGGATACTACCCGATTTAAGATAAAAGTTTATAATCACAGAGTTTAAAACAAGCATTAAAAAGAGTAAAGGTATTCAAAAATACATCATGATATTCAAATAATGAGCATATTTTGGGCTCATCACCACCTATCTCATATTTTAGTTGCATTATATGAGAGAATTCATTGTGTGCATAGATTAATTGACCAATCAAATCATATCCACTACATATTATATTTTCCCTTCTATTTTAATATTTGACCTAGAGTCAAGGGAGGGGTGGTTTGTAGGAAAAATTTCATGTGAACAATCTCAAAAGGAATCTTAATTATTTTAATTAGAAAATGAAGTTCATATGAAAACGTGAGTGGGGGTGTTTACCAAAATGAAAGGTTTGACAAAGAGAGGAACACCTCAAACACACCTTTTGCTAATTTCATTAGAGAAAGAGATCTCCCAAGGATAGAATTGACTTTCAACCTTGAGGTGAGTCAAACATATCAGGAAGGATCTACTGTTTTCTTATGACAAAAATGATTGATTGGTTTTTTTGGGAGATAAATTTAAATGCATTAACAAAATTAATTATGTGACCTAAAAATTGAAATATAGATTATTATGATAGCAAAAACATAACTAGTAACTTGCAACCATAGCTAAGAAGGGAAAAGTGGTATGTACCTGTCCTAAAAAGTAGGTTCTAAGGTCTATAGCAAGACTGATTCACCCTAGAGTGAATGGGTCCTAGTGCAAGGGTCCAAAATTTTCTTTTGCAATCCTCTAATCCCAGATCCAGGCTTCTAAGTTCTCCAGGTTTCATTGTGAAAAAGCCAAAAATAAAATATCTAGGCGAGTTTCTATGGCTTGAAAAATTTGATGGTAACTTTGACAGCTTTAAAAAATTCCTCCTTTGATTTTTAGTCCTTCAGCTATAAATTTTCACATGCAAAAAGAGAAGAAAATGTTTTTTTTTTGGTGAATAGGGGTTTGCCTTGGTCAAACCCTGGTTTGATAATTAAACCTTGACGATAAAACAATGATAAATGGAAGGGAATTGATGAATGAACAAAGATATGTTACAACTCACCAAACCCTTAATGGGTGCCCTTAGAGGACTGAAGTCAAACACATATCTCTAAGGATTTTATCTTGCTTGAATTGGCTTGAATGATTTTTTGATTTGATGCTTGAATTCTTGAAACCTACATTATAATGTTAGCTCCAAAACATGATATGAACACACATGAATCTTGACATGATGATATGATCTTGATTGTTGTTGTAGATGACTGATAATGCTACTCTTCAATTCTCTTGACAGTAATATTTTCTCATATGATCTCTTGATTATGCATGTTAAATTTGAATTGATAAAATAACTATGTATTATAGGTGTTTATCTAATTTCCCAAAAATTAGATTCCACAAGCTGACATTTGAAACTTGAATTTGAATTATTAAAATACCACCGAAAACATATTAAAAATTGGGTCTTGGCACTTCAGGAGGACGCATTTTCCCTTGGGCGAATGATTCCTAGGACCCTAGTCCAACACACACAACTTCCAAGGTAATTTAATTAATGTTTGCAATTGTTTAATATAAGTTTCCATTTCAAAAAATTAGAATAAGAAGGGTTTGGAATGCATAATTTAGGTAATTAGAAGCTTAATTAATTTCAATTAATTATAAGAGGATGCAAACATAGTGGAAAAATGTAAAGAGGTACATTTTTCTACACTATATAAAATATAGTGGAAATTAGTGAAGATTAGATCCTAGGGAATATTTTATTTGATAGCTCTAATAACAAAAGAAGATTTGTAGAGTAAATGAACTTATTTGGTTACAATAGAAGCATTATAGGAGGCATCTATTATCTATATTATTGTAAGAGTTGTAAGGTGTGTATCAAATAAAATATGAATCTAGATATGAATCTTATATATTATTTTTTTGGTAAAAGTGGAAAAACCACTATATCATTGTATTCATAATTCAAAAAATACTATACATAGCATAGATCCATAAAGAAAATACACCGCTTCTAAGAGCAGAAAATGTAGACACCATAGGATTTATACATCACTACAGAGAACAAAGCATGGAGATGATCAAAACCTTACAAAGAGATCACAATTCAAAGAAGCTTTTAGAAGAATAATCCACCTCTGAGAGTAGAGGGAAAAATATAGTAGAATGGGGATCTTCCAAAGCATGCTTGATAAGAAAGTGAATTGTATTGAAAGAAACTTGAGCTTTACAATAGATAGATTCACCGATATGGGGCCAAAGGCATGTAATTTGTGTATGGACATCATGGGGCTTATCCCCCATAAGAGTTGACAACATAAGCTACCACAGGGGAGAGATAGCCCAATTGGAGAAAATGGGGCTTCATGCCAAGAAACCACCAACAACAGAAGGGTCATTACAAATACAATTTTTTCCTAGAGCCTCCAAGAGGGAGGAGAAACAAAACAAGGAAGTTTGTAGATAAGAGCCCACCAATAATTTCACCAACTCTGGATACCAAGTAAGATTCATCACATTGGAGACAAAAATGGAAGCAATTTCATGAGGCAAAGCCAATGGAAACCTCAGAAACCAATCATTCCCAATTACATGATGAAGAGCTTCTTTCACTGGATCACACTAAAACATGAAGGTGTTGCAAAAATCATCCTCCAAGATGCAAGAGGATCTCTCGGCTCCCAAAACCTAGGAGCTATGAAAACTCTAAATTCAACTTCCATCACTGCAATTTCAAACCACCCAAAGCTTCTCACAGTAACGACCATCAGAGCAAAATCACTAGAGAAGCAATTTGATGCACAATGGCCAAATTTTAGCATAATTATAAGGAATACACATGAGCAAGGTAATCCAAATTAAATGATCATAAATAAAGGAGGATATCAGAGTGGGCAATATAATAAATTTCCAAAGTGAAGTTGAAAGGTGACTCAAATGCCTTAATAAAATGGGTCCTTTAATTGCATAATCAAATAATGCATTTTTTTTAAACTAAAAGTTCTTCATCTTGCTTGTTATGCTATTAATTTACATCAAACAAGGTTGGTAAATGATATTTGAGTGTTTTAGGGGTCTCAAATTTACAATATAGGGATTGATAGTATATATAGATTCAAATATGTGAAATTTTTTTAAAAATATATTACAATTTAAATGTAATTTGGAAACTCTAGTTAAGATTAGGTTAGGATGTTGGAGTATGTATTGGGAAGATCTAGTAACATATATTTCAATTCTTTAATAAAATATTATATTGATATAAAATAATAGACTTACAAAGAGTGAATGCAAAGAGAAATAAAATTTAGGCATTCAATATTTTTCCACTAATGCTTTCTTAATACATTGAAACCAAAAAATATTTTATTGATTATTTTATGGGACTTTAGCTAGACCATATTGCAATAGAAACATATTTAATTACTAATGAAATATTATGAACAATTTTTTTTTTACTTACAAGGATATAGTATGAGAGATATTCTAAACTTTTGGCTATAAACATAACTATTACTATATATAATAATTTTACTATTCATAATAGTAATATATTTGGTGTCACAATATAAAAAATAAAACTTAAATCACCAGAAGATATAACACTAATTTGATATAGTTCACAGGGAGTGATGGAGGTGAGGAGCGCTGAGGAAAAGACCATTGTGGAAAAGATCGTTAGTGAGGCGGGATTGAGTGATTTGAATTTGAACTCGCTTATTGGTGATCATGGTGACTTCTAGTTCAGTCAGCCTATGGATTCAATGTTTTCTGTTGATGTTGTTGGGAAGGATGGATCGTGTGGTGTGGATGTGGTCATAGCTGCAAACCCTGAGGGGTAGTGTGCGATTGTGGCTTCCAAGGAGAAATGCGAGGGTTGTCTATCAGTGGAGGTGTTGGTTCAAGATCCAAAAGAACCCGGGGCTCATGTGGTGGCACCAGGTGATACCATGTGGGCCCTACTGGTGAGTCAATTGTGGATAACCCAAAATGTCCCCGAATTGAGCATGTTCTAGTGGAAAAGAATCGATCGGTGGGGCAATCATCTTTGCTCAAGAATAGATAGGCTGACCCTTTTTCTTTAAAGCTTAAAGGTAAAGGAATTGCTTCTGAATCAGTTTCTTCCTCTAATGTGGAAGGTGGTTTTTCTCTATCCATTCTGGATTCTATTGTAGATAAAAATATAGCTAGAATGGAATTTTCTCTTGTGGGCAAGTTTTTGGGTCCTAGACCTAACATTGAGGAGGTTTGCACCCGGGTTTGTAAAATGTGGGCTCTAAAGGGGTAGGTTGAGGTTGTGGCTATGGCTAAAGGATTTTTTTCCTTTGCCTTTTCTTGTGATAAAGATTTGAGATTGGTTTTCTCCAAAGGGTTGTGGATTTTTGGTCATCTTACTCTGGTATTATGCCCCTAGGAGTCTAGGATGGATCTATCAAAGTGTCTTTTTCATCTAGCTCCTGTGTGGGTGAAGCTTCCAAATTTTCCTTTGGAATATTGGGATGAAGAGGTGTTTAAGGTGATTGCTAAATCTTTGAGATGCCTAGTGTCTATTGATGAGGCCACTCTTTCTAGTAGGCATCTAGTTGTAGCAAGAATGTGTTGCATGATTGATCAAGAAGCTGTGCTACCTGAATTTTTTCAACTTAATCAAAGGTGGGTTGTTGGAAATAATAGGTCATCTTTGAATCATTTCCCTTTACATACTTCAAATGCAAAAAAGTAGCTCATTGGGCTAAGGAAGGCCCTGCTAAGGCGGTTCCACCCAAGGTTGTCCCCCATTCCAAAGTTTGGAAGGTCAAGGAGGCTAAGGGGTCTTCTGCTCCACCAGAGTAAGATGATTCCATTGTTGGTAAAGGTCTAGAGGTTGTAGCCAATAATGAGGGCCTTGCTACCCCCCACCCCCAAGGGGATGAGGAGGCCAACAAGTTTGAGGAGAAGGTTGTTAAAAATTTTAAGGATTTGGTTGTAGATTATGTTTCAGATACTTTGTGCTCCCCTAAACATGCTATTCTAGAGCTGAATGTTGCCCTTTTTTCTCCCCTAGATCGCGCGTTTGGGTTGGTGGGCAGAGATGGAGATTTAGTGGCTACTGATATAGGGAGTAAGGAAGAGGATGGTTATATTCTAGTGAGGGGCAGAAAGAAGAAGACTTCCTCTTCCCCTCCTCCCCAACTCCACAAAGGTGTTACCACTAAAAGGAAAAAAGTGGACTGTGGATTTGAACAGAGGGGTCAGGGAAGGCCCTCTTTGCAAAAAATTAGGGAAAGGGATTGTAAGTAGAACATTGTGGAGGGGGTTCAAAAGACCATCTTTGATATGTGCTCTAAGAGCACCCCTTCCTTGTGTAAATGAAGATTATATCTTGGAACATTAGGGGGTTAAATAATATTCACAAGCAAGACCTCCTCAAGAACTTGATTTGGGATCATAAGCCAAACATTTTGTTGATTCAAGAAACCAAAATACAAATTGAAAAGCTAGAGGCTTTAAAGAATTTATTCTTCTAAGACTGTGGTTTTCATGGGGTTATCTTAGAGGGGTCCTTGGGTGGAATTGATACCTTTTGTAATTCTAGGGTGATTAAAAGTGTCCCGGTCGCGGATAGTTTTAATCACGTGGAGACAAAGTTCGCTCTACTTCAAGATTATTACTCTTGGGTTATTTCTAATCTCTATGCTCCCAACCTAAAGAGGTCTAGGAAGCATCTTTGGGATGAGCTTGGTTTTCTGCAGACTAATTTATAGACCTCTCCTAGCTAGTAATGGGGGACTTTAGCACTCCCTTTTGTGATAATAAGAAAGTGAGTGGCTCTCAGGCTAATCCTGACAACCGTCTGGATTTGAGAATGTTCATTGATGATAATGCTCTTATTTATGTGAAGATTATGGGGGCCAAGTTTACCTAGTCTACGTTGGCACTGAAAATATCCAAGTCAGGCTGTACAAGGCCCTAAATTCGTCCTCATGGTGTATGGATTTAATTTATTCTTCAAAGACTATGGTTTTCATGGGGTTAGCTTAGAGGGGGCATTAGGTGGACTTGATACCTTTTGGAATTCTAGGGTGATTAAAAGTGTCCTGGTCGCGGATAGTTTTAATCACGTGGAGACAAAGTTTTCTCTACTTCAAGATTATTACTCTTGGGTTATTTCTAATCTCTATGCTCCCAACCTAAAGAGGTCTAGGAAGCATCTTTGGGATGAGCTTGGTTATCTGCAGGATAATTTTATAGACCTCTCCTAGCTGGTAATGGGGGACTTTAGCACTCCCCTTTGTGATAATAAGAAAGTGAGTGGCTCTCAGGCTAATCCTGACAACCGTCTGAATTTGAGAATGTTCATTGATGATAATGCTCTTATTTATGTGAAGATGATGGGGGCCAAGTTTACCTAGTCTAATAGACATGTTGGTGCTGAAAATATCCAAGTCAGGCTATATAGGGCCCTAACTTCGGCCTCATGGTGTATGGATTTTTCTTGCTCTCTCTCGATGATTATGAGATGTGGGTCAAATTATTTCCCTATCTCATTTGTGGCTGATAGGGTTGGAGGTAAGAAACACTTTCCTTTTTGTTTTGAAGCTATATAGTTGAGGGATCACAGGTTTACGGATTGCATCAAGAATTAGTGGAAAGTGAGCATTGATGGGTGTGCGATGTTTGGTGTGGCTAAGAAGTTGGATTTTGTGGAGAGAAACCTCAAGAAGTGGAATAAAGATTCATTTAGTTGCATTTTTTACTCTAATAAGTCTATTTATCAGTGATTGGGTAGTGTTCAAGATGAAATTCAATCTAAGGGTTTATCGAAGGAGCTCCAGCTGCACGAGGATTGTCTTTTAGCTCAACTTAATGACATTGTTGCAAAGGAGGAAGACTTTTGGAGGCAGAGATATCGCACCATCTGGCTCATGTTTGGTGATCAAAACTCCAATTTCTTCCATCTAAGTACCCTTAGGCATAAATTGTCAAACATAATCTCCTCCATCATGGCTGATGGTTCGTTGTTGTCTGATGAGGAGGCTATTGGGCGAGCTACTGCTAATTTCTTTGAGAATATGCTCAGAAATGATCTTGTTTGGGACCAAAATTATGTGGAGACTGCTCTGGATGTCATCCCCCATCTAGTCTTGGAGAATCTGAATAGGGAGTTGACTGCCATCCCTTCTGCTTTAGAAATCGAGGAAGCAAGTTTCTCTTTTGAAGGGAAAAAAGCCCCTGGGCTTGATGGTTTCCCGTTTCTATTTTTTTTAGTCGTGCTAGGAGATTGTTGTAGATGATGTGAACAAGGAAACCACTGAGTTTTTGGTTCCAAAAGACTACTTAGAGAGTTGAATACGACCTTCATTATTTTGATCCCCAAGACTACTAATGCCAATAGCTTTGGAGACTACGTACCGATTAGTCTTTGCAATTCAATTTATAAGATCTTCTCAAATGTGCTTGCCACTAGACTTCAAAGGTTTCTCCTTGAGCTAATTTCAAAACAAAAAAATGGATTTGTTAAGGGGTGAATGATTTTGGACTCCATTATAATTATTTATTAACTTGCTCATTATCTCAATTCTAATAAGAAGTCGGATTTTTATTTATTTATTTATTTATTTATGAAATTGGATCTTCTTAAGGCTTATAATAGGGTTACTTGGAGACTCTTGCTTTCTATTTTATCTTGTTTTGGTTTCTATTAGAAGTTTCTATAAGTGGTTGAATAACTCATTTCAACCCCTTTGTTTGTTGTTCTTGTGAGTGGTTCTCGTTCTCATTTTTTTCTAGAGTTCATTTGGCTTGAGGTAGGGGGACCATATCTCTCTGCTGCTTTTCATTTTAATGGTGGAAGCCCTCAGCCACAATATTCAGAAATATTTTTCTACAGGGTCTTTGAGGGTTCTTTTCCCTTCTTCCAGATGTGATCTTGTTACTCATCAACAATTTTTTGATGATACTATTTTGATGGGCGAATCTTCTTTTCGTGAGGTTAGAACTATGAAGGGGCTGATTGAAGCTTATGAGAAGGTGTATGGTCAACATATTAATCTTCCTAAGAGTCATATTTTTTCCTTAACACCACAAAATTTCTCCAACTTAATCTGGCCAAAATCCTTTCCTATAATAGGGGTGATCTTCCTTCTACCTATTTGGGGCTTCCTTTGTGTATATCCAAGACTCCAGAGACCTTCTAGCTTGGTATATTGGATAAGTTTAGTAGAAAGCTAGCGGGTTGGAAGGGTGCACTTCTTAGTTAGGTAGGGAAGGTGCAACTTATTTCCTCTACTCTTTAGAATCTCCCCCTATACATGATGAGTATTTTTAGAATTCTTGTTAAATATGAGGAGAAAATAGAATAAATTTTGCAAAGATTTTTGTGGTCGAGTGTTGAATCTAAAGCTAGAATTCCTCTTGTGGCTTGGGACTTGGTTTGCAAGCCTAAAAAGTGTGATGGCCTGGGAATTAGAAACTTAAAAGAATTTAATAAGGCCTTATTGTCAAAGAAAATTTGGAGGCTTCTTAGTAGGGAAGATGGATGGGCCTCTCTAGCTAGAAATAAATATTTGCATGGCTTTGGGAGAACACAAAATATGTTGACTTCTGAAGACATCCCTTCTGGATCATGGTTTTGGAGAAATATCATTCCTTGGAGGGACTTGATTGCTGATGGGGTAAGGTGGCTATTGGGTGATGGTACCAATATAACTTTTTGGGAAGATGTGTGGTGTGATTTTGAACCTCTGATCAATCATCCTTGGGCCCCTCCCATTGCTTCTTTGTGCAAGTGACTCTTTGGTAATATGGTGCCTGACTATATTTAGAATGGGGAGTGGAAGGATTTCCTGGATTGGGATTCATCTTTGAAGGTCTTACAATATTTCCTATGTAATGTTTGTGTTCCTCTTTATTTGAGACCGGATAGGGTTGTTTGGGACCCCTATGTTGATGGTAGTTTTTTGGTGGCCTCTTCCTTTGTTAATTCATTGGAGAAGCCTAACACTTTTCCATTTTCGCGGAATTATGGAAAAAGGTGCTAATCCCTAAGGTGAATGTTTTCTTCTGGATACTCATGCAAGGTAAAGTCTTCATAAAAGATAATATCTATAAAAGGGGATTTGCAATTCCGAATAGATGTGTCCTCTGTGAAGTTGATGCAAAAAGTGCCCTCTACATTTTCCTTGGGTGTATTTTTCATTCTCTACTTTGGAGTAAGTTTCTTGGCCTTTGGAACCTTTATTAAGTTTTCCCAGATTCCCTTTGTAGCTTTATTGATCAGTGGAAGTGTCCTTCCTCATCCCCTATTATTTGGTGGCTATGAGAGCTTATGGCCCCTCATATTGCTTGGGGTATCTGGAATGAACGTAACAATATATTTTTTTGTTATTCTAAACTCAAGATAGATAGTCTCTTCATTAAGATACGTCAGGTTGTCTTTGAAAAATTTGCTCTCATTAGGTCTGAGCCTTCATGTTGTGTCCCATATTCTTGCTTGAATGGGTATGATTTGTTGGCGATCTCTAACTAGAAGATCCTCTCTATTTTGTCTGTGACTTTCAAGTCTAGCCTAAATGCCAAATTAAATGCGAAGTGGAGGCCTCCACCTTCAGGGTGGGTTAAAATTATTTTTTATGGGGAAAACAAGGGGAACCTTGGTCCTTCTGGTTGTGGGGGGGTGTTGAGAAATGAGGATGGAAGGCTCTTAGGCTCAATGGCACTCCCGTTGGTAAATCGGAAAAATCACCGTGCCGTGGTGGAGGCTGTGTTTAAAAGTATTAAATTTGGTGTGGAAAGGGGCTACTCTAAATTATGGGTGGAAGGAGACTCGCTAACATCATCAATTATGTATGTGGAACCCATAAGCCTAGTTGGAATGTGGATCAATTAATTAAGGATGTTATTATAATGTTGAGATGTTGCGAGGAAACCTGTGTTTCTCACATATATCAAGAAGGAAATTCATTAGAAAATACTTTTTCCAATGAAGCTATCAAAGTTAATGAGTATAGAGCGTGGGAGGAGGACTCACGTATTCCTGAGGCAGCTAAGACCTTAATGCAAAATGATGGATTTGGATGAGTTTATGTGGTGGCAGTATTTTACCACTACTACCTGCTTCATAATCACACACTTTGTGGGTATCGCTCGGCTTGTTGGCTCTCAGATGAATACTTCTTGCTAGGGTTTTCTGTTGCTGAGTTTTGTGAATATGGGAGGCGATTGAAGTAGAATTGAGCCTCACTCTTATGCGAGTTTGAGAAAGAAGAAGAAAATTTGGAAGATTTTCCAACAGGAATTTTACGCCTTTTTTGGAAAGGCTGCATGGACATGATCCAAATTCTTTGATAGAGTCTGTTTCATATTGGAACAACTAAAAAATCGAGATTAAGGGTATGGTTGTGAACATCGATGAGGAGCTTATTTCTACTGTGACTAGGTTGCCTATGAATAGCCATAAATTCTTCAAAGACAAGAAGAGTAATGAGGATGCCATGGCTCAATTTTTTAAAGATGATGAATAGAAAAAACTCATCAAAATGGAGGCCTGGGGATATGAGTGAAAGTCTCGTAAGAAGATTTGGGTGGAAAACAAAAATTATAATGTGGTATGTGAATCTAGAGGGTAGGTTCATTGCAATCCTTAGATATCATTTTACTCTTTTAAATCATTTTAGGCATGGGCTATTTATTTCTTTCCTCTTTTTTATTTTGTCCTCCATGGAGGTTTCTGTGTATGCACACTTAAAAAATAGGAAGGAACCGGTCCTGCATGAGGGCCTTATATTATTAGTTATGGAGCATCTAAAAGACCTAATTACTAGCACCTCAATTAAGGGCAAGGAGAAGACTCTTAGTGAGGATTATAGCTCATCTAGATTTGACACCAGTGTGGCTAAGGAAGAGGAGTGGAATGATGATGGTGAGGATGAGACTCCATTCCCTGTGGCTACTCCTTCTAAGAAGAGGAAGAAGTGCAACCTGAAAGGAAAAATAGCGACCAAGCGGCTCATTCTGCATGATTCAGAGTCCTAGTCTAATGGTAATGATACAAAGGTGGGTTTTGGGGACTCTGAGTCCAAGGAAAAAGTTGTGAACATTGGTTAGGTTGATACTAAGGTTAGAGGTAAGGAGGAGGGGTTTCAAGAGAATGCAGGGGAAACAAAGGTCAAGGAAAATCCTAGGACTTCTAAGCACATTGCCAAGATGAAGAACTAGGCCTCAAAAGAAATGGTAAAGGATACCAAGGAGCTCTACAAGGAGAAGGATTTGGAGGAGAAGGCAGTGGAAATTGATGATTCTCTAGTTTGAAACTCTCCAAATGAGGAACTTGTGGGTGAAAAAATGGTGTAGGAGGAGGAGGGTGTTGATCAAAAGCAAGCAAAGCCTGAGTCTCTAAACCTGTTAATCCCCTGTCAAAGGATTTATTATATCTTAATGATGATACCACCTCAATTTTTGAGCTTCTTGACATGGTGAGGGTGAGGGCCACCGACATTTTCAAATTGGAAAAATGGACTCTTCAGGAATTCAACACGATCACCATCAAAATAAGGGGACTGAAGGAGAATGTGCAAAATATTCTGAAAGGAACGGCCTCAAATATTATGATTGATAGAATTGTTGATCTTAAGTGCTCAATCAATTTTTTCAAGTCCCTTTGTGAGCAACACTTAGATGAATTAGAAACCAAAGTAATGGATACCAATGTAGATATCAAGAAACTTCTCCATGCCTATCATATTTTTGTGAAGAATAGTGCGGATTATTTGGGGGGTTGTTTCACAAGATTAGTGAACTTAGAGAGGACCAACTATATTTCTCTGAGTTGATGGAGAAGGACCAAGTGGCTAAAGGTAAAGGTAGAAAAGGTGCAAAGGATGATGATAAAGGCCCTGCTGCTAGAGGGCTAGGTGACTGGAGGAAGTCCTTTGAGGATGAGAAAAAAGAGTTGCTAGACATGATCAGGCTCCATACGAACAAATAAATTGAGGTGGAAAACACCTCAAGAAGTATGAATTAGTGTCATGTTGTCTATTTTTTTGTTTGTTGTTCTATTGCTAGGTTTCAGTTTATATCTTGATATTTTGTTGCTTTTTTGCTAATGGTTGCTGCTGATAGTTTAGTGGTTTATCTTTGGAGCAGCATGTAGTAACTTCTATGGTTTGGGTTTTGGGTTGCTACTGATAGCTTAGTGTAGTATATTTTGAGCAAAATTTTGTACCTATAGTTGTAAAGGGTTTTGAGTTGCTTCAAAACTTGTTTTTCCCATATAATCAAAACACTAATTTTATATGGTTCCAAAAGAATAGTATTTTGAAGTGTGAATAGCATGGGAGAAATTACTTTCCTCATTTAAATATCTAGGATTCCATACTTGTGTAGCCACATTATTCTAGGTAACATGGATTGTATTAATTATTAACTAATTTTGATACCATCTATAAAAATTTGAGAGTATTCCTTTTCTAATATTGAGACATTATTTTCTTTTTGTCGACTTGCATCTCATTTAAAACATATATCTATAGGTTGTAATAATTTTTATGTAATTTATATCTAAGGTCTAAAAATAATTTGTGTAGAGATTGCTAAGAACTTTTTGAATCCAGCAAGCAAAACGTTTTGAACACATTTAGTCAAATTTGTTTGTGAACATTATAATTACAATACCAAACGTTAATTGTCAATATAGAAGTACATGAAAAAAATTCATCCTTCATGTGGTAAGAATAAAATGTTACATGGAAATCTTCATAAAATAATATTAGAATTATGTATAATGGGATAAATTAACCATCACTTATGTTGTTGTTTATCTAAAATTACAAGTAAATTGGTTTAAGATAAATGTACCATAAGTTGGAATTTTTTGTATGTGATGAGTGAAGATTGTTCTATATAAGTAATGTAGTGGCCTTCATACTTAAATTGAAATTTCCTTTTCAACTTTGTGCTTGTAATTATAACCATACAAAATAGTTTATTAATAATATATGCTCACAAACCTAACTATATAGTACAATTAGTTAATGTGATCTCCGACAAGGTATAATAATGACATCTATGTACTTTCATGCTAATATAATACATTTTATGGATTTTTTTTATTATGGTGTAAAATTTCACCCTTATGTAACTTCACATAACATCAACCTTCACTTTGGCTTAATAAGATGAAAATATGAAAAACCCACCTGCGTAGCCTTTATTTTCGTCCTTGCCTTGTCATTTCCATCAGTGGGGGAATTTTTGTCTAGGATGCTTCTATGTTGCATAAAAATCTGCTTGTCATGTGAATGTCTTGACATGATTGTTGATCTTGTGGCCATTGGGACATTACACTATCACATTCCCACAAAGTGTAACACCTCTATAGTTGAAGGTGTACCTGAAAATTGCTCTTTGGCATGCAATTGACCATATTATTCCCTCTTATTTTCATTCTATTCCATTCTAGAAATTTATCTCACACACTCTCATTATAACACTTCATTATCACATTATCCTCTATCTATCTCTCTTCTTGGAGCTCTAATCCTTCCATTCTTGTAGGTTCAAGCTCTCTACACCATGTTCTTGCACGACCATCTCAAGCTTCAAAGGAACTACTCTTCTTCTCAACTTCACCAAATTCATTGGAGGGAGGGTAATATTTATTTTCATTACATTATTTTTCTTGCTGCTTAGCATATTATTGTCTTGCATATTCTACATCTTATCTTATCACTTCTTTATCTATTTTTTCGATAGCATTATATATTTGGATATCCATGGAGGTGGAAACACCAAAGTGGGCGTTTGACCAAGGCAAGGCTGAAAAATAGCCCCAAAATTTTTCTTATTTTTGTGTGTGCAGGTTTGCCCATGAGGAGCTTACGAGAGGCTAGACCTACTATGATTTAATCCCTTTTCTTCCACTACTCGTCATTTTTCTTAATACTTTATTTACTTCCTATTTAAATATTCTTATTTTTGTACTTTCCTAAATTTTTAGCATTCTATTTCGATTAGTATAACTGTTAGACTTTAGCTTTTGATTTGTTGGTAGATCCTAAGTGTCTCTAATAGCTAACTCTATCTCTGTTCCGTATGAGATGCCATCATGCCATAAAGATGCTAGCACACCGCACTATCATCCTTGGTCCATGCTTTCATCCTTTGGCCGATAGCTTGTCTGTCTGTCTTTTGTCTATCTCTTGAGACCTTTGAGGTCTATTCACTTGGATTCTAAAGTCTCTTTTCCATAAATATGCAAAAAACCCAAAAACATAGTTTAAACTCTCCCTTAATTGTCACGTGTCACTTGAGCTTTTGTCCTTGAGGTAATAAAGAGTTATTCACTCCCAATAAAATCTTCCTTGTCCTAGAGACTTAGGAGTAGCGAGTCTCTCCATTAAATTTTGGTGAACTTGACGTGAACTTTATTTCTCCTTGTCTTTGTTTCAAATTTTTTCTTCTCTCATGTTTAGACATGTAGCTGATAGCGTGTTGTAACATTCTTTATTAAATTTATGACCCAATAAATTATCTCTGGACATGTAGTAAGAAGAAGCTATCAAAACTTATATATGGGGTCTAGAAGGTTTAGTCCTCCTTGTACCAACCTAACTTTTGAAGAGTATTCTACATGGATTCCATCAATATTTTCCCCACTTTGCAATGAAGTTGTAACCCAAGCTCTTCCTCTTCCTTGGGGGAAGATGTTTATTTTAGGGTCCTTGTAGATAAAATTAACTCTTTAGAATTGAGACTTGAAGAGCTCATAGGGTTTTTGGCGAGAGATGATACCTATGCTCAAGCAACTCTTGTTATAAAAAATCTAAGTAATTTGTTGATTAAAGATAAAAGGGGATTAGAGCTCCTTTGTAGCATAGAAAATATTGTAGAGAATCATGTCTAATCCTACACCTCTATCCTGGGTAATACCCAAGATGTCAAATCAGAGATTGCTAGTCAACAACTAAATATCTCGATGCCTAGAGTGTCTGTTTGCATGGCTAACACAAGTCCCTCTACGGATACTGTTACCACCTTCACACCCAAGGAGTTTCATATGATCAAATTAAATCAGGTTCCTCTGGGATTTAATGTGTCTACTTCATGGGCTTAGAATGTATCTACCTTTGGTACTGGTGCTTTTATCGATATCGATGTTGGTGGCTCTATCAGTGCTGGTGCTAGTTGCTCCATTGGTGCTAGTGTTGGTGGTTCTATTGGTGGATCCATTAGTCATACTTCATCCATTGAACCCATCCTTAATTCTCTCCTGCATAGCATGGGACAAATGTAGACTTAGCTAGAAAATTTGGCTAGTTTATCTTCTTAGCTGATGTTCCAACTCTTTTGTCATCACAATCCATTATCTATTGCTATTTTGAACACTTCATCTTGCAAGGGGTAGAAATTATAAATGTTGAAAATTACAGTGGTTGTGGGGACCCATAGAATCATGTATCATCCTTTAACGACATGTGTACTAATTTATTTTAGAATGATGCACTTCTAGAAAAATGTTCCTGCATACTCTTAAGGATGTTGCTTTGGAGTGGTATTGCTCCTTGCTTGATAATTGTATCTTCTCCTTCGATCATCTGGTAAATTAGTTCCTCCATAAATTTTAGGCTAACATTAGGTCAAAGGTCACCTTTGTTGATCTTGTCCAATGTAAGTAGGGGCCTCATGAGAAGGTGATTTATTTTATAGTTCAATGCTAGGAATTTTTTTTCCACAAATCTCCTATACCCTACTTGATTTCGATGTACAAAGAGTGTTCATGGAAATCTGCAATAGGGGATGAGAGATAATTTTTTGTTGATGAAGTATCCATCCTTCGTGCATGTATGTGCCACTTTGCATGAGTACCAACTAATTTTTGCATAATATGAGGATTTTTCCTCACATTCTCATCAAGATGGTTGAGCTATTGTGTTAGTCTCTAATGAATCTAGAAAGAACAAAGTTGTGGTGAACATGGTATCTGTTCCCACAAATAAAAATTCTATAGGATAAAACAAAATATTTACTAAATTATCATAATCTTATAATAATGTCTTGCAAATTTTTTTAAAAGATGGAATAATAAATCTACTAGAGATTAGACTGATGTTTGAGTTGTATCCTCAATGGTATGATGCACAAAATTTCTACCAATATCATCGAGTCTTGGGATATGATACCGAGAGATGTGTTCATTTACGTCATGTGATTCAAGACCACATAAATAATGGGACAATTTGACTTGATGGTAGGAAGTAGAACCCAAACAAATCTGTAGTGAAGCCCAATAGCTAGCTACAGATCTATATAGATCCATTATCATCTCATTCTGCTAATCTGGTCACTCTGCCTTCTTCTTTTGTCTTGACCCCATCTGAGTATGTGAACGTAGTTTTATTTTACTCATACTCATCCTTCAAATCATGTGAATAATATTCCTAATATTCCATTCACTTCACACATTTTTCTTTTGAATATTATACATTCTTGCTAGTATCAATGATAATGTTGTATTAGGCATCATGGTTGATCCTTCGAGTCACATGAATATCATTACAGAGGAGACCATTTTAATAAATAATTTGTACAAGGAGAATTACAATGAATCACAAGAAACCATCCACACACAAGATGGGTTTTATATTGTGCCTATTGGCTCTATTTATCTATCAATCATGGTAGGACCAAAGGTCTTGGAATTTCCATTTGATGTGTTGTCCATCAGTGTCCTTTTAGAAGATGGTTTGGGTCTTGTTTTAGGTTGCTCAGTCTTAGGTTAGTGTTGGTCTATATATCTCTCAGCTATCTAATGAGTTTTCAAAGTTCCTTTTCAAGCCTAAATGACTCTACTACCCAATGAATGTGCAAGGCTAATACTTAAATTTATTTTAGTAGGCAAAACACCCTCAAAATTCACCAATATTATAGTCAAATTTTCATAAAAAATGACATTATTTAAATTTTCTTATTTTGGTCTTAGGTTAAAAATAAAAAAAGAGAAGCTTTTAATTTGTTAATATAAAAGATCATGTCAAAGGTTTTAATTTAAAAAGGATTTTTTTCCTCAAGCATTATCTTCCCATGCCAAAAGCAAAGCAAAAAGGAGGTAAATCATGCCAAATAAGGAAAAAGCACTTAAGTGTCATAAAAAATCAAGGGAAAAAAAGAAAAATAACTCATGCTACATGAGTTTGCATGTAAAATGAAAAATAAAAGACTCCAAGTTTTGGGCACCATAAAATGGAGAAGGAAAAAAATAAAAATGCAAAAGAGGTTACATAGAGAGGCATTGATCAAAATTTCCAACTTTTCTTGAGGTTTGTTGCATTCAAGGAGGGCATTGGATTATCTTCATGGATGAAATCAGGTTTAAAAAGAGTTCAAGAGGTCATGGGTTTCAGCCATGCCTATCCATGCAACCATGCAATGTTTAGGACTTGGATTTATACACAAAGGTATGTACACTATCATTTAAGTTCTTGACCTATTATTTATATAAAGAAGTGGCATGAGGTTATACAATAGTTTTCTTCTCTTGTTTGCACTAAATGTGGTTGTTGAGAGAGAAAACCATTTTGAAACCCTAAGAAAACATCAAACTTGAAAAAATGGAAAAAGCTTATCCCTCTCAATAGGTTAAACTTTTCATTTCAAAGAACAATGTCACTTTTGATGAGCCACTTTGATGTAGACAGTCCACCATCTTAGGATTCCAGTATAAAAATTCGTATGAGCTTTAGGATAGGGTAGGGAAATTTTATGCTAATATTGTAGTTGTGACTATCACACTAAACAAAAAGAATAAAGAGTTGGACCATGCCACCTTAAAGCAAGAATAATAGGGGGCAGTCTACTGTCAAAAAGGGACTGTGCAAAGATAGTCACATAAAAATTTATTTAAGACACAATGATCTCATAGATAAAAGGTAATCAAAAGGGAAATAGGGAAATCCTTATAGGGCATGTTGAATGTTGGACTGAATACCTCAAAGAATATGATCTAATGTAGTCTAAAAAGGATAGTGAAATTGAAGTATGACAACCCCAATAATAGACAAGCCTGTGAGCATGGAGTTTTAGTAGACTATACATAGGAAGCATGACATGAAGTTTTGAAGAAGGTAGTCCACAATGAAAGGATTGAAGGAGGACAATCATAATAAATGAAAATCTTGGAGTTATGAAGATAAGTCAATGACAAGTTCTCAAGCACAATCACTTTAAACTTTAGAAAAGATAGCCATACCACTAGAAGGGAAACTATTTAACACAAGACCATGCAATCATGATGCTAATGCGAAAATAGTAAATGGATCCCACAAGGTATATGAGGTGGATAGTCTCAAAGGCTCATGGAGGTTATGACCAATGGGTAGTAACCATATTGTCAAGAGGAATAAAGGGTCAAGTGTCATAAGGTGACCTTATGACAGTCAATTATTCACACCAAGGTAAAATTAGACAATCATAGTCTTGCGTTCAAAATCTACCATGAGGGCAAGGTGTCAAGATAGTCACTAAGGCAAAGATTTAGTTTTCATGGGATAGTCAAATACAAAGACAATCATAGTGATAGTATGAAGACAAGGGAAATTTTTAGACTATAAGGGTAGTCCCCATTAAAGACCTCAGTCAATACCATAAGAGGAACATAGTCAAGAGAGGTTTCCATCATAAAGAAGAACTAAAGGCAGTGAATAATTTTCATGATTGGCTTGTGAAATATGAGTAGCCTAGTACCTTAAGAATACAGTCATTAAGTTGACAGTAGGCAACACCAATGGATCAAAGTTAAAGGGCAGTATTCAAGGCATGATCAAAAGCATCAAAATTTTTTTGGTCATCTCACAAATAAAGATAATGAAGAGGTGCATAGGATTCAATAATAGTGGTAGTCCTTATTTTCAAATTAAGGAACTGTGACACTATAAGAATGATCACATTTTGAAGAATTAGAGAGGACAACCACATAGAGATATCAAAGGGACAATAACATTCCCAAGTTTTCAAGGTACATGGAGATGGATCAGAGCATGAACTCAAGGATATAGAAGAAGATTCTTGTCTTATTAAACATGCACACTAGCATTACAAAATGTTGTAGATCTCTTTGTGAAGTCAAAAGTCAAGATGGAAGGTTTCAAAAGGATAAGAAACATTATTATAGTTATTAAAAGGGAAGAATAACTAATAAAGTGGCAGGATTTTTATTTTCTTCTCACCAAATGCATGAAGTAATAATGACTGTCATGAAGTGCAATACAAAGACAATCATGATTTGTTAAATATGACCACAAATAATAGGGGTGAATGCTTTATAAAGTATAACTTAGCAAGGGAAAATATAAAATAATATTCAAAAGAATAGAGGACAAACACAATCTTAGTTTTGAAGGCCATGAACATTGGTAATGGTGGAAATGTTATTGCCAAATATGCTACTATGAATGACACAATAAAATTAGGGCCTAACTATGTAAAATGTATTAGAAGGAGGTACTTTTCCATAGGTCTGCGATAAAATAAAGATTCATAATGTAACAGTGGACAATCATTTCAAAAGGCATTCACTACAATGAAATGGGCAATTATAACAAGGTTTTCATGAAGATGACAACCCAAAGTGACTGTGCAAGTGCAAGATGATGAAAATTTGTGGTGCCAAGAGTAAATAATGATTGATAGTAGGTTTAAAATAGAAGATAAGGAGATAGTGGAATTTCAATAGTTTCAAAAGGCATATCATCATGAAATAATAGTACTAAGGAATGAAAAAAACCAAGAATAGA
This sequence comes from Sequoiadendron giganteum, assembly GCA_007115665.2. Classification (NCBI taxonomy): domain Eukaryota; kingdom Viridiplantae; phylum Streptophyta; class Pinopsida; order Cupressales; family Cupressaceae; genus Sequoiadendron; species Sequoiadendron giganteum. Next base: position 315,138,126 of record CM021107.1, on the reverse strand, counting down.
AGAAAGTGTTGAGCTTACAAAATAATGACTTACAATCAATGGATAGTCCCCACATAAAGGCCTACCCTAGATTAGAATGTGGATTAAAAAATTAAATTCCAAAGTTACATAAATGAAGAACAAAGTTTGTCAAAAGTGCAATCAAAGGTTAATTCAACCATATTGAACAAGTGAAGGGAATTAGTGAAAGTCTAATAAAGATGAAGACAAAGCTAACTTATGCATTTAAAAGGATAAAAATGGACAATCACTTACAAATCTATGAAGGACAGTGATAAAAAATCAATTTTAGCGAAGAAAATGATAGTCATATGGGACATGAAGACAATTTTGAAGAAAAGGTGACAATCCCATAGTCACCATGTTACCAAGTAAGCATTAATGGAAAGATTAATGGAGGATAGCAATCTTCAAAAGGACAATTTGAACACATTTGAATGAATAGTCTCCTCATACCCTTGAATACACAATCAAACAAGGGATAATAGATTAGAGTTTATAAGACAATGTATGCATCAAGGGTGATAGTTTTAATGCTCACAAGGTCACAGACTACAGTCATAAGTCATAGAAGGTATGAAAAATAAAAAAATTGATATGAAGGGAATCAATGAAAAATGAGCACCATCAAGGATGACATTCATATGAAGAATATTGTAAAGCTAGAAATACTAGAACAACATATCACATGAAAGGTTCATGCACGCAAACCCTATACATACCCATCATCATTCTTGAGCTTTCTCAAGTTGAGAGGAATTAGTTGGCCTAAACAATCAGTTTTAAGACACTTAGAGGTAGTTTAGGCCTATTTTAGAAGGCCATGTGGTCATAACTAAAGTTAAGAGGAGTTTGGGGCTAAAATCATTCTTTTTTATGAAGTTTAGGTCCCTAAAATAAATGATTTTTTTCCTTGTATGCCCAACAACTCAAGTTTCATGCAAAATTATTGATGACTCACAATTCCAATCAATTTCATGCCTTTTTAAGTAGATCGGTTCAAGTTCAGTTGGGGCACACTTCTAAGAGTATACAAAATTCATAATGTGAAAGAGGTCAAGTCAAATATTCTACACCAACGGTTGCATGATTGGCTACTAGTTTAGAGATAGTTCACACCCTATTCTAAATCACACAAAATTCACATATTCTATGAGGTTCAACCTCTTTTAGCTAAAGATTTTTTCTATAAATCATTCAACTCTTTCTAGTTAGTTCTTTCATTCCTTTTTCTACCTTATGCAAAAGAGATTTATTGTAACTTAGTTTGAGAATTATAGAGCAAAAACTTATTTTTATTTTCAATATTTTCAAATATTGTACAAGAAAAACTCTTTTTTTTTTTATCAATAAAAAGAAGCAAGTTTGTCTTCTCAAAATTTGTGTATGGAGTGATATTGTGAATAATTTGAGGTAATTTTTGTGATTTAAGCATTAAATCCTTGAATTAGGTCTCATTTGAAATCATTTTTTCATGCAAGGATTTGAAGATTTATGTAAGTCATAGGCTATGTTAGCTGATTTTCAAGTTTGTAATTGTGAAAATATATATTTTTCCTTCAATAAAACCTAAAACATAACCTTCCTTTGAAACACTTTTGTATAAGTTGGTGTAGACATGTAAAATTGACCTAACACTTATCACAGACCCAAAACAACATCAAACAACATCAAACAACATCAAACGACATGCAACAACATCAAACAACATCTAAAACCCTAATTTCCTCTAATAATTGAATAAAATGACATTATTTAATTAATCCACTTTTTCATCATTTTTGATGAATTAAATAAATTTAATTTATTTAATAAAGTCCTGAAAACCTTATTTTCGCTATTAATCAAATAAAATATAATATTATTTGATTAATTGACACTTCATCATTTTGACCAATTAAACAAATTACATTTATTTAATGAAGTCCTAATCTCACTTTATTTCATCTTGATTAGTTAAATAAGACCAATTATTTAATTACGTTGCTAAATCACATTATTCCCCTAAGTTAAATGAATTATCAAATCATAATAATCTAATTAGGACACTTTCCCTCCAAAATTTGAATAATTAAATCAAACTATTCAAATCATTCATCAAAAATCAAATCAAACTAATGCAACTTTGTTTGCAAAAGTCAAACTTGATTTGCACATTCAACTCCAAAAAGGAATTAATTAATTAAATCAATTAATCAATTTTCCTCACCCACTTTCTGATTGAGCAAATTACGATTGCCGACTAATCAATCTAAATTGTTGACTAAACCATCTATTTCCTAACTAAACCATCTAAATCCTGAATGATCATTCTAAATCCTAACTGATCAATCTAAATCCCGACTAAAAAAATTATTCTTCAATCACACAAATTGTGCAATCTACTTTGCATAATCTATTCATGTATAAATCCTATCAACACCTTTTGACTATTGATCTGGATATTCTCCAACACGATCCTGATCGTCAATTTCAAATCAAATTTTCTATATAACAAACCTCTTTCCTCACAAATAAGGATCGAAGAGTCAATATCATTTGCACAACAAAGTACTGCTGACATTCACAACCACCATTGTTAGAGCTTCAACATGTCTTCGATCAACCGACACACATCATTCATCAAGATTTTGCAGACAAACTATGGAGGCTTCACAATGATATGAGAAATCCAACATCGGGTGAATACACTTTGATACGAGATGGGTAACAATTTCATATTTGAATTCAATTGCTTATATATGTCATTTTCATGTTTTTTGAATTCAGTTTTATAAATTGTTCATTTCGTAAGTATAGGATTCGATCTTAGATTAGATTTTGATTTCAATTGCATTTATCTTGTTAACATCTATGATTTTCCCCCTCACACATTCTGCCACACCTGGTGGGGCCATGGTCCCCTACACTAACATTTTTATGAGTCATTTTTGAAGTTGCAGGCTCTAGAATCGCTTTTGGAGAAGTTTTCACGTACTTTCCTAGAAACATTTGTAATTTCTTGTCAAAAAAATTGTGCACTTGACATTGAAAACCTCACAGTTGCACCAAGAACCGCACACTTGCAAAAATTTTTGAGCATTTGACTGTTGAAAGGGGTGCACTTGCTCTAAACCTACACATTTGATCTCTGATAGAGGGCACACTTGACTATGGTTTATGTTCATTTTCTCTGACATACCTATGCATGAGATTTGCAAATTTGTAACCAATTATTTGCTAATGGATGCTTGTTTTAAATGTGTGATAGGTGCTAACATGTTTGTATGCAGGATTTAAGAAACACTATTATTTTTTTTGTAGGGAAGATGAACGGTCAAAGCAGTCTAGATCTACAAACATTTTTTTGTTGAAGTTAGGAATATTTATTTTGGTGCATAAAAAGAACAAAAAAACTTTGTTTTTAGTGCTCTTAAGATGAACTATTTCAAGCTTTGTTAAAATAGGAACTTTTATTTAGTGCTTAAAAAGAACCAACAATAAACACATTTATCTTTTGGTGCTTTTAAAATTGAATCATTTCCATTCTTTCTTAAAGTTAGGAACCTTTATTTGGTGATTTAAAAGAACAACACAAATGAACTTTTCATTTTGGTGCTCTTAAAAATGAACCATTTCAAAGTTCTTCAAGTTAGGAATTTATCATTTGGTGCATAAAAAGAACAAAAACATTTCAATTAAGGTGCTCTAAAAATGAATTATTTCCAAGTGTTCATAATTAGGAACTTTGATTTTGGTGCATAAAAAGAACAAACACAAAATGATTTCTTTTTGTTGACGTGCACTCATTTTTTCTTTTGTTGACCAAGTTAAGACCAGGATCACTAGTACACAAACAACAATATATGACTAAATAAACTACTAAAAATTGCATATAAATGACTAACTTTAGTCATGTGACTATTAGTGGTTTATTTGTAGTCATTTATAACACCACTAAATTTATCACTAAACAATTTGTCATTTATTTAGTCATTGATTTTAGTCATTAATTTGGTCATTGATTTGGTCATTGATTTGGTCATTGATTTAGTCATTAATTTAGTCATTTATTTAGTCATGGTAGTGATCTATGTAGTCATATATTTAGTCATTGATTATTGTTAACTGGTCATTTATTTAGTCATGGTAGTCATTAATTTAGTCATATATTTAATCATTCATTTAGTCATTTAGTCATTAATTTAATCATTTAGTCATATATTTAGTCATTTAGTCATTGATTTAGTAGTATATTTAGTGCATTTTTAATTGCCGTCATTTGGTAGTTTATTTTATTAATCAAAAAGATCACTTATCAACTATCTAAAAGATTTTCACAATAAAATAGAAATGAGAAGGTAAAATTAGCTTATTTTATTAATCAAAAAGATGTTACATACAACTGCGTAAGCTTGAAAATGGAGTTATAATTTTCTATCCCAACATGAAAGAACTTGAAAGATTACAATACATTACTGAGAGAGAAAAAACTAGCTGAATTCTACTCCAAAACCTTGCCTTCATGTTGTTCAACAACTTACAAAAGAATAGGAACATGATTATTCTTTCATATCATAGCCTACAGTCCCTTACCCTTGTAATGCTTGTTAATCCTCTAATTGTCATTTATGAATGACTGTTCTTTTATATCATAACCTACAATCCCTTACCCTTGTAATGCATAAGTACATGATACATCTTTGTAAAGGAAATTTTATTCTATGATTGTGATACAACTCCAATCATCTGTAGGCTGCCCTCATTCAATCTAACCATGCACAAAGATATTTAAACTCTCTTTCCTACTATATCTCTTTATGGAAAATTTTCCACCACCTCCACCAGACCATCCATTACCTCCAGAAGCACTTATCATACCCATTGCCTTCCTACACAAGGAAAAAAAGAGTCCCTCAATGCTACAATCAATAAAACCAATCTAAATGTAAGCAAAAAAAGTGCATCCATGGTTAGTGTAAAAAATAACCTTAAATTCAAAATAATTCAATGGCTCTATACTAAAACACCAAAGCATTGAGGAGATTTCACTCTTGATCACAAATATATAAATGCAATATTCTAAGGAATTTGATGAAATGTTTAAGTTGGAGGCAGAAAACCATCATATTATAGGCATATATTTCACACATTAACCCTAATTTAAAGCACTTAACAAGATTTACCCAAGTTCTTCATCTTAAAAAATATAAAATATAGATACACCTCCACTAATGGATAGATCATTAAAAAAAAAAAAGATATTTCAATGGGTGAATTACAATTTTCAGCAAGATTAACTGCACTAAAAATATAAGAGTTCACTTATTTTCCAAAATATTTTACCTTTGATAATATTTCTAAGACTAACATATATACCCATCCTAGGTTCCTAACACCATATATACTAGAGAAAGTCGTCTTATATCTTAAATTGATCTTGGGCCCAAAATATACAATTTATATTTGTTTTAAAATAGGACCCAAAATTAAATTGCATATTTTGTTAATTAGCCCTAAGTAAATAATTACAATAAGATTCACTCATAAAGGAGTGGTTTATTACATCATTAAAAATAATTAAATCAAAGTGTTCATCAATGTTGCTACCATTGGTCCTAAAAGTATGGGAACTAAGCTTGAAATGTTTACAATGCTTCCAAAACTAAGTCGAAGTTCTGAGCAAGAAACGTGTCAGTGCAACACTACTATTGAGGGACAAAGCTTTTTGATTCTCTAAAATTCTCTTGATGTGTTCAACTTCAACCTACCTATCTATTGGTTCAGTACAACTCTCTGTTGACAACCTATCCACCCACTATACAGTTGGGGTGGGGGAAGCAGGAGGGAGATGGTCTCTCACAAATAATGTAGAGTAATTACTTGGTTTCCTCCCAGCTATAATTCATAGCAAGGAGTACTCAATAAATAAAGATACATTGAATTTAACTATAAGTATAACGTGTAAAACTTGTATATGTTCAATTCATATTTTTTGAGGGGTCAAAATTTCTATAAAGGAAATTTTATAGTTGATTAGAGCTATAGGTTTGACCCAGAGTTGGAAGATAAGGATTGTTTATTTTTTGTGCTTGGATTAGATTTTTTATATTTCTTGCCTTTCTATGGTGTCTTTTAAGTATGAATTACTTTAGTTGCTTTTGAGGCTATTGTTGTATCACATAGTTTTATCTCATCATTTCAAGCTTTTGGTTGCATGTTTCACATTGAAAATAGATTTTAGATTCATAGGTTGACAATATGGGTGGATGTACATCAAAAATTATGCATAACCCATCACCGTGATCATCAACTAGATTTTTTCTATATTTCTAATATATTGATCATGTATTAGATATAAATATATATATCTATTCAAACTCTAATTTGTTTGAGTGTCATGCTTCAAGTTGTAACAGAGGATTTTAGAAGTGTGCACTGTGTACTAGGTCTCTATTTTATGGGAACAAGATTTCGTGTTCGTAGTCCTGTTGCAGAAATCTTAAACTTTTAATACAATCAAGCAAAAATATGATTATTTTCAAGCGTAATTATGATCTAGGTTCTGAAGCTCATTTCATTTTCTTTTCAAATGCCTATGCCAAAATGGGGGCTTTGGAATAGGGTATGAACATCCATCAAAGCATAACTAATAGAGGATTTATGTTAGATGTTGTAGTTGCAACTACTCTACTGACATGTATGCAAAATGTGGAAGCATAGATAGGGCATGTGAACTATTTGATATAATGCCTGAAGGAGATGCCATCTCATGGAATACGATGATTACGGGATATGCATAAAACGGATTTTTTGAAAAGGCTTTAGAAAATTTCAAGCAAATGCAATTAGCAGGTGTGAAGCCAAATTCCACAACTTATGCCAACATCTTTCCTGCCTGTGCTAAAATGGGAGCTTTGGAGTAGGGTACGAACATCCATCAGAGCATAATGGATGGGGGATTTTTGTCAAATATTATGGTTAGAAATGATCTGTTAGATATGTATGCAAAATGTGGAAACGTACACAAGGCATGTGAACTCTTTGATGGAATGTCTCAAAGAGATGTCATCTCATGGAATGCAATAATTGCAAGATATGCACAAAATGGATTTTACAAGGATGCTCTCAAAATATGTGAATTAATGAAGCACTCTGAAACATATCCACACCCTTCTATGTTCAAGTGTTGCAGCTATGATAGGTTTCCAAATGAATCAGGGAGCTTATTTAAACGTCCACACCCTTCTATGTTCAAGTGATGTAGCTGTGATAGATTGCTAATGGAATCAAGGAGGCTATTTAATTAGGGAGCTTATTTAAATGTCCATACCCTTCTATGTTAAAGTGTTGTGTTGCAGCTGTGACATGTTGTTAATGAATCAAGGAGGTTATTTAAACTGTGAAAATATTTTATTTTTAAGTGTTGTAACTATGATAGACTTTCAACAGAATCAAGGAGGTTATTTAAACCTTTAAAATTTCATATTATGTTCAAGTGTTGTAGCTATGAGAGGCTGACAATGGAATTGGGGAGGTTATTTAAACCTCTACAACTTTCTATTTTCAAGTGTTGCAAATGTGACAGGTTTCCAATGTAATCAAGAAGGTTATTTAAAACTGTACAGTCTTCTATGTTCAAGTGTTGTAGTTGTGATAGGTTGCCAATAGAACTAGGGGGGTTATTTAAAATTTTACACATTTCTATGTTCAAGTGCTACAACTATGACAGGTTGCCAACAGAATGAGGGAGGTTATTTAAATCTATGTACCCTACCATGTTCAAGTGTTGTAGTTGTGAAAGGTTTCCAACGGAATCAAGAAGGTTATTTAAATGTTCACACCCTTCTATGTTCAAGGCTGTACTTGTGACAGGTTGCCAATGGAATCAAGGAGGTTATTTAAACCATGCCAATATTTTAGTTTCTAATGCTACAACTACAATAGATTGTCAATAGAATCAAGGAGGTTATTTAAACCTTTGAAAATTCCTATTATGTTCAAGTGGTACATTTTTGATAGGTTGACAATGGAATTAGGGAGGTTATTTAAACCTCTACAACTTACTATTTTCAAGTACTGTAGACGTGACAGGTTGCTAGACAATCTTCTATGATCAAGTGTTGCAGCTGTGACAGGTTGCCAATAGAATCAAGGAGGTTATTTAAAATTTTACACCCTTCTATTCTCAAGTGTTGCAACTGTGACAACTTGCCAATGGAATCAGGGAGATTATTTAAACCTCCACACTCTATTATATTCAAGTTTTGCATCTATGACAGGTAGAAATATATGCAAGATGTGGAATCATAGACAAAACACCTGATTTTTTTGATAAAATGCCTCAAAGAGATGTCATCTCATGGAATGAAATGATTGATTTCAGAATGTGCACAAAATGGATTTAGCAAGGAACCTCTCAAAATATTTGAATTAATGAAGCACTCTGGAACACATTCTAACATTGTAAGATTTTCTTGGGTTATAGGTGCATGTAGTCATGCAAGTTTAGTGGATGAGGGCTGCATATACTTCACACGTTATTAAACCTTATTGCATTACAATTTACATATATAGTTGATCATTAGGTGTGCATGGTTGACCTTCATGCCCATGTTGGCTATATTGAGGACACCCTAAACATTATTACTAAGATGCTAGTTAAATCTGTGGTACATGTGGATCATATATGAATATAGGTTGAGTATTTCCAACAACACTGCTTTTTTAGTTGGATCCTAAAAATGCTGCAACTTATGTTCTTATCTAAAACATCTGTATGAGGTTCAAATAGTAAAGAGACTGATGAAAGATAGAGGAATTAAAAAGATACCTAGATGTTATAGTTGGATATGCTCTGGTAGACATATATGCAAGATGTGGAATCATAGACAAAACACCTGAATTATTTGAAAAAATGCCTCAAAGAGATGTCATCTCTTGGAATTCCAATCCAACTCACTATTGGATCTTATAACTCATAAAAAAATCAAAAGCATCAATTTAATTTCTTTAATTATAATAATAATACATGAATTTTTTTTATCATACCTCACTAAGATGGGAGAATTTCTCATCATTTAAGGTCTTTCTACTGTATTTGAAAGATATGTGGTCTTGTGTGGTGGCCATACCATGGAGTCAACATTATTATTCTATCTTTACTTGTAAGAATTGGTTCAAGAAGAAATTCAGTTATTCATGATTGTTGTCATTCAAAATATGATGTGTTGATTAGGTGAACTGTTCAAGGTTGTAAGGCCCAAATCTAGAATCCTATTATAAATCAAGTCATTGGAATTCTATTGCATTGTATCAATGCCACTTCAGAAAAATATTGTACCTGTAGCTTACACCCAATTTCATGTCCTATTTGATTCCTCTTTAATATATGCTACCATGTTGTGCTACCATTGAGAATGTGGAGGCATATTCAAAGAAATTTTAATGTGAAATTTTTGAAAAATACACTAAAAAACATTGAAATCTCAATTTGATTGCCCATCCAATTGTAGATAGAAGATTTAAGTTCAAATGTTAATATGCAACCACTATCAATTGAAATCAATTTACCACAATTTGTAGAATTCAGTTAATAAAGGCCATAGATTCTCAATCTTTATCTTCTTTCATTCTTTTTCAACAAAATATTGGGGTGAAAGGAAACAATATTCATCTTATTTGCATCCTTATGTGACATTACTATTTGTAGCATGCAAGTATCATGGATAAAATAATCATCCAAAACTACAAACATGATTCGTTTAAATAACTTGGAAGTATTTGTGATCAATTTCATAAAGTCTACATGTGAGATTCTCTTTTATTCAAATTTAAATGGCCCTCATTTACAATTTTTTAAAATGCAACTACCTCTGTGTTTGAAAGGTTCAAATCCATTATAGGTAAGGAAGAAGTTGTCCTTTATCCATCGTTAGACACCCAAATAGTTATGGGAGTTGAACAAACTAAGTATCACCTTTTCATATGGGTTATTACAGCTTAAACCAAAATATTTTATGACTAAAGTGACAAGGGAGTTGGACAAGCTAAATATCACCTTTTTGTATGCCTTATTACAACTTAAACCAAAATATTTTGCAACTGAAGTGATAAGGAAGATAGAAAAACAATGATGATATGCAATAAAGATGTGTTTTATAATAGAAAGGAAGCATCTCTATCATTTGGAGTTGCTTTGCCAATTTCCAAATGCTTGAGCTAGCTTCAGCATGGTAGAGGCTCTATTCAATAATCAATACCTAAAAAATGAAAAAACCAGTGGGCATATATAGGAAAACATGTATATGAAGTGGAAAAAACTGGTTCACTACAACTTCTCTTTCTTAAATTTAAATTTAAGATGCTATCAAAGACACCAGACCCAAGTTGGAACCCATAGGAAATTCTCTAGATGAAGATCTAGATAAAGTTATCTTTTGGGGACAGAAACAATAAATGTATTTTTTATTTATTTATCTCTCTCTTATACATGACATACTCTCGAGAAAGTTATAGGGCTACTATCTTCTAGTCTAGTTAATTCTATCTCTATTTTCTAATGTTACAAATGTAAATATAGGTTACATGCCATGGAGCCCAAGATTCATTATGAAAGTTGACCTATACGTATGGAAAGAGATCTGTTTCCACATGTGACTTATTGTCTCTCAATGGTTGTGATGTATCTGGTCAACACGTCATGTATTGGTGGATGACCTAGCATAACACAAGCCTCAAGAGTGCCACATGGACTATCACGATGATGCCATTGTTTAATGTCTCAAGTGTCACTTGGAACAACAATGGTCGAAGTGTGATGCTTGAAGCAACATGGTGACAAGCTTTTGAAGTTAGCTTTTTCAATTTGGCCTTGAGGTGTGTTAGACCCTATTGAAGACATGATGGAAATTGTAGAAGGTTTGGAAAATTTATGGTTATTGCCAAGCCCAATCTTGTCCAAAGCCTTACAACACTATTGCAGCATGTGTAACATCTGTTAGAGATGGATTAATAATCCTTGTATTATGATGAGCATCCAAGAAGTGCTATAATATACTACAAACCATAGTTGTGTTACCAAAAATACCAAAAGGCATGACAATGGTCTTGATTTTACCACAAGAAACTTTTTTAATAGATCCTCATGGATTAGTCCCCCCTTCTTATAAAGAAAGGGTCCCCTGCATTAAGTCTAGGAATCAAGTGCAAAGACTTGACTTCTAGCTATTTCTTGGTGAACCATTTGGCTTGTTGTGGAAGCTAAACCACTAGCCAGTCTATATGCAAGCATAGAGAAATTCTGTGTAAATATGGTTTCCAAAATCTAATGTCTTTGCCATTATAGGTCATAAGTCAATTGGAAGTGAAATACAAAAAATTGAGGATGCACAACTATATAGAATATTATGAATTCACTTCAAGAATCTAATCTCTTACCACCCACTGAGACAAATATGCTACAAGAATTGGTGTTGTACACATACTTCTGACTATGGATATTCAGATCATGCAGATTAGTGAGTATTTGCAAATTGCATGGACTGTTCATTAATTGAAAAATTCTATCCAATACACCATATCAAGGCTGACATTTTGTCATTTGTTATCCCTTCACTGGCATTGTGTGGTGCAAATGGTGATGGAATTAGTATGAGATTCACAAAATGTTTCAGTAATTTTATTTTCTTGAAAATTTGATTTGCAGTAACTTGATTTCTTCTTTAGTAATTATCTTTAGAGATTGTAGGTTTTAGGCCTTGCACACATGATTTAATTGTCATTGTAGTTAAGAAGGAATTGATTTAAATTTTTGGAGTATCTATTGCTAGTTGAAGATGATGAAGTTGTCTCAAGTTTTGCATGATCACTTGGGACTCTAAAGGATAAATGTGTAAAACCTACAATTGTAAACAAGGATGCACCCACCAATTGAGCTTATTATATGATATTCCGGGGTAGAAAAGGGCCCTACAAGCTTGCCTTTGAAAACTTTGGATGACCTAGAATAATATTATATTCGAGTGTAGAAAAGGGCCCTACAAGCTTCATTCATGAAATTATGTACCATTCCATTATTGTACAAGATTCTATTTAGTTGGAGAACATTACCGATCACATATTGCACCTCTAAGAGTTTCAAAGAGGTTACTGAAGAGGAAGCCTATTTCAAAAGACTCAATCTTACAACATACCTACAAGAGGCAGGTCCATTATTGAAAATAATGTTATAACAACTTCTAAGCAGTGAAGAAATTGATTCAGAGATGCAAAAACTCTTTCAGGTGCAGGAGAACTGTCTAAAGCTAAAACTTTAGGAGATCCCTGGTCCCTTTCTTTTTTCTAAAAAATATGTATCCTATATTTGTAAGATACCTTATTAAATAATTTATAAGGTAAATATTAAAATTATCCCTTAGTGGAATACGTATTGGAGCCTCATATGCCTAATAGTGGCTAGCTTGATAATGACCTAGAAAAATTACCATTCCCTTTTACCCTTCTCATTAACATCAACGAATGCTTATAGTAAAATATTTAAGGTGTATTAAGTGACAATTTCATCAATCAATACCACTGCTGCTTCACCTTTCTCAACACTTACATGATATTCCATCATATTTTTTGGTATATTCTTACTTGATATATCTTTGAGACCTACTGTAGATGTTTTCAATTACAAAAAAAAATGATTATTTTTTGGTACAGTTACGTTTCATAATTACATCAGTGATGACTAAACTAAATTGGACAATAAACAAGACATAGTACATTTTAAATTTGGTTAAAAAGTAGATAAGAAACAATAAAAGTGAAAAGAGTAATTCAAAGAAAACCACCCAAGAAAGAATACAACCAAACTACTCCACAACTAATACAACCTAGAAATGGCCATTACCTGTGACTGGTAGTTCCAAATGCATAAACTTCTAGAATAAATACTTGTAAGGATCCTGCATGAGGAGAAAAAAATAGAATATTCAGTTTACTATAGCTAAAATATTACAATTTTTTGTTCACTATAACATCGCCTATAAATATTAATTCTTAACTATAGTATTCAAGACAAAAAACACACACAATATTCCAGATTTTAAAAACTAATGATGAATGTTTAACAAATGTTGAGCCTGAGAAAAGTCACCATCTGTCCTCTAGAGTTAGAATAAATAGAAAGATGCTTTTGATGCTGCTTAGTGGAGAATATAAGCAATTAGAAGCCCACCTTTTGACAGGGGATAGAAAAAATGTGGTAATTCAAAGAACTATATAGTATACACACAAAATTCAAGTAAGGTTAACAAAATTCAATCTCTGAGATAACTGTTCATTACAAACTTGAATATGATATATATGTAGAAGTTGTGAAATCCAACTTCACAGACCCCGAAGATCACCTACATGCAAATAACTTGTCACAGAAGAAGACATTGGAGACAAAAAAACAAGGGTGCTCTGAAAGCTAAGAATTGTATTAATCAGAGAGTGTAAAATACAAAGAGATCAATCCTTAAAAAACGAGATAATGAAAAACCTAAAATAAACCCTAATAGGTAGAAATTTAATAATTAATATAATTATTAAATGTCACATTATGCAAACTAAGTGAAATATTAAGAAGGGAATAAAGGTAACTTAATTAACATAATTAAGTTAAAACCTTTACTCTAACACCCCCCCTTAAGATGAGAAAGAGTGTAGCTACAAACATGTGCAAGAAAGCAAAGGTAACTACAATGCATGAAAGGAAACATGGGTCCCAACAACTAGGCCTGATCAGGTACCCATTTACAAAAGCAATGCAAACTAAATGAAATGGGGTAAAGGGGAAAACCCAATGTGAACAAAACTCCTCCCCAAAATAGAATGCAAAGAAAGGAATATGATGTACTAATGAAAGAAGGATAAGAGGTGGATTACATGATACTGCCCATAGACAACTTCTATCATATAAGTAAATTTACAATGGTCTCCATAGGAGAGATAGAAAGAGAGAAGAAGGCCCCCCCACAAAGTAGAAACTTCTGTCACAATGGTAGATGCCTAATGTAGAATCCAAAAAGGAGATCCTGAAATGACAAATAATATTCCTCCCCTTGGGAAGAAACAGATCCAAAGGATGATGTCGAAGAAACCCTATGAAGAGTGACGAACCAATATGTCTCAAGATGTGTGCCATGATAGGATGCTGAAGAAAATCTCTGTCTGAACTGAAACAAATGATGTCAAATCCAAAATGATGTGGAGAATCCTGAAATGCAACCTTTGAATACACTGATAATGGTGGGCATACAATGATAACCTGACTGTCAAGGTAGAGGAGATGAATGTCCTCAAAATAATCCTCCAAATCTGCAATATAGGACTCAACAAACAAGAAGGATATGTCTGCAAGATAAGAGTCCAAAGTAGCTATGTCTAGAAGGTGAATGATGTTGTGCTACACTGAATCAAGAACAATAGGAGATGTTGATGAAGTCTCAGTCTAAAGAGTAGGAACTATGAGACAAGCCTTTGATCCATCAGAACTATTGGTGTAATTAATTGTTTTGTACCTTGTCTTAGGTCATCATCACACCTTAGTTAAGTTTACTTAGGGACCACATAGGAGTTGTTGGAGATTTTCCACCTTTGGCGGACTTATCATGTTATCACTTTATCATTTCCACCTTTTGTGGACACATCATGTGATTCCTCTCCACCTTTTGTGGTGGTTATCACATTATCACTTTCCCACTTTAGGTGGAGTGGTAGCTTTTCATAGTTGTCTCATGTCATAAGATTACGACACTTGTCATAATCTTATGCCCTCCTATGTTCTCACCTTGGCTATATAACCAAGGGGTTTCTACTACATTTTTACATTGATACATACATTATTTCTATATGCATTATTGGCAGAATACAGTTTATTCTTGTCATATTGTTTCTATCTCTCTTATGCTTGTCCTTCCATTAGGGCTCTAGATCTTGGGTGGCTACCTTCATAGCCAATTCTTACAAGAACATGTAAGGGTGTCTAAATACTCAAGCTCCTCTAAAGTATCATGATCAAAGGGTGTATTCTCTCTCCAAGAAATGGGTAAGAGAAAATCTGAAGTAGGATCCTTTGAGAATGGAGAGATATTAGGGTCTCCATAGATCTCCCAAAGATGTGTCCAAAGTGGGTGAGGACAATCAATGTCTGATATAGCCAACACAGTGCCATGATCAACACTAAACAATATAATTCCTACTATGTGATCTCTAATGATATCCTATGCTAATTTTCCCTCTGAAGTGGCTGGTTCAGGTATGAGATCATACAAATAAGGCAAAATATTAAGCCACCTACAAAGTGTAAGTATACCCTTTTCCCATGATTTATAATTACCCCATTCCAGAATAACAACTGAAGGGTGATTAGAAAAACCCATGATCACTCTTCAAATGAAAAAATCTAAGAAATCTGACCTTACAGGATTTAGATCAAATTAATATAACCCATTCCACATAAAAAAAACCCATGTAGGTGCCAGAAAGTCCAAGTAAATGAGTAAAGTGTAAAAAAACACAAAGCTGAATAAAATTTACCTAGTTAATTTTCTGATGAAATAGACTGCAGATCTAGAAAGATCACTGCAACACCTTTCCAACTCCTATTCTTTTGCGTAAAACTGAGTTTAGACGTAAAAGATACGCCCCCGGGAGTGAAAAAAATGAGTTCTGACTTTGATTGGCAAAAAAGACTACAAAACAGAAAAATCAAAAAAAATAACCAGAACCACTGGAACGCCATCGGAACCAGCTTTTCGACGATATCTCGTTTCACAAAATGGAGATCGTATACAAAAAATACGCTCGATTTTGTGCAAGCAGCTCCAAAAATGTTTGAGGGTTAAGCCCTGCTAACATTAACCGCTAGCATTAACCACTAGTGGTTAACTGGCGGCGGCGCCCATTAACTATGTGATTTTTTTTCTCAGATTGCGTGTCGTATCAGGCCGTACGACCCAAAAATGATTTTTTTTCGCTTCTCGGAGTCACTGTGTCTGATTTTGATGATTTGACAGTCAATTCAGGGGTTTTTGGGTGCTTTGGACGCGATGGTGAGGTCCGTTTGGATTCAAAACGCTTCAAAATTGCAGGTGTGCTCTGCTTCAGGAACCCTACAAAACTTCAAACCCTCACAGATCTTACGTCGTGAAGCCAAATTTGATGAAACAAAGGTCAATCTTGACTGAATTGAATGTTCTAGATGTAATGGTGAGGTCCAAATTGACTTAAAATTCACCAAATGAAAGAGGTATGCCCTGGATAAAAAAACAAACCCCAAACCCTCGAAGCTCCAAAAATCCTTCAAAAGACGAATAGGAAGCAACAGGTCTGGAGCTCTGATACCATGTAGAAGTTGTGAAATCCAGCTTCACAGACCCTGAAGATAACCTGCATGCAAATAACTTGTCACAAAAGAAGACATTGGAGACAAAAAAACAAGGGTGCTTTGAAAGTTAAGAATTGTATTAATCAGAGAGTTTAAAATACAAAGAGATCAATCCTTAAGAAAGGAGATCATGCAAAACCTAAAAGAAACCCTAATAGGTAGACATTTAATAATTAATATAATTATTAAATGTCACATGATGCAAACTAATTGAAATATTAAGAAGAGAATAAAGGTAAATTAGTTAACATAATTAAGTTAAAACCTTTACTCTAACAATATAGGTATGCTATGTTTATAGAAGAATTAATATATCTAAGAAAAAAAGCTACTATAATGTACTACAAGAATTGTCTAAGAAATTCTTAAACTTGTCATGTGACGATAAGAGATTACAACCTACATGAAATGATGACATATAGTGCAGATTTGAAATAATAAGTATAGAAGATGGTGCTTAAGTGGACCTAAATTTATTGAATGAAATACATATAAAAAAATTAGTTAGTACCAGTAAGTGACCAATTGTAGTGATTCAACGAGAATCACCTTTTGGAAGGTGTGTTAATATTTTCTAACATAGTAATGTAACAAATGTTTTGTTTTCTATCTTGGTAAAACAAAAAATGCAACAGACATACATGATGATGTAAATCTAAGTAGTAAAAAATTTTAGGTGAATTTTATGTCAGTCTAAAAATTTGGAATCCTTTGGAATATATGATATATCAAAAAATATATTCTTACATTCTATTTGGAAGCATTAGCAATGCTCCAACTTAAAGTAATAAAAAATTCTTCAATTGTTTGAACTCTAAAGACATCAAAATATTTTATGGACAGAGTACAATATTGATAAAATTTAAAATATAAATGCAAGTTTTCAAGTAAATAAAGCTTTGAATCCCTAACATTTCACAAGTTCAATAAGAAAAGGTGCAATTACCAAGGCTCTTTTGGATGAAGATCTACTGATTTCACACGTTCAGATCTTTGGGCAAATTTCCTCTGACAAAACATAAAAGTAAAGGCACATACTCATTAGTAGACATTCCTGAAAAATTTAAATCAATGCTGTTCTCTTAACTTAGTTTTTTTGTCATTTTTTCTAATAGAGCACCAATGTGTAGTAAACATCATATATCCATTAAATCAAACAAAAATTCATATAGGCATTAGAATACCCAATTAAACATTAGGAACTAAAGGGAAAACCTCACACTTTCTAGTTTATATGAAGCTAAATTGTAAATACTCTACACAGGTAATTGACTTGGTTGGGTGTGGACATGACCTTTGAAGGAACTTGAGAATGGTAGGCCAGTCAACATGCTTTGTAAAATATATAAATTTAAGAAATAATCTCAACAATTCTTCAAATGTTCATGCAACCAAACATGGGTCAAGAATTGGAGATCCAAGATATGCACCAAGAAGGCATAGAAGCAGACAATTCACATATAACAAATGAATAAAGTCAATGAATAAAAATGATATTATTAATATTTCCAATCTTATTAGATTGTATGTGCATTATGGGATCAAAATATCAATAATAACATGCCTGGGTTCAGTCCCCTATTGGATAGGATTTCTTTATCACTCTTAAGTGCTAATAGAAAACCCTAAAATGCAGGCTAGATGGGCAAGGAATACAAAGTGAATTTTCATGGAAAATATACATATAATGTGGTTAAGAAAAATGATTTTTTGAGCCTAGTGACACATTCTTCATTGTATTAAATATGGTGGTAGGTCATTAAGTTTCCCAACATTACTAAGCAGAAAGAAACAAACAACAATAAAATTTGCAGTGCCACATGCTTGACATCAATTTACTAAAATTTCCCTCCATTTTTAATGCATTAAATAGATAGCATGTCATGAAGTTTATGAACATTATTGAACAAAAAGAAAATTATGCCACATGCTTGACATTAATTTACTCAAATTGCTTTGCAAGAAATCCCACCATTTACAATACTTTAGAAAAGGAAGTAAGTGAGAAACAAATAGTCCTACATTAAATTTCTCTGTCTTTAGTATTAGTAAACAACTCACTAATAGAATTCAAATGTACATTGAACCTTAAGCCCCATCAAGATTGGCTGAACAAAATGCTATCTTAATAGAGAGCCCAAGATTCTAGATCAAAAGACAACTATTATGGATAGATATCAAAATGGTTGCAGGAAGGTAAAGAATGGCCTGAGAATCAACAATTTCTTAAAAAATAGGTTAGTGAATATGATAATACTTTGTTGTTTTATTTTTGTTAACATAAATTTGCACTATTTGCAATTTTAGGAGGAGAAGACAATACATAATTTAGTTGAATGAGTTGTGAAAGTGATTAAATGAGTAAAGGGTCATTTATTGAATGATAAGGAGCCACTTGATGTGACTTTCATAGTCAATGTTTGAAGAAAAACAAGACAACAGAGAAAATTGTATTATGACACATAAATATGCCATAAGCAAATGAGTTAATGCACAAGTTGTAGAGAAACCCTATTTTCTTACAAAAATAAAACCCCCTCTGTTAAGTACTATTAAAAAGGCTACCCATGTCATTCAAACATGTGAAATGAAACTCTTAGGTATTAGATTTAGCACATACTAATATTTCTGTTGTATTTTGGTTAGATGACCTCACTGAATAGGCATGGGGAACCCTAACATAGGCTGCCCTACTCCTAGTATTCCTCCCCTACATACTTCACCTTAAATGAGTAAGGTCACTTTGACAGAAGCCCCCTGTATTTAGTTCCTAAAAGAAGAAGCCAAGCAAAGAGAAATATCTCTAACTAACCAAGCACAATACAAAGTTTTGATATACATTGACTCTTAGAGCTCAAAATTAAAATTTTGTCAGTATTCAAGTATACATTTGGTACAATCATGGATTTTGTGTAATGAGAATGCTCTATGCAATTCTTAAGAATTAATTACAATTTACTCATGAAAAAAATAAGAGAAGCTAAAATGTGTTACGTTATGGTGATTATTCCTTTTACTTCTAGCATATTGTCAGCGACAATAGTACCACTTTGTGCATATTTATCCTGAGAATGATCAGAATCTTCTAGGCTGAGCTTGTTTTCAGAATGTATGCCTACATTATTATCATCATGGTTTTTAAATTCCTATTCAGAAAGGGGTTTGTGGGTTCAAAGATCAATTCCCTAACTCACAAGTTTTTCTACTAAGGTGGGGATTCCAAAAGTTCTTGATCTCATTATTAGTCTACCCAAGAATACATCCCACTATTAGAGACCACCTGAAAACCCATGATATACAGTGATTCAATTATTTCATTTTAGACCTTCTATTTCTTCCTAGATTTGAGTTGTGGTGTAATTAGACATAGCTGTTACACAGAAGGCAGTGCAATATGAGAATGATGTCTTCTTCATCGGGAAGAATTTGGCCCTTTTTGATATCGGGTCACAAGTAATTCATCCATCACAATCTGTAGCTCTTTCCGCATCAAAGAAAACTTTGGAGAAGAATAACATAAGAAATAATTTAAGTGATTTCTATAATAAATCTAAGAAACAAGAAAGAGCAAAAAACCCTAAACAAAATTGCGTATGGCAACAAACTGCTTTCTTAGGAAGTGTCCTCCAACCTCCTTCACCATGTTTTTGGAGGTACTTAGCAAGAAGATCGTCTTCCTTGAACCCTAGGTGAAACCTTATTTTCAGGCTGCAACTCACCAAATTGTAGAAGTGAAAGGAGGGAGAATTCAAAATTTACTCCACTCGAAAAGAAAAGAAGAGATGGAACTAGAGAGGTTGTAATTAAAATTAATGGTGTCACGATAAACCCTTATAAAAAATCCAGAAAAGAAATTTGAAATTAAGCTTGGCCCTTCCTACTTATTTCTTCAAAAGCATCTCACTTGCTCATGATTCTTGCTATTCTGATGCTCCCATACACCATTTTCATCTATACACCCTTTATAAAATTTCTACATATTTCCTAGGGTTAAGAAACAATTAAAATACGAATGAATGTAATAACTGCGAAGGATTTGAGAGTGTACCCTGAAATGCATTTCACTAGAATTTTTTGGGTGAGCAATGGCTTCAATAGTTGGCGATACTAAAACCAGGGTTTCGATTGTCAATACTAGCGAGGAAGAGTTTGGAGGAGCAGGAACCAATAGTGGTGGGAAAAGTAGCAAAAAATGGTGAAAAACAACCCCCAAAAATGGCAAAAAAATGATGAATGACTAAGATGTGTTTAATCTTAAAAAATTAATATAATACATATATAAAATAAAATCAATATATTATATATATTTAATATAATAGTAATAAAATTAAATTATATATAATATAATTATATTTATTATTATATTTAATAGTATAAAGAGGTTATATTATTATTATATATTGTATTCTATAATAAAAAATATTTAATATAAATATAAAATTATTATAATTAATAATTAATTTATTTTTATATAAAATAAAATAAATTAATATATTAAAAATTTGATCGTTTAATTGATCTTTGGAGAGATTAGGAATGACTTTAGAAACCATGTCATTTCATTGACTTCAATCCAATCATAAAGAGAAACATATAATGCAAATAGAGATTCATAATACATTAGAATATTTATAGAGACCGATAGTGCAAATCTTCACTTGATTCCACAACCTCAATTTCATTCTATTTTCATTGCTATTCCTTTATAAATTTGAAATAGGATCAATGTCTAGGATATCCTTTTTTGAGTATTCTCTCTCTTAGAGAATCACATTCACATTCTCTTGATGAATTTGAAATTGGAAGGAGATGGAAACCAAAAAATGTAACAAGAATTGACAACAAAAAGACTTGCAAGACATTCACATTTCCTAAAGCCTTGCTCTGTTCCATTGATATTGAATCCAATCCCTTCAAACGTAAGGTATGAAGAATGACTATACATTTGTAGCATGCCAACCACATAGCATACTGCTGAGAAAGAGCTTCACCTAGCCACACAATAGAAGAGGAATGATAAAAAATGAACCCCCAAGTGGATTAACATATATTTAGTCAAATTCGAAAGAAAAAATAATAGAGAAGTAATAATAATTTATTTAGTCATTAATTTAGCCATATATTTAGTCATTTTTATTTGTCTGATATTAGTCATTTATTTGTGATTTTACCCAATTAACAAATTAGTCACTTATAATGACCAAATTAGTCATTTAGTTTCAAAATACTACTAGTGTTAGTCACGTGACTAAAAGTGTTAGTCACATGAGTAAAAGTTTTAGTCACATAAACATTTATTTTCCAAATTCTACTAGTGTTGATTTCTTAGAAACACTCAGATTTGGGCTTAAAAATGAAAAAAATATTCTTTTTGTCTTACATCATTTCTATCTTGAGTGATTGATATCCAAAATACTTCATATTGGGGTAATTGAAAAGAACAAGTTGTATTTTATTCACATATTTTTGGGGATAACATTGCTCAAAGTGCTTAAAAAGAATCAAACTGCTATGAAGTGTATGTTATGCATTTTGTATTTGGAAAGCTACTAGATGGTTGTCTTCTCCCCTCACACCTTTTAGCGATCTTGGGTGAGCAAAAAAATCTTGAGCTTCACAACTTTATTTTCAGGAACACCTTTTAGAGGGTCTACCTATTGAGACACATCCCGCGTTGGAGAAATCATAGGCGACCCGAGCAATAATTTTATTTTGGAATGCTATATAAATAATTTGTGGGTGTGAATAAATTTCATCATCCCACTAGGTGCTATTGGCCTATGCTGATGTATTCTCCCTCAGTATCCTTGTGATGCGTAAAAACCTTCAAGGGCTAGGAGGTTCTTAATTGAACAAAACGCTGCATGTATAGGGGCTCGAAAATAATATCCCCAAAAAATTACTACAAACCAAATTATTTTAGAAGCTACCCCTTTATCAAAAAGAGTATTTTAAAGTAGTGCATTGGAATAGCACCATTCCAAGAAGTTACTTACCATGTTTGATTTTTGGTTGAGGCAATAAAGCAAATAGGGAAGGGACTCTTTTGCTTGGCATGTCAAGATGATACATTTCCTTGACATAGCCTATTTGTCCATTCCATCTTCTCGGATTAATCATCTCTTAGGGGATGATTGGTGATGGAGCTTCAAATTTTGTTTTGTTAATCCTATTATTATCTTGCCTCTGTACTGATCTTTCATGCTATTCGGAAGACACCTAGGGTTGGGGGGTTTTATTTTTTCCTTCATACAAATCCTAATGTTCTATCTAATACCTTGGGTAGGATTTATTCCACCGTTACCTTTTTGAAGGAGGTTTTAAAATGACTTATGTCCCATTGACTCATCTAGGCCGGGCCCCTTTTACTAAACATTGTTAAATATTTTTCCTAACTTTATTATCTCCTAAATTTAGTTTGGCCCATGCCCCATTTTTAAAAATGGCATTAAGCCATCATTTGTCATTAGCCTAAGCAATGTCCCCTTCTCCCTTTAATAATTGTTTTATATTTCACGGGGAATTTTTTTTTTGTGACTGTCAATCATCCAACAGTTGATCCTGACTATTCCCTGTGACCCCATGATGGCCTCACTGATAAGTTTCAACCAATTGTGATATCACGGGCAGGTGCCACATGTATCAACTACTGACATCAAAAAGGATTAACAAAGTGTTTTAAATTTTATGTCGGGTTTTAATACATTATCTAGCGGGTTACTAAAATAGCTATGAGATGCATGTGCTCAAGATCGATGGTGGTGTTATAATCTTGATGAAAAGTCGCTCGACATTTATGTTCAGTATTGGTGATGGCTATGAATGAACATGATGACTGATGGTGGTGATCAATGGTTTTCCACCATCACATGATCCAAAGATGCAGGATGTCTAGTGATTACGATATCATGGGTGGGCTCGATGTGTACTCCTTTGGTATTGCATACAATGGTGGGTCATCGATGCTGAGATGGAGATTACATTAAGTTTTTTGAAGGTGGCCATTCAATCATATGATGAAGGTAAAATATCGATGGTTGGAATTTAAATTTGCATCAAATGCGATTGGAGCTGTTGACACAACATGAAAATGATATTTAATGGCAGATGAGACGTTTAGTGGCTCAATTCGAGCAACATAAAGCATTCTTCCTTTATCTTATTTCACCACAAAGCATTCGAGCATTTTCGAAGCAGTTATAGAGCCAACGACGAGTTTTCAAGCAATCACAGTGAGAGTTTGGTTTTCTGCAAAGCGTAATCCCGTGAGTCGTTCTTTGTATTATTTTAGTTATTCTGGTTGTGGTTTTGTTAAGGATTGTGGTGTGATGGTCAAGGGGTTTATTGATTGTTGTCGTAGGGTTATTGGCTTGATTGAATTGTGGGAAATTGCAAGGTTTTTTTGTAGCTTCGCTATTTCGAGTAGCCCTAGTCTGTTCAAATTTTAAGTTTTAAAGGAGCGCTAGTTTATTTGACATGGCAACACCAAAGCAACATTCTGGCCTTGTGGATTATTTATAGAGGAATTTGTATGACAATTTTCTAGATCAACTCCCATTATCAACAAATGATAGGAAGAGGGGTTTAGTTTTGATGAGTTGAAGAACCCTAGGTGAAGGACTAGTATGCAAGAGTTATAACATTGCAAATGCTAGGGTTCCTATGACTGGTTTGGAATTATTTAGGCTATGGTATGGATAGTGAAACTTATCTCACCCCTTCTCTAATTGTTGGAGATATGATATGGGGAAAATGGTTGTGCCAAAAATGTTTCCCAATGTGGACTTGCTTAGGGCCATGGCATCATGATATGACCCTATTAAAAGAGTAATAAGGGATAATTATGGTGGGATTTTGCTGAGTATAAGCACAAATGAAATTCAACAGGTGTTTGATTTGAGTGAATCTAGCTCATTTTTGGTTCCAGTTGATCTTGAGGAGATGAAGTAGGAGTATGCAAGATCAAAGCCTCTTTTTAGATTGAAGATGCTTCCTCCTCATCTGGCTAGGGTAGGCAGTTCAACAATTCATATCAGCCCAAGTGACCAGGAGCCTTTCAGGATGAGTTTCTTTGCCAATCACTTTTTGGCTACATTTTATTCACTATGCCAGATTTTGGGATTCAACCCTAATACTGTAATGCCAATTGCATACATGTTCATGGGGGCCCAAATTCAATATCCCAATTTCTCTATGGTGTATGACTTTGCATCTTTTCTGGCAGAAAAAATACATGAGGGATTGTTGAAGTTGCAGGTGGGGGATACTAGCACTCCTTTCTTTTGGTATTCCCTGTTAATGCACATGTTTTTGTATAATAATGCTGACTTATTATCAGAGAAGATGGAGTTGAGGCAAGATGTAAATGGAGAAAGATTACCAGTACAGGTTTAGAGTGCTAATTTATCATACACAGGGGAGGTGCGAGTTTTGTACAATTTGACAATTGCTTTGCCTCTCGACTCAGGGTTTGGTTGGTAGTGAATGTGCCTGAAGTCGCTAAAGACCTACATGACTTCCTCAGACCAAAGGTGAGGAAGCCTAATTAAAAAATTTACCACAATTGGGGTGACATCATCTTGTACCATGTAAGTATTGTTCTTAAGAGTATATGGTTTCTAGGGATCCCCACATATCCTCCCATTTAATGTACCATAAAGAATGGGGTTTGCCGAGGTCATGTGGAAAATAGGTTGTATTCACGAGGACAACCTGACAGGGAGGGGAAAGGGATCTTTGTTCTCTGACCACACTATTGTATTTGATTTTGTTTTCTCCAAGGGAGGATGGGTCCACTTCAGAAGATATTTTGATGAATTTCATTTGAGGAGTGGTACCAGGAGGCAACATGACCCTGAGGGTTTCTTTGCCTTGTTTAGGCAACAAATTAAAGGTGGCAGGTTTGTACATGAGTTCAATTTTCCTGAGGACCTAATCAGGAATGAATTTGATTTGAATAGACAGAAATTGAATAAGGAAAAGTAGATTGCATATGAGAAGTTGTTGGCAATGGTGCATAAAATGGATCCAAAATATAATCCATTAATGGTTTTCACTCCATTCCATAAGAGAATTGAATTCTAGATGGATAAATTCAAAGAGATCATGGGCACCTTGATGACCAAGAAGGTCAATTTGGAATTAGATTTTTGTATAAAAATACCAGAGGTGAGGCTTGAAGAAACAAGGCCAACTTATCAACCCTCAATGAATCAACCTCTTTACAAGAGAAAGAGGATTAATAGTAGTGATGAGGAGGAGGGGGATAAGAAAGGAAAACAAATAATGAAGACATCATCATAGCCAGGTCTAAAGATCAGAGCACCTGGAGGGATACAAATTATTGATTTGGATTCACCACCGAAGAGTGATCTTGCATTACTACCATCAGAGCCAAGCCCTAAGAGGCAGAGAATTGAGGAAGCACAAGAGACTTTGATAGATGAGATAATTGTTACAGATCAAGACATGCAGGTTGGTATTCCTTTCCCTCCTAGATCAACACAATTGGTGCTATCTAATATGGATGTGAAAGGACAATGTGTACAAGATGCCATAATGGAGGCCTATAAGGCATTCTTGGATGATGATGCATTTGTGAAGACTCCAGTATTCTTGCAACTGGTGTGGAGGATGATGTTGGAAGAATACTAGGCTGAATGCAAGGAGAGAAGAGAATCAAGGCCTGATAGGTTTGATCAAGAGAATGATGATGAGGTGAAGGCTAAACTCATGAATGAGTTTAAAAACATCACTCCTAAGGAGGGAAGGAAGTTGGTGACTCAGGCTGGTGTCCCAATTTTTCTTGAGTGGGACATAGGAAATGCAGTGGCATTTAATGACATTCTGAAGTCCAAGCATCCCATACAGAATAGTGAGGAAGAGGTTAAGGCAGCCCTGCAGGACTCTGCCTTTAATCAAGAAATTTGGGCATTAGAACCTAAGGGAAGAAAGCCAAATGTGACTAATATTAGCCCAAACCTATCAAGAGGATTAATAATCAAGAGAGCTTTTGAAACTTCAACTACAGAAGCTAAAAAATTGATTGTAAATGTGGCCAAATTGGCCCAGAAGACAGCTGAAAGAGACGAAGCTAAGAATAAGAGTTTGATGGAGAAGTATAACACCATAATTGGAGAGTATAGTAGAATGCAGCAACAAAATGTTGAGATGCAGAATGAGGCAGATAGGTTGAAGTATAGGCAAGTGGGGGAGTCTTCTAGTGCTCATAGTGCCTTGACCTTACCTTCTACATCAGGGTCAGTACCTCCAACTTCTCCAATTTTTTTAACTCTGGGATCCCCCATCAAGACTCATGCACCCAGTCCTTCATTAGAGCCATTTGAAGAAGAGGTTGAATACTTTGTGGATCCCACTAAGAATAAAATGTTAAATAAGATCACAAAGTTACAAGATACTTTAAAAGGAAGTGAGGAGGGAGAAATTGCTAAACATAATGAGGTTGTTGATATAGTTTTGAGGCACCTGAATGAGAAGGTTGATGGTAGATTACCATTAGTACATTATTTATATTCTTTATTCTTGGATGAAATAAGAAATATTAATAGGGATCGAGAAATAGTTTTTCCCTTGGCTGAGAAGTGTATCTCTATGGACAATGATCTAGATATTATGTATAAGGCCTCTAGATTTGAAGCAGATAACAGACCCCAATCATCGAGGCCTACTCAATTTTTTGTGAAATCACTGAAAGGTTTCCAGGCCCTACCTAATGATTTGAGTAGGAGAATTAAGGAACTAGTAAAGAGTTTTGATGATTAGAGTGATACATTTTTGCCAGATATAATTGATGCACAAGGAAATGTTAAATCAACGCAACAGTGGCAGGATAGAGTGGATGAAGTCATCAATGCACAAATCAAGTTGATTTGTGATGATTCAGACTATGATTTGTTGGTGAGTAGCACAAATAAGATAATTAACACCAGGACATTTTTTGAGTCTTTTGAAAGAGAGGCCAATCAGGTAGCAGTGAAATACACACCTTACAATACTAAGATGAATGAGGTGGTGAATTTTGATTGGCCAACATATGAAGAATATCAGAGATGGGTGGACAAATATTTAACCAAGGAGTAAGACAATGTCTACTACCGACATTTAACAACTCATCGGTTATGGTTATAACAGTTTTTGGATATGTCTCGGTAGCATTTTTGGCCCAAGTTTTGAGGTTTGACAAATGCAGTAGCTATTATCTAATGAGTGGGATTAATGAGAAGATTCTCTAGGGACTCGGTGGTTGTAATCATTTTTGTGAAGTGTCATAGAGCAATCCAATTGACCGATGACGTGTGTATTTTCTGGCCCGATGCTTGTTTTCTCCTTCATTCTCTATAAGAAGGATTTCAAGGCCAAAAATACAGGTTAGCAAGTTAGATTTCTTTAGGTCGAGTCTAAGAAAATTTGCAGAGTGAATTTTAAAGAGCTTGATGTAATAGTGGAAATGCTACTCTTAGGTTTTGTGTTATTCTTTTGTATGTTTTAGTTTCATGAGTGTTTGATGTTCTCAGGATAGTACTAGCATCTGAATGAAAATTACCTATTTCAATCTCATGTCTCTCCATTGTATGAATATATCATTATCTTAAATAAAATGATCAAGGGTTATTTTTTTCATCTCAATGTTGTGGTGTGTATGATTCTCATTTTAGCTTTAATTCAAGGAATTAATTAAAATGCTTAAGTGATGTTATAGATGGATGTGTTCAGGTAAAGATTTGATAAGTAGTATTGAGTTAGAATACAAATTGATAGTATTGTAAGGCAATATTATTAGATATTTTATATAATATGTGTCTGAAATTTGTCATGGATCCTTAAATGCTTATGAATTTGACTCCTCCAATGGCATATGGCACTGGTCTAAGTTGTAATCATTTGAAGGTTATGTATTCGTTTGTTTTGGCTTAGAGCTTGATACAAATTGAAAATAAATGAATATCTTAAGTTATGTAATATTTTTGTAGTATCTGATGCTCCAAGTAGTTGGTATTATTGATGAATGGCCGATTCGTTTCAATCTTATCCATTTGTGTTGAGCTATTAAGTGAGATAATTTGTTATCATTGATGATGTTTATAAGTTTGGTGTAGATATTTTAAACACATTATGGGGATCACCCTCTTGGGTTTTGTAGAGCCCAAAGTGTAGGAGGTTTATTAAAACCCTCATCAGCTGGTCCAAGTCCTTCGAGCTGCCCCTGATTGGGATTGGCAAAACCAAAAATTGGTAGGCCTACTAAGAAATACATACCCACTTGAGCTAGGGTTGTAAATGATTTTTATGTTAAACTTTCCAAATACATTCAAAACAATCTTGACATGAAACTATGTGCTTGATCTAAAAAGAACACATCCTAACAAACACTGAACATAATGGTTGAATCACAAACCCTTTGACCTAGTGTATGTTTGTGAAAGGAGCCCTATGTTTGAACTCCTTGAAAGTATTTTTTCTTAAAGGTTTTTGAATATTCGGGATTTTATTTCAGGTGGCATTGATCAAAGTAAACATTTGGGAACTATGGCTTAGGTGTCATGATTTCACAACTTAAGCTATATACATGAAGGCCACACAAGTTCATGCTTTTTGAGTCCATTGAAGTGTTGTTGTATCACTTGCCATACTCCAAAAATAGAGAAATTGAGGAAGACACCAACCTAAACTTATCAAAATTCAGATAAATATTGCTCAAACTGAAAACAAAATACATAGAGACCGACTTTGCAAAAAAATTCGGAGTAGTTATCACCTTTTATGAGAAATTGCAAAAATTCCATTGCATTTTCTCTTTGTTTCAAAAACTTCACTGATGAAAATCAGTTGCATTTGACAAAAAAATGAGCGCTTGCTATGGGACCCAAATGGTTGCTTTTATTTTCTTGTATTTTCTTCTAAGAAACTAGCACAGTTGTCACATTTTCTGAGTAGTTGCCAAAATTCCATTGCATTTTCTCTCAGTTTTAGAAACTTCGCTAATGAAAATCAGTTGTATTTAACAAAAACTAACCACTTTCTATGGGATATGTGCACTTTCTTTTATTTCCTTGTATCCACTTTTGAGAAACCATTGCGCTTGCCACCAAAATTCTCACACTTGCTCAAGAAACTTGCTTTTCTTGATTAGTCATTGCACTTGACAAAAATACATAGAAGCTACACTTAATTTTCCTGCTCACACTTGCTTCTTCAAAACCAACACACTTGACACATTTTAGCTCGCAATTGATAAATTTGGTCACTCTTTCTCCCAGATTTGGAACTTTTCTTTGAAAATAGTGCTATTGCTTTATCCTACTGACAATTGGGAAAAACAAACCAAAGCTACTTACAAGATCCTTTTTAGAACGATATTTTTTGGAAAACAAAATAAGTCATATAGTCCCTCATCCATTATTTCCATCCTAATTGTTAGAAATCAAAATAAAACAAACCATTGGGATCATTCCTTCACTTAGATGTCTAAGATAGCAACAGTTACTTGGGACTCACAGATAGTTCAAGTCAAATTTTCTGCAACATATCCTCTAGACAAGGAAGTGAAATATCGACCCTAGTCCTTCAACATTTTGATTTTCGAAAAGTAGCACCATTCTAAAACAACACTTAAAACTTAGGGTCTTGAGCTTAATAACAACCATCTCAAACACCATTACACTTTATGACCATTTGGAGATCGAATACTCCAGTTCAACAACTAGAGCTTGGAGCACCGATCCTCCAACCTAGTCTCACACACATTTAAGGGGAACAAACTGATATCATTAGTAGTTTAAGAACCTTCATATTTGAGAAGAATGAAATACCCAACTAGTGGAGGAACACAACAAAAATATTAGATGAAGAGGAAGAGAAAGAAAAGATAGCAGTCAAAAGACCTGTGTCACCAATGCTTGCATTACAATAGACATATATCTCTAATGCTTTTCGGAAAGCAAAAGATCCTTATATTCGACAAGAGAAAAATCCTTAAGAAAAAATCCATACTCCACCTTCCAAAGAACCGCCCTACAATTTTTTTTTCCAATGGGGTACATCTTGAGAAGATACCACACTTGCCAAAATTGATTAGAACATTTCTATCTACTCTTTGCACCAATAGGCCAAATATTTTCCAGAGACTAAGAGTCACTAAAATTTACTAGCTGTTTATGACAACTACAAGGTCACAACATAGGAAAAACATGGAAGGAAGAAAAAACAACGCCAACATCCTACCAACAAACACCATGAATGATGAAGGTGGCCCATAGGTATATAAACCAAGTGACCTTATGATAGGGTATTGAGTATCAAAACATCCCGAAAATATGTCGATCTATTAGCCATAGCACTCTTATCAAGGGTCACAACATCAAGTAGGGCAACATCAATGGCTAGAAAAAAATCTGCAATATCAAGGTGTACCTCAATTGCAATATCAAGGTGTACCTCAATTGAAATATCAAGGTATACCTCAAATGAAATATCAAGATGTACCTCAAATGAAATATCAAGATATACCTCAAATGAAATATCAAGATGTACCTCAAATGCAATATCAAGGGACACCTCAAATGCAATACTAAGATATACCTCAAACTCAAGATAAAGGTATTCCTCAAATGCAATATCAAGATGTACCTCAATCACAGTATCGATGAGTTCCACAACACCAAGATATACCTCAAACTCAAGATCAAAGGATTCCTCAAGTTCAATATCAAAGTGCACCCCACCCTCAACAAGGTTATAACATCCTTCCAAACTAAACGAACGTACCTATTGATGATATAGCCTTGCAGTTATAAAATTAAAATCAACTTGGTTACAAAAAAAATCAATCAAATAATGAACAACAAGATCAAGGGCAGACAAATCAGGGAGGGAAAGATAGGCAATACGATCAATGAAGAAGGAAATTCACCCCTTTGGGAGAGACTTTAAAGGTAATCATGCACAAACTAGCACAACAAGACCTTATCAAAATCAATGATAGTCCAACTTATTCTGAACCAAAATTTAAACCCCTTGGTATAATAGGTACGCACGACGTGAGTTCCACAAAATCAAGGGCCACCCAATGTACAGATGTGTTACACTCAAAATATCATCCAAGACCTTGCTGATCAAGGAGAAATAGCTATTGAAGACAACATTCAAGGTCCATCTACCAATGAAAACATTGACAATATCTCAAACTTAAATGTTGAAAAGAAAGATCAAGAGCTATCTATCACTGATCACACTGAAAATGTCTCTACATCATCCATTGAGCAGGATAACATACATCAAGAAGTTATTCCCAAGCATGATCAAATTCAATCACCAAAGTCTAGCAATGATCCAGTCCAAGATATATTGACATCATCCAAACTCATGGAAGTACATATTAAGGATCAAGAGACTCTTAATCCAATGTTTATACCCAATGCATATACCCAATGCAAAAAATCTAGATAAAGAGATATCACCCATATGTCCATATTTGGAGGAGATCCAAGGATCCTTTACAAGAAATCCTTTCTTTGAAATTGATCCATGTAAAGAATGCAATCCAAATAATATCAAAGATAATACCAAACAAAGTCAAGATCAAGAATCCCTATCATCAAAATATGTCAATGACTTGGCAGATATCCTCCAAGACATCCAAGGTTTTCCAAAAGAGGAACAAATCGATATACCAAACACACATACATCTACCCATGAGATGCTTACTCCTAATGAACATGTAGATGATCTTCATCCAAAACAAGAGTCCCATACTCTTGATGAAATTACCAAGGAATAAGAGTCACCTACTCTTAACATCTTTACACATGATCAAAGCATGGAAGAATCCATAAAAATATCTAAATTTTTTCAAGAAGAAGCATTGGAATAAGAAACATCCTCCAGGAAGGTTGAAGACAATGAGCATGAAAATATGGAGAACAATATCTTAAAATCAGCAAGGATAACTGACAATCCTGAGAAACAAAGCATTAGGTACACAATAGTCAAAGAAGAACCTATTTACTTTGAAGGACCATCAAAACTTGATATTTCATAGGGTCAAGTTGATAAATTCAACCAATAAGTTATCCCACATATGAAGGATACTATCAATGAAGAAGCTATCACATTTGAAGATCCACAACAAAGCAAAGAAGGATTAGCACCTTGTTTCCAAGGTAAGACATATCCTATTGCAAATAAACTTCTTGAACATATGAATTATCAAGGTAAAGGATTAGGTCTACATGAACAGGGTATCTTAGATTCAGTGCAAATTATTGGCAATCCTAAGCACCAAGGTCTTGGTTATTCAAAAACTAAGGGATCTAAACATATCAAGGATACCTCGATAATACTGGAGGAAACTTTATCTAACACAAGCATCAACATAGAGAGCACAAAGAGTCCTTATGATAAAATTTCTACCACTGCTACAGCTAGCCATATCATGAATTGTCATCCACACATATTTTGACCCTCTAATTGGGATAAAAAATAAGATAAAAAGCTATATCCAAGAACAAAACAAGTCATTGGAGTAGAAGAATCATTTAAAAAAAATGGACAAGAAAATTTTAAATGGATACAAAAGAAAAAGAAAGATAATCATCCCTATCAAAATCCATTAGTCAAAGAAACTATGGGGCAAGATCAAAATGGGAAGTTCATCCATCAAAAAATTCTAGCAATACAAAAGAAAGATTCAAGAGAGATTTACAAGGTATATCAAGAGGTTGGTCCCAATTGAATCTCCATATCCACCCATCATTGCTCATCATCCCAAGTTTGGAAAATAAAAGGTTCCAAACTGTCGACCAATCCATCTAAATATCATATCCAAATCTTGAATCAACCATGCATTGGAAGGAACTCTTAATAATAAGGATTCTAAGGGAAATCTCATGATGTGCACATCAAGGAAAGTTTAACTCCGATACTGAAAAAGAAGACAAGAATTATCAGGGGTAATACTCAAGCACCCGCATATTAGCAAAACAACTCCTCCAAGTAGGATATCATTGGTATGCCATGACAACAACAACACCTATATTGGCGCTAGTAGTATCTACATCAGCACCACTAGGTGGTTCAACTTTAATAGGAAATTGTCACCATGATGAGAACCTGGTAAATAGGCGTCTTGTGTGACATATAAAATAAAAAAAAATTCAACAAAAAGTGAAGAAAAATAGTCAAGAGAAAAATCTTCCTCCAATGAAAACTAATATGGTGGCATCATGTGTACGAATAGAGCATCTACGTGCACCATTTTAGGGGGAAGCATCTCATTTGATCCATAATAAATCCAATCCATTTTTTATCCCAATCCAACGTATCTTGATCTTGAAAAATGTTTGGTGTACACTTTACATTTTCTTATGGAAAACATCTTGAAATGGGTCACTATAATTTATCCTATCCTATCCATCATCATCTGAGCCATGAGGCATTGTCCAAAGGGCATACTTTATCTGAACATGCTATTCTATCACAAGATAATCCATCACCTACATTGCTAGAAATTGGGGGCAAGTACTTACATCTTGCTTCAAAATAGATCTTGATCTATGCCTTCTAGCTCACATTATGATCTAGGAATTGTCCAAACAACAAGGTGTGCCACATGGTACCCTTCCCAATTAATTCTAACAATAAGGTATACCGCCAATGCACCACGAGGGTAACCTTCGAAATTGTTCATTCCAACAAGAAGGTGTACCACCAACACACTATTAAGGTAACCTTCAAAATAATTCATCCCAAAAATAAGGTAAGACGCCAATGCATCACCATGGTAGCCTTCAAAACATTTCACTCCAACAACAAGGAGTACCACCAATGCATTACCAAGGTAGCATTCAAAAATTCCAACAACGTGGATTTTTCCTTCACTCAACACTCCTAAGATATCAATAGTTGCTTGAACCTCACAAATAGTTCAAGGAAGCTTTTCTGCAACATATCCTCTAGAAAAACAAAGGAAAATATCAATCCAAGTTTTCAATATCTTATACCCCAAGAAAAAGGTAGAAATAAAAAATTCCTTGAGTGAAAACCACTTTTTGGCACTCATAGAACAAGTACCATAGTGAAAACATGGTGAATAGGTGCTATGTTTGAATAAAACTCGCATCATTATCTATCAATACTCCCCACAACATCCACCCATTTGCCTCATAATAAAACATGTGTCCAACTAGGGATTGATGCTGATTAGGAAAGTAGTCTTATCTCAAACTAGGAGAAAATTCTTGGAGCTGTTCGTGGATTAGATATTTGTGCATCCTATCATGGTCAAAAATAACAAAATAAAAAACATCCAAAAAATAACAAAATAAAAAACATACAAAAAACATACAAAAAACATTTGAAAAACATAAAAAACAAAACAACATCATTGGATTATTCCATTACTCAAAACAATCTAAGATATCAACATTTTATTGAACCCTACAACTAGTTCAAGTAGATTTCCTGCTACATATCCTCTTAACATGGAAGTGGAATATCAATCCAAGTATTATTTGTCCCGAAAACGAGTTTATGCTTTTGAGTCAGAACAGTCAAACTACACGGTCTCTTCGTGTACAACTTAGGAAAGTCTTATCAGCCCTTGAGACCCTAGGTCAGTCCCCTTATGTTTATATCATTCTTTATTTCAACTCAGTCAAAAAAGTCAAAAGTCCAAAAAAATAGTCAAAAAGCAAAAATCCAAAAACATTCACAAAATAGAAAAGGTAAAAATAGTCAAACCAAGAGAACTACGAGCATTTGCGTGTACAATATAGGCAAGGGTTATCTTTGATAATCCCCTGAGGCCCTAGGTTAGTCCCCTAAAAATAACAAAAACATCATGAAACTCAGAAAAAAAAGAAAAATTCCTATCTCCATCATCACAATCCACAATAAACTTCACCCATAATAAAAAAAATCATCTTCACCCTTTGACAAAACAACCAAACAAAGAAAGAAAACATCAAAATCTATAAATTTCAAGCAAACAATCACAAATATGTGATTACAAAACGAACAAAAACAAGGCCATCGTATCAACTACCTATCTTTTTGAAACATACCAACAACATCCTAAGATATGTCTTAACGAACCTATTCCTATGATAGACATGATCAACACCGGATATTAGCCCCACCCCCAAAAAATATGGCAAGTGATACTACAACTTTATTTTTTTATCTTTTTGTAGTCTTGTTTTTTATGATTTATTTTATTGACTCATTCCTAGGATCTCTCGAGGATATCCATAAGGATTTAAAGAAGAGGGAATGGGGGAAATTAAGCGTCATTTCAATTTTCTATTTTTAAGATATTTTGTAATACTACCATGGAAAATAATTTCTTTATTGAGTGTATGAAAGTTGTGTTAAAATAATTTGTGAATAAACTGCATGTTTGGTGTTCTATACCTCTCTATGTGACTGGTCTGAATTTTTTTTATCACAACCCGAATATATATTTTAAAATTTGTTTTTGTATATCTGGTATGAAAAAGAATACTCTTTGTTTGTAGAGTCAAAGTCAACACAATAGATACAAAGTCACCTTGGTCATTAATACTCTGGTGCATCATATCTGTTTGCTACATCAAACAAGATTGTTCAAAACTGTGAAGTTTCCAAGCAAAGTAAAAGCAACATCATTAGTACTAACAACATCAAATTTTTTTCCATCATCAAATATTTCTTCTAACTAACATTCATCCTACATCATAACATCATTAGTACTATACCCATCCTACATCCACAATGTCGTCAAGACATATCATGATGATAATAAAGAAATCAAAACATCATGTATCATGTATGGGGCATACATCCATCATATATCAACATCATATATCAAATGATATATTGATCATCCATAATAAAAAATCATATGAAACAAGGTATGATTCATCCATCCATATCATATCCATACATTAGAAAACATACATAAGAATACATCATCATACATAGTCACGCATGATTATCACATAACACATAATAATCTGAATCGAAGGAGGTATATCTCATATATATCATCATAAAAAAAAGGAGAATGTCATAGTACATCATAAAAGTGAAACAAGTGTGATAAGATAATCCAAAATAATATATATATATATATGAGGCCTCGACTGTGCTAATGAATATATATACAAAAATCATGTTTGTAATATGTCTTCGAGCAATAAACAACATGAGGATAAAGTATAAAAAAGTAAAACTTCCCGCCAGGAAGGAACCCTATAGACCAGGTTGTGGACCACCATATAAATTTGGCTATCTAATAGAGTGATTACCTGCCTCACCACCACCATTTCCCACAACACTAGGCTCTCTGAACCATGAATGCCAAGCAGCCCTAGGAACATTAGCATCATATAAAGTTTGATAGTATGTTGACATCTGTAAAAGCTAATCTCGCTCAACTAACATACTATCACAATCTTCCCTAAGAGTATCTGTCTCCATTGTAAGCTTGTACCTGAGCCTCTATAGCATGTTGTTTTCCACTCTCACTATCTCACTTAGCCCTCAAATTGTCCCTCTCTACAGTCAGAGTATCAACCTAAGTCTAAACAACCTATCACCGCACTATCTTTGCATATCTAGCAGTAGTTATCTGGGCTGACTGTATACCTCCATCCCCAAGTGGTGGAGGGGACCCAAAACGTGTCCATAAACCTACACCTAAGGCATATGCTCATCATGACCACCTTGTGCCCCATCATGTCAATCCCTATCAAGTGCTCTATAAGAACCTTGATACGTTGTTGGTCCCCGCACCGACTTGTAATACTTGCTCTGCCTAATGCAGGATCACCCCCAGGATCTGTAAATCTCAAAGGCCTGTTTCATGCCCACTATTGATCAAAATCATGAGTGGTACCTGGATCTACTAAACCAATTGACCAACCCCATCCTACTAGAGCAAGTGCTCTGAATGTAGCAACAACAACATATCTATATGGCTATAAAACCCCATACTTGAACCTCTCAAGTGGTCCGATTGAAATGAGCCTCATAAGTATCAGGAAAATGACCCTGTCTCTCCCCAAATTGCTGAAAAACTTTGTCAAGTATGTACCACTCTAGTAGAGAAAGAGATCGAACAATCAACCATCAAGTTTTTTGATAGTAAACAAGATGCTCTAGATCCTCCAACCATGCCTCATTGTCCATATAGGGTCTCCAAACAAAACATGGCATATCATCAAACACATGGTGCTAGTATGGAAGATCCCTAGGCAAGGTGTAATGCAAGAAATATCCATAAATATATGATTATGGATCATTAGGAGTATGATCTTGTATCCCATCAAGTCGAGTAACATCTGCAACGTGCTCCCAGGCCCAAATATGCAAAATAGAGACACCTACGAAAATGGATTTCCTGCCCTGATATACAACCTCGTGCATATCTCTATAGAGGTTGGCGAGAAGACACAAATCCCTAGCATATTTGGTCCCATGCTCAAGCATACCCTCAATGCATATACCCCATCCAATAGGAAACTAGAAACTCTCCTATCAGGAACAACTAGTCTCCAAATCAAACCACAAAGGACAAGAGAAACAAGGTCTACACTACTGACAAATTCATACAAATGAATTTCAGACTATCACACATCCAAGTGTCTGACACCTAACACACACTGCATGGAATGAGTACCTTGCCAAACATGATATGTCATGAGATCACCATTGATGGGAATGAAAAGAATCCTCCACACATCCAAGAGTGTAATGGTCACCTCTCTTATGGGTAAATGAAATGAGGACATCTCTAAATTCCACCGCTCCATAAGCACATTCATCATCACTCCATGAGTTTGAATGGGAGGCATGTAACAGATATGACGTAACCTGACCACATCAAGAAAGTCTCACTCTAGAACATCAAAACCGATAATTGGATCAAATATATCGTGTGTTAATCTCTCCCTCAGGTATAGTGGTTTAAGGACCACCTGCAATCATTTTAACCCAAAAAGTTATGGTTTCACTCTGAACACGTAAAACAACATGAAATGACACAAAAATGATGAGAAATGACACTTGTGGTGACAAAACAAAAGAAAATGTAAAGAAACAAGAGAAAATGCAAAGAAATAAGAACGAAAACAAAGAAACAAGAAAATACTAGCAAGATTTAGTAAATGCAAAGAAACAAGAGCAAATGCAAAGAAACAAGAGAAAAAACAAAGAAACATGAAAATACTAGCAAGATTTAGCAAATGCAAAGAAGCAAGAGCAAATGCAAAGAAACAAGAGAGAAGGCGAGGGCTTAAAGCAAGGGTGAGGTTTTAAGTAAAGTGCAAGAAAATGAGATGCAAGGATCT
>CM021107.1:315075271-315096703 GCA_007115665.2 Sequoiadendron giganteum | reverse complement strand
TCTTAGATTATATTTTGATCTCAATTTCTTTTATCTTGTTAGCATCTATGATTTTCCCCCTCACACAATTGGTAAAAATTAAGTTTTTCTTAGGGTTAGGCTAAGGTTTTGAGAAGAATTGTGAGATAGAACAACAAGTACAAGTCTTTTCATCATTGGCGCATCACCTCCTAGGTCTAGTTTATCTTAAATTTCAGTTTTCTATCATTTTTCCTATGAAACAAGCAAGATTTTGGGATGACTATTAGGGGAACCAACTCGCTCTGGAGGTTCATCTTCAATGTATATAACCCACAATCTAAAGAAGATCCCATATTTCATAGGATAACTGAGTTTCAAACTTAGCTAAGGGTGCTATACTCATGACAATAGTTTTTGGCATGCCTAATGGGACACTATAACTTGTTTCAGTCAAAGAAAACTAAGTTTTCATTATTGTCTTAGTATAGACAACAACATTTTTGGCCTTTTTGAGGTTATAAAAATATACCTGAAGACTCTAATATTTTATTTTGAACAAATCTAGTGTGAACAACACATGAGAATAGTGCAAACAAGAGGAAGTTTGACTAATTTTTAAGTATTTATAATTGTTAACGTCGAGAAGAAAAGGGAGGAAAACAAGAAAGAGTTTTAGCCCACCAGCTAGATCACGTTCTACACCTCCAAATCATATGCCTGTGATTCCTATACTAAGAGACCCAGTACCAAATACATGAGTGCCAAAAAATCTAATGGCAAGGCAATTTGATTTTGCACCATTTAATGGGGGCAACCCATTGAATCTTGCTCGACATGATGATATTATTATGGAAACCCTTAGAAGCTTACCTTTTTTTCATAGGAGAAGATCAAACTATTCCTATTGAGGATATCAGAGATGTTTCTACATTATGCTCAATTCATAATATCACAAATAAGAATGTAGAAATTAGGCTCTTGGTTGCATCATTGAATGGAAAAGATTTATAATGGTTCAAAAGTTTGGTTGTCAATTTAATTAGACATGGGATGAACTAGGTGATGGATTACACAAAAAAATTTAAGATAAGTCAGATCATTTCTCTTTGGTGAAAAAACTAACTATTGTGCCCTTGTCACACACACACCCTATTGAAATTAGGGACCCCCTCTTTTTTGCATCGCCCTTTGGTTTCTTTTTCTTTGCCTTTTCGGTCTTCACCTTTTCTTTTATTAAGGGTCTAGTTATATTTGGTTGGTTAGGGGATTTTCTTGGTCTTCACCCTCTGGGATATCCATGGTCATGTGTTACATTTAGGTTTTGGGATCATTCTCATGATTATGAGATTCTATTTGTGGAAGTCTTGTCTCATTGCATCGTAACTCATCAAATCCGCATAGTCCCCATCTTCACCCTTGTCAATTCTCACAAGGCGAAAGCCAACAATAATCCATTTCATAGATTCCATAGGATGGTTTGCCAATGGACTTAACTTATGCTGTCGTCACTCATCAAGTCCACATAGTCCCCATCTTCGCCTTTGTCAATTCTCACAAGGAAAAAGCCAATAGTAATCTATTTCATAGATTCCATAGGATGGTTTGCCAATGGACTTAACTTATGATCTTTTAGCCTTTAATCTTTACATGCACCCATTTTCACATGATTATTTAAAGTTGCATTGAAAAGTTAAGCATTTATGTTCATTGCAGAAAACCCTTGCAGAAATTCCGTGCAAAATTCCGCATGCAAAATTTTGGTCCAGTGATGCTACTTTGTCTCTAGTCTGCAAGGGTCCAATTCTTGTAAATGTGGAAATCTAGTCCTCTAGCACCGTCATGCCCTATCCCCACAAATCTTGTTTTTTGAAAAACTCTATTTTAGGTTGTTTGCTATGCATGAAATTTTATTATTTGTGGGCTTCCAACATTAACCAAGATTTCATATGGGCATTATTTTCTAATAGAAGGGTTTTTTGTTGATCCTCAAGTGGTAAGTTTTCTAATATGTGAACCTCTATCAATTG
The DNA here is from genome assembly GCA_007115665.2 of Sequoiadendron giganteum. Lineage (NCBI taxonomy): Eukaryota > Viridiplantae > Streptophyta > Pinopsida > Cupressales > Cupressaceae > Sequoiadendron > Sequoiadendron giganteum. The sequence continues at coordinate 315,094,715 of CM021107.1, read as the reverse complement.
CGAAAAAATTAGTTTATGGCATCACTATTGCTCACCTCCACATTTTCAAAGTTTCCATGAGAGATAGATTTTTGGGCTCGTGTTTTTGTCAGATTATGTGACGTGGGTGACTATTATATGCATTGAACTTACATTGTTTCATTCCTTGCAACTAGTTTTTCTTATGAATCATGAGGGTTTGCATATTGTGTTGCTTACTTTGTGGAAATAAGGGGTGTCTTAGGGTCCCACAAGCATATTTTATTTTGCACCCCTTTTTTCGAGCGTTATGTGGTGTTTGTTTCTGCAAACCTTTACTATTCATTCAAGGCTGATCACACATAACCCAGTTTTCCTATTTTCATTGTGTCAAATCTTTGGGGTGCTTTGAATTCTTGATGGCTGGCTAGATTCTCTTATTTTTGCAATTCTTCATAGTCATCAGTCTCCATGACATTTTCAATATGAGCAAACTACACTCACTAAGCTCAGCCTTTCATTAATTGTGGGTCTCACGATATACGGGTTCTAGCATTCTAAAAGAATTATGATTGCAAAACTATTTTATCATTAGTGTGGAATGGTACCTGATGCAGGTTTGTATGTATGAGACATTTTTTTTCTTTGAAGCCAAGTCTTTGTATTATGAAGATTTCTTATGTTTGCCAGGGTCATACAAGGCACGCCATCGTATTTCATGGTAGAGTTTGCATGGTTATAAGCTTCTTCTTCTCATACCAAAATTGAATCAATGTGGGCCATTGCTTATTGCAAAGAACTTCATTGTTGGCGCCACCCCATGGAACCCCCGCATGGAATTTGGTGTCAAGACTTTCAAATGCATAAAAGAAACACAGAGCTGCTGCTCTTATTTCCAGTCAAGCTAGAAAATACCCAAAACTCAAATGCAGAAACAAGAGGAGACATGCAACACTTGATTTCTATTTAATGATTGGAAATGACAATACATAAAGGAAAGACATAAAAATCTGAAAAAAACTACAATCTACCTATTACAACTTTCTGGGAGTGATAAAAAAACTTGCTCAACTAGATCATAGACAATCAGGAGCTACTCAGAGCTCTTTATTCCTATTCGACTGGAATTGTCTACTATTCCTGGCAAACACTGAGTGATCAGGAGCTATCAGTTGCTCACTACAAAACACTCAGATAAATTCTGAGCAATCTAGAGCTATCAAAAAATCCTTGCACAAAATGTTCTCTGTTGCTGTTGCAACATCACTTCTTTCTGCTAATCACTTGCTGCTGCAAAAACTGACTAACATATAACTTTCTGACTGGGAAAAACATTCCCTCTATTTGTCTCATTCAAAAAATCCCTCTCAAATTCAAAATTACCTACTAGTATCAATTGGGAATTCAAAAATTCCTACTATATTTAATTTTAAGTAGTCAGGAGCTAAAGCGGTCAAGAGCTGTAGGGATGAAGATCCCAAAAACTACCATTGAAAAATAGCTCCTGACATGTAGGTAAGGCAATGGGAGGCTCAAAGACAATAAATTTTTCCAACAATTTTTACTTTGCAATCCCCTCAAACCTTGTATATCTGTAGAGTTATAATTTGAACGATATATTTGCATGTCATCCAAGAAGGCGGTTTGATAGTCTGCGGGCATGGTGTATGTTGCAGATTGATTAATTTTTGTGACCATTTGGTCATTGCAACATCTTTTGGCACCCCTTCAATGCATATCATGTGGTGTTTGCGTAAGTCTAAATAGTTTTCATACACTAAGATTTTAGAAGGCTGAAAGCATAATTTAAAGAGGATGCTTGGCACACAAGGTATTCTATTGTTCCCTTTTCATGTTGCACTTAGGCCTTTCCATAGCTGCTTATCATGAAAGAAATCAGAGAAACCAATGAATTTGTGGAGATGGCATTCCTTGTAGATTTTTCCATAATAGCCTTATGGGACTGTTAAGGTTTTGGAGCTAATGATGAATGATTGGTAATTTCCTAAAATTTTGTTTACAGAAATTACCTCTTGCGTGATATTCATGTTTAAAATCTCACTTGAGTTTTGAGCATAGAAATCTGGGAATGTTCCATCGCATATTGTTGTTGATGGAAACATAGAAGGTTTTAATGATGGCATTTTCTTTTTAAAAGGACTAAAACCATGTTATAGTGGATGAGAAGTGAATTACGATGAGGGCATAAATTGTGAGATTTGTATGTGCGAGGAATTGTGTTACGGGTTCTAGCTACTTTCATGCCGGTTGGTCTTTTGGCTTATGTGCTGCTGATCCCCACATCACTCATACTTCTGCAAATGTGGATTATAAGGGTGGAGGGAATTTTTTTCTCGCAGGACTGTGATAACATCGCTCATCCCTGTGTTACAATTTTTTTCACAAAAGTGCAATTACATTATTCTCGCAATCATTGTAAACACTCAATGAAATTGTGTTATCCAATTGAAAGCGTTGGGGAAGGATTGTGGCTTTGGATGTTTCGAGTAATTTGAATCATGATGCACAAATGCCATTATATAGGATCACAATGATGTCCGAACGAAGGAATGACTTGTAGGTTATTGCTCATCAAACTATATCTGCACTATATTTCTTATCTATACAAACAAATTGCCATGAGATTATTAGAATTTGCATAAATTATTGTGGGCATCTATTCTTCATATTCTTGCATTCTACTTCCAATGCTTTTATTACGTAAATCACTTAGCAATTCCAGAAGGGTAGGTGCCCTAGAATGCCTTATGACATTTGATCGTTTATACATAATTAATTAAATATTTATATAACCTTTCAAGCACATATCAATTGATGGAGATCGATTTGTTCTTCAAGTTTCATGAAGTTCTTCATTAATGTCGAGATATTAACTTCAAAAGAGGGCATTTTAGCATATATGTTTGAAATTCAAATAAGAACTAATTTATTTTGGTTATTTCTTACATAAGTATTATATGCCTTGAAGCATGGGTATGTATCTTAAAATGATTTAAATTTCCCCAAAGGATAATATTCTTGGTATGGGTGTGTATCGGTTAATGATTTCATGAAAATATCATAAACCTTGGGGCTAAGTTATATGTATCATGAAATAATTAATGTATAACTATAACTCCTTATTTGATATTGTCTACAAGTATAATGTTGCAAAGAAGATCCAAACATAAAAGTGTGCATGTTGCATTGAATATTGATGGTGTTCAAGAGATACCCGCCTATGGGATTGTGTTAAATTTTCCTAGAGGCTTGCATATGGATGGATGCTAGGAGATTTTTTTTTCCAAATGAGGACCTAAACTAAAATTAAAAGGATGAACCTAAATATTTAATGTTGATCTTGACTAATAATTCATGCCAAAATCATGACAGCTAGAAAGTACCTTAAAGATCAATAGAGGGATTATTTTTATTCCTCCAAAGGGATAGTCAACAAAATCAAGAAAGGGGATGTTTATTTCTCCTTGATTTTATTGTAACATAAATTGATTGGATAGAATGAGGTATATGTTTCCATAATTTAATGTATCCCAAATATTAAATGTAGGTACAATCTAGACCCTTAATGTGGATTTAATCCCGGTCTTTGATCTAAAATGTAACATCTATAAAAGGACAATGCCTATTCATTTGTAAGAGAGAGGACATAAGACTGGAAATTATTAAGCAAGTAATGTTGGAGAAATTAGTATAGCTAGATAATTGATTTGGTGAATTTCCATGTTAAGTTGAAAGGTTTTATGGTTTCTTGCCCCTACTTCTCAGATTTTAGTTTCAGTTTATTTGTAATGATGGTAAAATGTTAAGGATATTGGATGAATCTGCTACTCATACCATTTGCGATTTGTTGATTGTAAATCACAATGTATGGTTAGTCCAATATTTTTAATGCAATGGTTCAACTGTGAATGTTTTTTCATATCATGTCAGTTATTGGGTGTATGCATGGATGTTTATAGTTTGAAAGTATTTCACTCTTTCCTTGGGAGATTGCATGATTTCTGTGGAGTTATAGGTTTAACCTTGATCAAGAAAGAATAGGTTTTTTGGGGGATTTTTCCATCTATAACATCAACCATTATTATAATTGATCTTAGGTTTTCAAAATTAGGATCCCTCCAAACCCTTTATCTTTTGCATTTTTTATAAATCTGGTTAGTTTTAGGAAGGAAAACATCACAAAACTGTCGTATTTGATGATTTACAATCATTTTTAGATTGATGATATGAAAATATAGCTAGGGTTTAAACCAGTTCTCAATTTTAAACAAACCATCAATCTTATAAGTTCTAGACTTTTTTGAACCATAAATTCCTCTTGTGAAACCAACAAATCACATTTACCATAGAGTTGTCTTTGCAAATCAAGAATTGATATCTAAAGCCTTGGGGTGATTTTCTATAGAAAGTTTCCTTTCAAGAGAGATATAGCACCTTGTATTTTATCTATATTATGCAGTGAAAAAACACTCATCAACATTAACTATAATCAAGAGAGCTCCACACGAGCATATGTCTGATTTCAACTTCCATTTCTAGAAAACATGGGATGGAATCCTACCATCGATAAGGCCTTCAACTTAACGTTCATTTTTGTATTTCCTTAAATCCCTTAATAGTGAAATATCCATGATGATTCAATCAATGGGTGGAAATACACTTGCTAATGTATATGATATTTCCATTAGAGTAGAAAATAACCTTATACTAGATGGTAAAATATCCCCAAGGCCTCTAATGCCTATTTTTCCTGAGGTGTATCCACCTATACCATTGCTATTACCCTCAATAGCTACTATCCCTACTATACTAGTATTGAGTTATCCAAATTTTATCCAAGAAAAGGCTATCCCATCTCCATCCCATGAATTGAAAGAGATAAAAGGTATATTATAGACCTTTGGTAACAAATTACTTAACATAAAGAAGCAATAAAATTAGAATTTCAGACCTTATTAGCCCAATAAGCCTAATTGGCCTACTTACCAAGCTGATCCTCAAGGTCAGAGAAGGAATTTTAATGCAAGGCCTTATCAACCTTACAATCACAATGCTGCCAACACTTCTAGAGAGCTTGTACTAGTGCAATATATCATAGCACAAGACTATGAGTGGTGTTTTCCATGTAAGCAACCTCTTAACCAAGCCACATGTTTGAATGGAGTGGTCAATTAGGCCCTCATGGTGTAGAATAACATTATTGTTCTGCAAGATGTAGCATAAGGAAATCATGAACAATAGGGTTCTAATGTTGATCAAAGACATTAGGATGTTTCTTTGATGAATTGACAAGGTGAAGAGTTTCATGGGGTGAATCATCTAAATGCAAAAAATCCATCATTTCACTCTATGGAAGCCAATATAAGGGAAAAAAAGAGGGTTTTTAATAGAATACAACATGATAAGGGGAAAAATCAGGGTCCTACAAGTCAGAAAAGCATTGTTGGTCCATCACATACACCAAATGTGCAGATACTACCAAGAGTACAACCTATAGTGAACAAGGAGGAGCCTAAAATTCAACCACAACCATTACAGACACAAGGAAAAGCTAATGTTCCAAAAGGAAAATGAAATGTTAGTACCATCCCATCCAATATTTTGGATCATATAAAATAGAAAATCTCAGTATGTCAATGTGGGATTCAATATCACTTCCTCGGGAAAAATATTTGTTGCAAAAGGCCTTATCTAGTGCTACCTTGTCAAGTAAGTCTTCCAAAGAGCAAACCAGAGTTACAATCACTAATAATCCACTAGTTAAAACTGTAAAACAAACCAAAGATACAAAGCCACCTCCATTTTACACGTCTTTGATTATTGGCCAACACCTTGTCCATAATTGCATGATTGACTCAAGTGCAAGTAGTTATGTGATGCCCAAATAAATAGTTGATAATCTTGGTTTATCATATGAGCCTCTTGCCAAATGAGTAGCAAAATTGGATAGGACAAACATCAATACCATTGGAATCATTAATAATTTGAGCCTCACATTGCATGGTTATCCAAATTTTTTTATACCTCAAGAAATTTATGTCATAGATCTACCACCATACTTCACCATATGCCTTTTTAGAGATTTTGCTACAAAGTTAGGTGGTTATCTATCTGCTGATTGGTAATACATGTTTTAATAATAAGGTATGGAACTAGGGTGACAGTGAAATACGATCCAATTGCAAAAGACCATATAGAGCCTTACGTTCCTAGTGGTGTGAATGGAAATTTTACCATTCACGAGCAAATATAACAACCTACTATTCAAGAGCCTAATATTCTGATAGAAGGTATTGCTAATTTGTTTTTAGATAAGTGGGCAGCTGAGAACTATGAAGTTGATTTGTTCAAGCATATGGAATAAGTAGGGTTAGGTATCTATTTTATTCATGAGCAAGATTTTGTCATCCCTAACTTGGTAAAAGATGAATACAATAGTGTGAACAATAGTTGAATGAGTTATGGTAGCTCTATTTTTATGGGTCAAGGAGTAGGAAAGGTGTCAATGGAGGATAAATGATTATTTCTCCTACAAGTGAGAGAAATTACTCAACTTTTAGGTTTACTTTCAATTGTACTAATAATACAACAAAGTATGAATCAATTGTTCATGGTTTGGAATGGGCAAGGAAGAGAAAAATTATTTGTTTCTAGGTATGTTGTGATAGTGAACTCATAGTGAGTCAGGTAAGAGGTTTGAATGTCTCAAATAATGGATTTCTCAAGTCTTATAGACATATAATTTGGGATATTATTGAAGAATTTAATTATTTTAACTTGTTTTCCATACCTAGAAATGAGAACAAACATACTAATAGGCTGGGTGCTATAGGAGCACAATATGATATTCCAAATGATCTCAACAATAGTAAAGTGCAACAGTATGTCAAAATGGTGGTAAGACCTTCAATTACTAATAATAAAACACATTGGAAAGTGTTTGATAGTGATAATAAAATTACAATTTTTTTGATTGAAGAGGTTGAGTTTTTAGTTGCTAACCAAGACAAATTGCAGCAACAGTATAGTGTGAAAATTATATAGCTGAAAACTAACAAGTTTCCAAAAGGTTTAGTCTCACTAGAATCATTTTTTAGTTCTAATCATCAATCAAAGAAGAATAAAGTAAGCATAAAAATCAAAGGGGATCACTATGAATGGGTGAGCATTTTCAAAGAAAAGATTTAAAATTGAGAAAAGTATGTACATCTGAAGAAAGGGATACTTTTATTCAGTTATGTCAGGAATATGATTATATTTTTGCATGGTAGTACAGTAATTTGAAGGGGTTTGACCCCAAACTTTCCCAACACACTATTGATATTAAAGCTAATGCCAAACCTAGGAGGAAAAATCAAAGGCTTGAACCCAAAATTAGAGCCACTCATGAAAATGGAGTTGGGAAAATTGATAGAGGGAAACATTATCTTTCCCATAAAACATACCTCTTGGGTATCCAATCTAGTTCTTGTTAGGAAGAAGAATGGAGAAATAAGACTATGTGTTGATTTTAGGGACCTAAATAGAGCATCTCTCAAAGATCACTACATGTTGCATTCTATGGAGAAAATATTGCAGGTGATATTAGGTTTTGAGAGATTTTCATTGTTAGATTTTTTTTTCTGGTTATAATCAAGTTTTATAAAAGAGGAAGACCAATATAAAAATTCTTTTGACTACTAAATGAGGTACAATGACATACGAAAGGATTCCTTTTGGATTATCCAATGCTGGGGCAAACTTCCAAAGGGAAATGGATATGGATTTTCAGGGGTTGATTAACATGTTTGTGTTGATTTATCTTGATGCTATCACTATTTTTTCCAAGGATGCTAAATAATACTTTTTCTATCTTAGGAAAGTATTTGAAAAATGTAGAGAATATGGTGTCTCACTCAACCCAAAGAAAATTATTTTTGTTGTTCATGAAGGTAAACTTGTTGGTCATATAGTGTCAAAAGATGGAATTTTTTTTGATCTTGAGATGATAAGTGCCATATTAGCTTTGCCTTTTCTAGGTCATAAGAAAGGTTTTCAAAATTTTCTTGGTAGAATCAATTTTTCGAGGAGATTTATACCTGATATATCATATCTTTTGAAGCCATTAACAACCATGTTGAAGATTTTTTTTGTTTCAACTGGTTGAAAGAAGGAAAGAGAAGTTTTGAGAACATCAAGGAATCTTTAGCATCTGCACCTACACTTATTAATCTTGATTTCTCAAAATATTTCAAACTATATGATTTTTGAAGCATGGATACAATCTCAACTATTCTTGTGCAACAAAACAAGGAAGGTTTGGAGCAACCAATTAATTTCTTCAACCAAGGATTGGAAGAGTACGAAGAAAGTGTTGAAATTTAACATGTCTTAGCTATGATTAGAAGCCTTAAAAAATTTAGGCACCTGGTTTCAAATAACAAGATAAATTTGATGGTTACTCACCCAAGTGTTAGAGGTTTTTTTCTAAACAAATATCTAAACAATAAAAGATCTGGTTGGATAACCAAAGTCACGTAATATGACATTAAAATCAAAGTTAATTAGCTGGTAAGAGGTAAAGGTTTTATGCAAACAACTAGCTGATAAGTTATAAAACAACAAAGAGCTTGAAGAAGAGGTTTTCCAAGTGCTTAATAATGAAGATCTAGTTGTTTTCCCATCTTCTTCTTCAAGCTGGGTGCATGAAATGATGCATTATCTTCAAACAAGTGAGTGTTATAAAGGCCTAAATAATGCAACAAGAAGGTATTTTAGATTGAAAAGAATTCCATTTGTAATTATAGATGGAATATTATTTTAAAGAGATTTCAATGCAGTTTTGTTAATGTAAGAGAGAAAATTGTCGCCACTAAAGGTTGTATAACCTAGGGCAACAAGTATTTTTATATTCCACATTCAAGAACAAATACTTGAGATTTCAATGCAAAGGAAATTTAAATCTGACAAAGGGAATGTTCTAGGGGATTGAATGATGTCAAATAAAGGGGTTCACCACCAAGTGTAAACTTGGAAAAGAAAATGTTGGAAAACACACTGTAATATGAAAAATTGAACTAAATGACTTGAAAATGCAAGAAGAACAGAACAAAAAGCCACATAACAGAATATGTGCACCTAGAAATGTGTTGAAGGCTGGAAATACTGTTGATTCTAAAAAATTACTCCATTGGGACTCATTCACCAATTTGGGCAAATCAGTCCTAGATTGACGTTTCTGCACATGAACAAGTTTCTCAAAAAAGAGTATTCGAAAATGCCAAAATCTCAAAATTGACTAGAAATGGGACTCATTCGCCACTTGTGGTGAATGAGTCCAGTTTGGATTTTTTGAAAATTCAAAGTTCTACTCTACAACTCTCAGTCTGCTCTTTATGTTCCTCTAGGTGTCCGGATCTGAAACCCCCATTTTTGGGGCTGCAAGTGACTTTTTTTGAAGATTTTGACCTTACAAGCAGAGAGATGAATCCAACAATTTTGAAGCCTATTATTCAATGATATCCAAGCCTTCCAAGTACCTAGATCTACAATAACACATGCAAAGAGGGGAAAAATTGTTGATTGTTAGGGAATGGGGGTTTGCCTTGGTCAAACCCCATTTAGGTAATCAAACAAAATGATGAAAAAAATTAAATGAAGGAATGAAGCATGAAACAAAGAACATGAATCATGGACAATAATACCTTGAATGATGTCTTGTAAATCTTTAACTCAACATGAAATGGCCATGAAGGATGTAGATCTTGATCTTTGATAATAAGAATAAAACAATGCTTGGCCTTGGATCTTCAATGCTACATCACAACAATAGCTCATTAAAAATTTTGATGCTTGATATTTCTTGAGATGATGATCACAATGATTGATGAATAATATTTCTCTTGAATGCCTTAGAATTCATTTCGAAAACTATCTTGATGACCTTGTGAAGACTTGAAATTCCTAACTCTTGCTTGCTTGACTTGAAAAAATGAATGTATGATAAAATGATTATTTGAGAGCTCATTTATATAGGAAATACACTCACATGATCATTAATTTTATCCCCAAGGTTGACATCGAATAAATTTAAACTTAAAACCTAGTTTTTCCTGCTCAAACCTCAAAAATAGCTCAAATGGGACTCACTCGCCAGCCTGGCTGAATGAGTCCCACTTGGATGGGGACTCATCCACCCAAGGTGGTTAATGGGTCCCACATGGGCTATTTTGTGAGTTGGGATGTTGGGGAGTGAATAAATCAGGTTTATATGTTGATTTTGTCAGGTTTTGGATCAAAATATGCCTTGGGATGCACAATATGGGGTCATAGGGGCCTAGTAATGATGATATAAAGGTTATAAATGCAAGAGGGCCCAAAATTAAATGTAAAAGTGTAGATATAAATAAACTTTACATCACTAAATTAAGGAAAAATTGGGTCTATTTAGCTTATAAGGGCCCTAAATCCCATGTGAATGTGCAAAGCACATTACAACACTAGATTAGGTCCACTTGATTTAAAAGCCTCCAAAATTTAATGTGAAGATGGAGATAAATATATTTTACAACATTAAATTAGGGAAAATTTAAGTGAATTAAGCTTATAAAGGGCCCAAGACCTTATGTGGATGTGTAACACCTCACAACACTAGATCAAGGTGAAAATAAGTCTAATTTATCATTAATTATTCAAAGGAGACAATTTTCTATGCTACATTTATCCCCCACTTTAGTGAGAGGATGAACTTGCTTCAAGCTCACACTAAATTAGACATTCAAGAGGGGCCCAATCATACCAATGTGGATGACAAAGGATGACCAAGATTAAAGGAGGTGGCCAAGCCCCTAGGATCCAAGATCCTAAGTCAAACCAGTTGACATGAGCACAAAAGGACATGCACAAGGTGTATGATTTGTAACAAAACAAGATACACATACATGCAATGTCAATAACTAGAAGAAGAACAAAAATAAGCAAAAATGATAAGGTGGATCATGCTTCGACCATTTGTCCAACGTGATGTGGATTAGATTTGGGTTGTTTATCCAAAAATTCATACTCACTCTAAGGCGACGAAACTCCTAGTTGTTCGTCAGGTGAGAATTCCTGAAAGGTGAGAAATATACACTCATGGCTAGTATGCACTCACACATAGATAAGTGTCTATGGGGAAAGTCATGGCAAAGATTGGGCTTCCCACACAAACCATACCAAATTTATACCTCCTGATAACTTTGATAAGGCACCATGCAAAAATGATCTTCGAGCTTCATGAGACAAGAAAAAATTTGTATGCTTGGAGCTCATGAACAAACAAGATGGCTTCATAGGCATGCAAACTGTATTATGCAAGGTGGCCATATTGTAAATGTGAAATAGTGTAAAGAATGTTCAAAGGTATTTTGCTTAGTTCATGTGAGGTCTCTTCTTAGGGAGCATCATGCTTAATGTTTCCAAGAGAGGACAAGTCAATGAAATATCACGCTCTTGGAGGAAATAAAGCCCAATGACACCACCAAGAAAAGGATGCATCGTAGGAAAGAAAATCGCATAGTGAAACATCGTGTTGATGTGTTCCCCCACTTTAAAGTGATTGCTAAGACCATTACTTTGAGAAATTTCTTTAAAGTAGAAGATGTAAGAACTTATTTGGAAATCCCTATGCCAAGTCATATGTTTCCGATAAGCTGCATCATAAATAAGGTAGTATATCACATGTGAGCCAACTTAAGGCATGTCATCCACATCCCAAGCTTTCTCTATTGTGTTCATGAGAGGTGATGAACTAGCCAAAAGAGACAATAAAAAGTTACATATGAGGACACGAATATCAACCCCTTTCCCCCAATTAGTGCAAGACAAGGGTGAGCCAAATAGGATGGGAATTAGTATTAGCTAGAGGAGTTAGGTGCTTCAACACAAGGAAGAGCACCACACTCCTTGAGATGTTGAATTTTGTTGCTCAAAGCCTTACATTCATTAGTATAATGACCACAACCTTTGTGATATGCGCAAAATGAATGTTTGTAGTAAAATTTCTTTCGTGTTTTTGGAGGGAGAGATATCAAGCTATCCTAAAGGAGTCTCAACAAGATACTCTCTTGATCAATAGTAGGAGATGATCCTTTATTTGTGCAATATGTCATGCAAACACTAAATGATAAGGCTTTAGATGAGAAGGGAGATAAAGGTGGTAAACCTAAATCTTTCTTGAAAGAGTATGGTATGTCGGTTTTATTCATGTGTTCATTGTATCCATTTTTGGTTTCTTCAGAAGAACACAAATCCTTTTTAAAGTTATGTGTCATTCCTTCATGAGGGATAGGAGTTAAATATCCCCCATCACCACCATGGGGTAATGTTCTAGAACTAAGTTGAGCAAATAAAATACAAGGTTGTTTTGGTTTAGGTTTTGAGATTTTGCACTCTCCTATAAAGGGAGGTGTACAACCCGAATTGTTACTAGAACTTGTATCTGAAAATGAATCATTTGTATATGAATCTTTGGAACATTAGGGTGATATTTTGGATTCCTTATTGAAACGATGCATAAAATCTAATGACCCCCAACTATCACTAAAGAGTTTTGTTGTAGGTGAAGGATTAGCATCAGATTTTGTAGGTTCAATTTTTGATTTTGGAATGAAAGTATTAGTGGAATTGAAAGTGTTGTGATCATATGATTCATAGCTTCATTCATCTACATCAACCATTTATATCTTGTTGTTGTATTCATATTTCATTGAATGGTGAAGAGTAGAAGGGACTCCTTTCATATCATGGATCCATGGTCTCCGTAGGAGAAGATTGTATGAAAGGGGTCTTGTCATGATATGTATAAGGGTAGGCAACACTACAGGTCCGACCTCAATAGATAATGTGATCATCCCTAGTGGTTGCCTATTAACATGATCAAAGTCGTGAATATGAACATCATTAAGTTGAATGAGACTTTTTTGCATGCCAAATTTATCTAGGAGGTGAATACTACAAAAATTTATTTCTTCTCCATTGTTTATGAGAGTCCGCCTAGCTATAGTTTCATTAATGATCACCTTTATCATCAAGGCTTCATTCTTGTTTCGAATATCAAGTGAGGGAAATTCATGTTTAGGGAATATGATTTTTGATTATGTGTGTTGTGTGGGATGAAAGGAGGATTTATTCAATTTCATATAAGCTTGGATCTCCTCCTTCTTTATTTGTAATATTTCTTAAAATAGGCACTTGTATGTAGGTCATAGTTGAATGAGTTTCCACATAGATATATTAGCGGGAGTCTTCTTAAGATATTCAATAATAGGAAAAATATATTGAGGAAATGGTAATGTTGTGGGAGTGATTTGTGGTCTCCTACATTTTTGAGAAACTATGTTATATATTGGTTGTTAAAAAAAAATGTTAGATTACACCCCCGATTTCAAGAAATCTCTTATTTTCTTATGTGATTCACTAATGGGAGGCGACTTAGGGAGCTCACTAGTTAAAGGAGATCCAATTTTTCATCATAAACTCAAAACTATTGTGCTTATTTTCATGATGTCTTAGTGAAGAGGATTCTAATGCCACTTCATCATCTTCATCTAAGGAAGTCCCATTACATGTGTCAATGTTCAGATTTTCTTGCACCATGATATCCTCCCAAGGAGGAGATTTTTTAGGAGAACTACAAACCAAATATTCTTGAAATTCAAGGATGACTTCATCACAAATAGGGGAATGATGAACGGTGTTATTATCTTGTTCCATAATATTCTCATTATTTTCAGTGGTTGTGTTTCTAAAAATCAAAGTATCTTCTTCACAACTAGGACAACTAGGAGAGATACTAGGAGAAGAACAAATATGATTGTCATGATGGTCCATAGTTTCATTCCTTTGTCCCATAATGTCTTCCAAAATAGGATAGGTGGGACAAGGAACATAAAGAGGGTTGTCATAGATTTTAAAGTTTTGCTTATATAACACCAACATATCCTCATCATTATCCCAAGAGGAGAAGATGTTGGGAGATAAATGTGGGTAGGTTTCAATGGTATTGTTTCATCTTATATTATCATCATGATTCCTTATTGCTATGTCCTCTTGTTTATTAATGTCTTACCTAATAGGAGAGGTAAGAGGAGAGAAACAACTCAGGTTCTCAAAAATCTCATCAATTAGTTCTTCTAACACTATAATATATTCTTCACAAGTAGGAGATATATTATGAGAAAAAAAATGTGATTGTCATGATTACCCAAGGTTTTTTTCACTATACTAACCTCACTCATAGAAGGGATACTAGGAGAGGGATCAATGTGTTACTAATTTTTAGCTTCCCACTTAAATTAGTAAGATTTTAATGGGAAATTATTTGGTGGGCTATAAAATTTTTGATGCATAGACCATTCAATGGATGTTTGCTTTCTGAGTGAAGTATTTTAAAGAACTAGTTTATTAGAACTATGCAACAGATACATTAAAACTACAGTTATGGAGCTAAGTATGTGGAATTGTCATTTCAACTTGATTACAACACAAATGCTTCAAAACAATTTCATTTTAGTTATTTAATTATATGTAACTGAAAACAAGTTCAAATGAGAATACACAAGTAATTACATGATATGAATTACATTATTTATTCAAAACTATATTTTTGTAATCCCACCCAAGCCATGGGAGTGACTAAGTTGATTTAATTCAACAATGAATTTAAATCATACTATGAATATAAATTTCTCCAAGCTCCCTTTGGGTTAGTTTATTTTTGCTAAGCACTAGCCCCGACCATCTTTTGAATGCAACATCAGATGCCTTTCACAAGGCTTTATTCGAATACTGTCACTTATTAGTTGAGTGCTCTTCGTAAGGATTATTTCCTTTGCTTTTCAAAGCCTTTGCCATTCATCCAGGTGTCAATAGTTCACACTCTTCAGAGCTTCTTCCTGTAATTGCCCTTTCGAGCCTCGAACGCATGCCACGGAGCATCGATTTGGACAAACTCCTTGGTGGCCCCCACCTACAACACAATACATTTGGGAGACCTCCATGTGTATTCACCACACAAGTTCTCATCACATAGAGGGGAGAACGAAATTTGGGCCCCGATCGCTTGCCACATTGGTCTTCTAAAGGCTTCTTCACACAAGGGAAGGAATCAAGCAATAGCCTCATGACAATGGCCACATATTGTAACGTCTATCATAAGTGGATGACACATGTCGACACTCTGGTCTACTGGGACCACTCCCATCATTCACATGAGATGCATCTAGCTTTGAGGTATCCAAGTTCATGGCTCAAATATTTTCTGTTACAACGACCAGGGGAAATCATTGCTAATACATCATTGCTCATGATTGGAGGATCTTTTCTATTACTGGCTCACCGGGCTGGGATTTTAATATAAGTATTGCTTCTTCTTTCAAAGAAGGGGTTCAAATTTTGATAAAAGAATTGGTAGAAAAGAACCAAGCCTTTACCACTTTTAGATTACTGTAAAGACTTAAAGACTATGCTATTGTTTGAACAATTTGTTTTCTTAAATATTTTTGATAAAGTTTTACTGTGCTCTCATGGTACTGAATGTTTCATTTGTAGAAATTCTATAAATTTAATGCAAGTTTTCTGGTTTAGATCATGTATTTGACTCCTCTTTCTAGTAAATGTGTATGAATATTATTTTATGTCATTGAGTGAATCATTTAGGCTTCTATCTTTATTTTTTGTCATTCTGGAACATAGCAGACTACTGAACACGCCCTTAAATCGCATCCAAAAGATAGAATTATTGTGCCTTATATCTAAATCTTGGTGCATCACCCTAGTTAGATCCTTTTATTTTATATCTACCTCCTTTTTCCATTGAAAACCCTAGTTACAGAAGAATTCAAATTCTTTAAAATCTACAGGTTACTCAGTTTAGCGCAATAGGTACCCCTTTAATTGAGTTTCCTACAAAGGGTTGTTACCTTGACAATTTTTGGCATCAACAGTTTTTCTTTTTCCTGGAATGGCTGGTGGGACTACTTAAATATACCAAATCAAAAGGGGTGTGTAAGCTAGTGGCCTGTTACTAGGCCACAAACCACAAATAGTCCTGGCTAGTCAGAAACATCCCTACTAGTAACAATGCATAACCAAACTCGCCTAGTAGAAATTTTGGATCCTAGCCATGATGGAAATTGCAAACCAAAATTATGTGGCTTGGGACACCATAAATCCCCTTGTTTCCCTAGTTGCACCTGTCATTTGGGCCTCTATCCCCACCACTTCTCTCAAAGCTATTTCAAACTTTATTAGAGATGGCTCAAGAACCCCATCCGAATATCTGCAACATGTGGCGGACGTGTGTTCGGTACATGGAGTTACAAACAAAAACATAGTGTTGACGTTGCTCACAACTTCTTTCAGAGGAAAAAACATCAGTCTGGTATCGCACTCTATCGACTAACTCTATCGACACTTGGGATTGGCTCAGAGATTCTTTTTATGAAATATTCTCTAATGATGGAGATAGATCCTCGTTATATCATCAGCTAGCAACAATAAAGTGGCCCCCTTCTGAAGCCATGATGGAATTCAATGCCTGGTTCCATACAACCTAGTAGAGAATCCAAATTTCCATCTATCCATCGACCGAGTTAGCATTTATGTTCTACCTAAAGTCCATCAACACGGACATCTCCATGATGATCCAGTCACTTGGTGAAACCACATTACTGGATTCATAGAACATAGTAGTTAAAGCAGAGAAAAATCTAATCAAAGCAGGGAATTTGCCACCTTGGCCCATTATGTCGATATTCCTTAAAATATCAAATTTTACGTAGGAGATGCCATCTACTAGCACAACTGAACTACCCCTATCTATGTACACATATCCAATTGCACCCGTCTATGTACATCTGGTGCTTCAAAGGATGAGATGTGCGAACTAAAGGGGATGTTATGAAACTTAAAAAATGAAGTCTCCACTATCAAACAAAATCAGACTGCTCCTCCAAAACTAGCCTACCAAAATTATCAAAGTGGGAGACCCTCCTACCAACAAAACCAATTCCAAGGAGGTGCTCGTATAAATATGCCAACTCAGACAAATAACCAAATAGTACCAGTATAGACTTGGCTGGAAATTGCTCAAAAAAGTACAAGAAGAGAGTTGATAGTAGGGTAGAACAATCTCACCAAAGATTTTGATCCTTGGTGCTATGCCTGCGGTGATGCACATATGCCTCAAAATTGTTTGGATGTAAATTTATAGCAAAAAATAGTAGAACAACACAACCAAGGCATGACACCAAATTCAAGAGGTTATACATATGCCCCTCCCCAAATGGAGAACGTGGTTCTTACTGTACAAATCTAAGCAATATCCCTGGGACAAGAAAATGACATAGCTCTTGACCATGCCCTCCTCTCATGGATGGAAGGGGAGGAAGCAGTTTTCACTTATGAATCATCCACATCAATGACCCCACAAGTATAGTCTGACTACAACACTCTATCAAAAAAGAGATTCATGAGCGAGTCAGTCACTCCGCAACATTGTTATCACCAAATGTGCAAGGAGATTGTTATCACCAAGGAAAAGGAACGAAATCCTCCAAATCCATCACTGATCAATGTATTCGAACAATTGAAGAAAGATTCCTCTAATGAATCCCTTTGGGATATATTAGCCATTATATAGAAAAATTCATTGCTATAGGAGGCCCTGCAGAAAGATGTGGCTATATAACCAGTAGAACAATAGTATGAAAAGACTATCGACTCATCACCTCTAGCCAAAGTTCTTGCGAATAATGCAGAGGAGGCTTTGATCAAGGCCAAAGAGGAGAAGCCAAAACCTAAACCCTTCTTCTTAACTCTTATTGTAGGGAAGAAGATGTTGTATAACTCCATGATTGATTTCGGTGCCAACACTAGAGTCATGCCCAAGCAAAGAGCTGAAGCCTTAGGGCTTAGCTATGAGCCCTTAAAAAGAGGAGTTATGTAGCTGGATGGGAACAAGTTCGAAATGGTAGGCCTCATTAAAACCCTCCCCTTGACTTTGATTTCTTGTCCTAGCATCACGGTGCTACAAGATATTGTGATTATAGATGTCCCCCCCATGTTTGGCCTCTTCCTATCACGAGAGTTCACCTTAAAGATAGGTGGATACCTTTCTTTGGATTGGTATCACCTAATTCTCAGGACCAAGCATGGAGCTAAGATGAGGCTAATATCAGAACCTCTACATTTAGAACATGTGGCTGGCGAAACCATGATTAAATTTAAAGCTGCTCATACTTATTTCACTAAGGAAGAAACTATTGGTAGCAAGCTGCTAGGAGATGAGAAGGTGACTAGAGAAAAAGCTGGTTTAGAAGAAGTATTTTTGAGTGAGTATGTAGACACCAAACCTTTTGGAAATTACCATGCTACTGGGTTGGGAACCTATATCCTCTATGAGGGGGATCAAGAGTTTATGAGGATAGTGAAGGACTCAATGGTCAAACAAGCCTCATAGCTATGAACGTTGCACTTTGATGGTGCAAGATGCAAAGTTGGCATTGGTGCCGAGATATGCCTAACATCTCCAAACAATGAATAGATTCTTAGATATTTCTGCTTCCATTTTTCTTGCTCAAAAAATGAAGCCAATTATGAGGGTCTTGTGTAAGGACTGAGTCTCACGAAGCATATGGGTATCAAACAAATAATTGTGTTAAGAGATTCTAAACATATAATCAATCAAGTCATAAACATCTCTAATATAAAAAATTTCTGCATGTGATCTTATAGGCATAGGGTATGGGACCTCATCAAAAAAATTTGAAGCTTTTAACATCGACGTGATGCCAAGAGAGCGTAATTCAATTGTGGATCACATGGAAATAATAGGATCTCAATTTGATCCTATGTCTACTGCAAAAACTGACTACATGTGATCTTATAGTCACAGTTTATGGGACCTCATCAAAAGTTTCAAATATTTTAACATCCACGCAGTGCCAAGAGAGAAAAAAATTCAACTGCGGATCACATGTCAACAATAAGATTTCAATTCAATACTATCTTCGACTTGATGGAGAATGTACATTCTGTGTGAGTGATCATCTGACCCTCCATTCCATATTTTTATAAGAGGTGGCAAGTTTTCAAAAGTGATGAACACGTCACCTCATTCATTCAATAGTCATGAGATTTCACCGATAAGCTTCAACCGAAGATTGAAGAAGCATAGGAAGGGAAGATCATTCAGTTGAGAACAATTTTTTTTCGAAAGGGATGGTCATGCTCAAAAATTTGTTCCATTGTGATGACACAAGGAATGATAGGATGAAATTTGTAGCAGACCAAGCAGAATATGCCGACCTTGAGGTCGAAGATGGAAGAAAACTAAAGGTCAAGAAAGAAGTCCCACAACATGACAATGATAGGCTTATACACTTCTACGAAACATAAAAAGGGGTCATGGATTGGTCTTATGATTACCTTAGGGGATATGATCTTT